>PITA01001398.1:0-197891 GCA_004023965.1 Spilogale gracilis
TCAAGGTCTCCATGAATCAAAGGTGTGGACAATTGTCCTGAAACGGACAGCTTTCCCTGCCTTTGGAAGAAGTTTATCCTCCTCGAGGGCTCCAAGCTTGGAGCTGCCTGGCTGGCTCGCCTCCCCCTTCGCGTGGGGTGGGGGGACATGAAGTCGAGTCTCTATTTGAGGGCTGAAGAAACAGAATGAAAGAGGGGAAGGTGGCATTGTCAAAGTCAAGCCCAAGAGAGGCTGCCCCCAGGATGAGGAACAGCTGTGTAAGGGGGGCAGGGGTGGGAGGTGGGGGGGGCTCAGGCCCAAGCCCTGCCACGTTTGGCTGTGTCATCTTTGGCAAGTCACTTAGCCTCTCTGGGCCTCAGTTTCCTTATTCGTAAAGTGGGAGAGTAATGATATTAAGTCATTAATAAAGCACAGAGCAAATAAGAAACATTCCCAATAATACCTAAAACATACCAGTAATTGTCTCTGTGGTAGAGAGGGCTCTAAGTGTTGTTATTATTACTGTCATGCTCATTAACAAGCAAAAGGCTCCCCTCTTCTTTCCCATTGCCCGTGAGAGCTCAATTCTAAAGCTCCTCTATCAGCTTCCCTGCGGCTGACTCATTTCTTTCTCTCACAGAGGCACCTTCCAGAAAGCTGTTTCCCTGAGCCTCTGTGTAGATAATAAAATGGCCCAATCTGACCAGATCTGCAGCCTTCAGGCTTAGAAGTGCCCCAGGAGAAGAGAGAGCAGGTTGGTGCCCCTTCTAGTTCCTTCCCTGAGTCTCCGGTTGGGTTTTCCATCTGAGGGCCTAAGGCTGGCATCCCACGTCAGCTCGGGAAGGGAGTGAGGACGCTCCCCAAGTGAGCTGCTGGGAAATCCTATAAAAAGGCTCCCTCCATTTCCCTAATTTTCAGAGATGATGATTTATAGAGACATCTATCTTCCAGCCTAAATCTACTTCCCAGGACTCGAGCCGTCATCGATGTGAAACTAATGAAAGGTTTATGAGTTACCGCGCCCCAGGAACTATTGATAAAGGCCCTTTCATGTCACGGTACAGTCCGTGTACCGTGCTATGTCCCCTCTGATGCACAGAGCAGACCTCCGAGGGGGATCATTTTAATCCTTGCCTCTGAAGAGGAAAGCCTGCGGCAGCCGCTTATACCACCCTGGGGGAGCAAGGAGGGAGGGGTCCCAGAGAACTGGGGACCCACAGAGACCTCAAAATGACACGAAAACCTCCCAGGCGTGGATGGTGGTGATGGTTGCATGACCATGTGAATGCACTAACTCTACTCTTTAAAAAAATGGTTAAAATGGTAAGTTTTATATTATGTATATTTTATCACAACTTTTAAAAATAATTTTAAAAAAGAAAGGCCATAGCTCTTTGACCTCGCTGTTGCTTCAGGGCTCACTGCAGTCTGGGAGACCCCACTTCCTGAACACAGGGGACAGAACTACTCTGACACCTTGAGACTTGTGGCCTGGGGAACCTTCTAGATGTCTAACCTCCTACTTCCTTGTTGTGTGGTGAATCCCCACCTCTGTCCGATGAACTGTGGCTTCCTCACAGAGAGGGAGTGGAGCCTCGTGTCACAGATACAATAAATAGAAGGTCAGTGGAGTGGGCTCCTGAGACAGATCATCGCTCTGCCACTTAAGGGCTGTGTGGCTCTGGGCAAGCCTTCTTACCCTCTCTGTGCTTCAGTCTCACCATCTACAAAATGGGGGTTAGCAACCCCACAAAGAGGCCTTAAGAAGTCAGCCCTTTGGCAGTGCTCACCATCAACCTAATACACAGTGAGTACTCCATAAAGATGGGCCGTTATTGTGCCCAGCTCCCTCCAGGCTCCAATTTTGCTGATAGCAAAATAAGAAAGATAAAGCAGAGGGGGGCAGTGCAGCAAGCAGAGGGTAAGATTTAGAGCACACGGGATGGTGACAGAGCCTGGGTGGGGCACATCGAGGGTCTGCCTTCCCACACTACAGGTGCTCAGCTCAAGATTTCCAAAGCAGAGTCCTGGGGACACCTATGTCACCATCTTTGCACTCTGGGGGCAGACACAGCCACCCCAGGGCCCTCCGGTTGCCATGCTGGCCACAGTGATCGTCAGGAGTGTAGGGGAAGCTGTGGCTTTGGAGGCTCATAAAAACCACGCAGCTTCCGTCTCATCCTCTCTCGGATCACTTGCTCTGGGGAAGCCGCCACCTTGTCGGGAGGAACCCAGGCCTCCTGAGGCTGACAACCAGCACAGGGAGGGCCCCGTCTTGGAAGCAGGTCTTCCAGCCCCTGTCAAGCCTTCGGATGATGACGACTCCAGCTGACCTCTAGGGAGACCCGAGCTCGCTCGCTCCTGATTTCCGGAAACTGGGAGGGATCAAAGTTCTAGATGTTTGTGATTGAAGCTGTCAGGTTTGGGGCCATTTTGTTGTGCAGTGATAGATAATTCTACAGGCGGGACGGAGAGGAGAGGGGCGGGCAGCGCCAGGGTCGCCCACGTAGGGTTTATGGAGCTGGGGAAAGGCATCTCCATGCTCCTCCTCCACACGCCTGAAGTCAAGTCCACTTCTGTGTTTTGCTGCTTTCCAAACATCCCATGCTCCTTCCACCTCTGTGCCTTGAATGTGCTCCTTTCTCTGCCAGTCTCTTGGAAGCAGTTTTTTTCACCGTTCTGGGCCCTCGCATGATAACCTATATTTTCGTAGATACCTGAGAGGGTTGACCTGCAAGGACCGATTCATAAACTCGGAATTTAGCACTTGAATTTCATGAATCCACCCCGTCCTTCCTCCCTGTTCCTTGGCGCCCAGAGGCTGCTCCATCTAAGCGAGTTGAATGAATAAAAGAATGAAAGAGCAGGCTTTGAAGGCAACCTTGAGGAGGAAGGGAGGGTCCATATGAGGTGGGGAGGAGGGCAGAGCTCAGCCTGGGTGATGGAAGGGACATGGGCTGTGTCTCAGTCCCTGCGTCTCTGCCCCTTCTAACACGAGCACCGCTGCCCCCAGAGCTTCCATGGGCAGGAGAGGGAACATTGCTTGGAAGGTCCCTGTGTTTATGTGTCCCTGTCACACTCCTTTCCTGAACCTTGTCCTTCCTTGCCCGCTGTTTCCCGTGCCCCACGGGCAGCCCTGCAGAGTCCCCGCCCTTCATCCAGACCTGGAGGGGAGATGAGCCACAGTCCGACAAATATGATTTCCAAAAGAGGTTTAAAGGTCTTTCCCAGAGACCCTGAGCTCATTTCTTCGTTCTGTGTCTCTAAGTGCCAAGGCAGCAATTCGGATCTCCAACGCTCTGAGTCGGGGTACAGCCAAGTTCTTTATTACACAGAATGAATTTGTTACATAGGCAGTTGTCTTCCCAACTGAGCCACCCAGGCGCCCCAGGCCTATCTGATTTCAAAGACCCCTGCTCTTGACCGCGAGGCCTTGTGCATCAGGCTGACCAACCACGCCAGGGGTACGCAGGCCCCTCTGGCTCCCAGCCCACCCAGGGGCCTTATGAGATCCGAAGAGGCCTGAGACAGAGCCCCAAAGGAAGTGACAGCCTGGGGTGGAGGGTCCCAGGTCCCTGACTCCCACAGTCTCCTCCAGCTCCCAGAGACCAGCTGAGGGGTCTGTGGTTTCCTGCTTAGCTGCATTCCACTCCCGTTGGAGGCAGAGCTGGGTGGTTTGCCATTTCTCATTGTGGGGCTTATCTTTGGAAACTCTGCAGTGCATGTGGATACATGAGAGCCGAAGCAAGCAGAGGAAAGATTAAATAGGGAAAGGATTAAAATCTACAGGGTTCCCTGTGCTCTGTGAAGCCTCCCTTGCAGGCACGGCTGTGATCGCTCTATTAGACAGCCGGCTCGGGCTCTGGTGGTGAGACGGGCTGAGACCCCACCCCTGCCTCGAGTCACAGAGTCACTGAGAAAGCAGCATATGGGGGGGGGGGGCAGGGTGTATTTCGGAAGCAGCAAAATACACAAGTAGGTTTCATTTGAATAAAATTCAGGGGGTGCCTGAGTGGCTCAGAGGGTTAAGCCTCTGCTTTCGAATCAGGTCATGATCTCAGGGTCCTGGGATTGAACCCCACATCGGGCTCTCCGTTCAGTTGGGAGCCTGCTGTCAAATAAATAAATAAAATCTTAAAAAAAAAAAAGAATTTCATTTTAAAAAAAGAATAAAACTCAGGGTGGAAGCAAAGAGATGCTACATGGGGATGTCTTCCCTCAGCTCTACCCCACGTGGGGACCCCGGCACTGCCCGCCCACCTCCCTCCCACCTGTATCAGTTATCTATCTGCAATATCTTATTGGATTCTCAGATCAGCCCTATTTGGTATGAAAGTAGACCACACAAGGCAGTGAATACCAAGAGTTGAGCGTTCTGGGGGGCAACTCCATGGACACCTACCTGCATGCCCCTGGTCAGGACAAGTCTTGGTCTACAGAAGTTTAGGGAAGGAAACACCCAGACTCTAAAGAGACTCTTCCATCACTGTCCATGAAACTTTTCAAAAGGCCTTCCAACAGTGACTGCTCAGGTGGGCATGGTCTAGACCAGGGCTGGTGCCTTCCCCACAGGGAAGGGGTCAGGTTGGTCAGGAAGACCCTCTGTCTCACAAATCAGGCCAGCACGTGAGACTGAACCCACCCTTGGGCCTTGTGCAGTGGCCCGTATGGCTTCGGGGGTGCCTGGAGATGTGCCCTCCAACAGATCCCAGAGACACTACCAGTTGGGTACCCCCACGTGGCCGGGACCAACAGTGCCACCAACAGACCCAGGCAGGGGCCCGGGACCTACTCAGAGGTTCACGGGGTAGTTGGGGGAAGGCTCCATGTGCCCAGCCCAGATCCTGGACAGCTCAGACCTGCCTGCCCCTGGGGTTGTGCGGGCCTGGTGTAATTGGAATGCCAGGGAGCACCTGCCAACATTTTATCACACTCTGTATAATGTGTAAATACCATTAAGTTAGACAGATTTTCTCATTAATTCTCGGTCCCAGTGACAGACTAGGAATTAACACAATTGATTTTCCAATCCCTACTCATTATCAATCATCCCCCAGAACTTAGTCACATTTCATCTGTTCCACCTGGGCCCCAGCATCTATTTGGAGGCTTCAACACATATTAAACTAATAAAGAGCAATGGGCACCGCCACGTCAGCCGTGGAAACTGGTGGGGATGAGCAAAGCAACAAATCTTGGGCCAAAACGTTGCTTCTGGGGCTTCTAGATGGCAGAATGCGCAGAGTACTTGAGGGCACAGCCCTGTCCCCTGCGGTGCTGGCACTGGCCAGCAGGTGCTCAGGCAAGGCTGTGACAAAAACTATCGGTTATGAATGGCTGTGTGACAAAACACCCCCAAAACGTAGGGGCTTAGGACGACTATTTACATGTTCGTGATTCTGCGGGTGGGTGTCTTGGGCCGGTCCTTCCTGGACTCATGTGCAGTCAGCTGGAGGCTGGCATGGCCAGAGGATTTAAAACGGGCCTCACATACTCTCCCATCTGGTGGTTGGTGTCAGCTCGCCGGCTGAATGGTCTGGGAGCCTCAGCTGGGACAGCTCGTCCCCGCTTCACGTGACTTCTCACCCATCAGGAGGCTGCACCTGACTCCTTCACCTGGAGGTCCCGGGCTAGCCCCAAGGGGAGGAGGGCAGAAGTTGCAAAGCCTGTCAGGGCCCAGGCTGAAGTAAGCCAAAGTTCCACCCAGATTTAAGGGGAGGGGAAAGAGATTCTACCTCTTGATAAAGAGACTGGAGAGAAGGCATATTGCAAAGAGGCATGCCATGGGGTGGAGGGGTGGGGGGAATGTGGCACACAGGGTACCACAGTCACCAATCTGGAATCAGCCTCTGGGACCCTCTTCCAGTGGGCAGTTCCTTTCTGATCCTTCAGACCAAGAGGTGGTGGCTTTTGTTCAAGATCTGACATTGGGGGTGGGATACCTGGGGGCCCCAGCCGGTTAAGCGTCTGCCTTTGGCTCAGATCATGATCCCAGGGTCCTGGGATGGAGCCCACATAGGACTCCCTGCTCAGTGGAGAACCTGCTTCTCCCTCCGCCTCTGCCATTCTCCCTTCTTGTGCATATTCTCTCCCTCTCCCTCTCTCTCTCTCTCTCTCTCTCTCTCTCTCTCTCTCTTTCTCTCTCACAAATAACATCTTTAAAAACAAAAAACAGAAAACCTGGCATTGGGACCCATCAAAGCCGTGGAGAAACGTGCATTCTAGCAACCTGGCAGTGAAAGCACCTTCCAACACTGAGCAAAGGGACAGAAGAGACAAGAGGTGGAGGGAAGAGGTGACCTCTGTCAAATTCTTACTTCTGCCTCAATCTGACTTCCTTGTCACCCAGAGGCTTCCGGACTATCTCACCTCTAAAGCTGAGTAGTATGTCTTCAGAAATTCCCACCTAATTCTAATATTTAATGTATTTAATATATAATACAAAATATTGTAATTTCAACATTGCACACTTACAGAAGTAAATCTTTTGCAAACAAATGCATGTTGTGTAATGCACTCATTCCAAGTCCAAAACAATTGTGGATTATCCACAGCTTTCTACATACAATCTCTGCTATCGCCCTCTAAAGGAGATTATTTAACCTGGATGATACAATTATGGAAGTATTAATCTCTACTTGACAAAGACCTTTCAAACAAATGTTTCATCAAGGCACAACGTACACTCAGGAGGAGGGTGTGCGAGTTATAAGTGTATACTGTGACGAACCTTCTCGAAGTGAATGCATTGGTTATTATGTGTCCTGAATCTCCTCCAACCACTCTCCTGCCTCCTGACACCATGGGTTAGATTTTAAAAGTATATTTGGAGGTGGGCCGCATGCGTGGGTCAGTCTTACACAACTGCCTTCTTCGGAGTCCTGGGACCGAGCCCCGCATCGGGCTCCCTATTCGCCCTCGCTCACTCCCCCTGCGTGTGTTCCCTCTCTGTCAAATAAATAAATAAAATATGTTTTAAAAAGTATATTCGGAGGGACCATGCTTTAAAGAGGCCCATCTGCTGGAGGGCAGAGGCTCAGTCACTGCCTTCAGGGCTATTGGATCTGGAGGCCCTGCTTGGGGGCAAGGAGATGGCTTTACAAGTCCCCAGGGCTCCTCTCCATCCTGAGTCTTGGAGTGTCTTCCTTAGGGCAAAAACCCTTTGCTCCAGAGAGCACCTCTTTGGAGTACTAGAGCTAAGCATGGGCGCAGGGATAGGTACGGGTGAGTATAGAGGGGGGCAGAAGAGTCAGGGAGGGAATAAAGAGCTACCAAAGGTAAGCAAGCCTCTGGGGGCTCTGGTCAGATTCCTTCCATTTTGTTCTGGACCACATTCCGGGTGGGGGCGGGGGGTGGACGGGGAGGGGGGGTGTTGCAAGCTGTTGGAGTGTATTCTTGCTGGTGCAGAAGTCTGGGAGGTGGGGAGGGGCCTGAGGGCAATGCTCCCGAGTGCTTCCTGGAGCAGAACACAGTGGGTCGGCCACGGGGGAGGGGGCAAGCCCTCCCTCAGCTTGCCTTGTCTTCAGTAAGCCCATGCACTCACCTGGAATCATCACTAGATAATAATTGCCTTTATGGAAACCATTTTAGATGAATTCTAATGTGCTTTAATTATGTGACTTTTTTAAAAGTTCTGCTACGGGGAGGTGAAATAGGTTTTGAATATTAAATAGTAATAGGTTACAAAGGGCATCTCTGCCTGGGGGGGGGCCTCCCCAGTTAATTAGCTGCTGAATACCCATCAGGTAAAGGGGGGATGACAGGACAGGAACTCCCCTGCCCCCATCAATGTTGAAGTTCTCTCTTCTTTCATCAAACTCATCAGGATGGCCCAGGGCACTCTCTGCCCTGGGAAATGACTTGCTGGGGCCTGGGCTCACCTGGAATCAGCCCCTGGCCCCTGCTGGGGGAGGGGACGGACACAGAGCTGGGGTGGCGAGAGCCAAGGCAGCAGAGGCGTAGGTCCATCTCTACCGGGTCTCTGCCCCTTCTACCCCACTGTGATATGGAGTAGGTGGCCCCGTCTCTGAGCTTGTGGAGTTTGAGAATCAGCGGGATATAAAGAAGTCCCCCCACTCCAGCCAGGAGCGGGAAGCCTGGGATAGATCTTTAGTCCTACGCTGCGGATCTCAGCAGAAAGGGGCAACCAGTGATGTGCAGGATCAGGTCCCCCTGGGAACTGCTCTCCTGCATCCCTAGTTTTCTCACACAGCCCCTCAAGCCTCCCTCCCAGGGCAGCAGCCAGGGGCTGGACATCTCTCTTCTCATCTGTCCCCTGCCAAAACGGATCCATCTTATGTGGCCTTCATTAGGGGCCCCATCTTCTGTTCTCCCTGGCGACGGGCAGCTCTTCCCTCCCGCTTCCCTGTGAGCCCTCCTCAGTTAGGCACCTGTATTTTGCCAGGAACCTTTGGGCAAAGGAATGCCTTCACTCAGGGACTGACTAATAGCGGGCAGAGAGGCAGAGGTTCCGGGAATTTCGGTACAGGAGAGCCTCTGAGCTCCCATTAAGTCAGAGCCATGGTGACCTGGTGGAAGAGGATGTTCCGTTCTTCCACAAGAAGGTTTCACCTGCAACCACCATGCTGGTGTCAGAGCTCAGGTGAAGGTTAAGCCGTGAAGAACGTGCTCAGTAGCAGATCGATGAACAAGCAGAGGAATAAATGAATGAAAGAATGAATGACTCCCAAAGGAGAATTGGACTCAAGACCTTGATCCCATCAGCCCTTGGCCTCACCCAACCTCCCAAATGCTGGGAGTCAAGGCAGAAGGCCAGGGGTGCCCATCACCCCTTCCTCTAACATCCAAGCACTGCACCTAGGAGAGACAAGGAGGCACCCCCTCCCAGGAGCCGTCCTCAGCACCTGCCAGCCCTGGAACCCTCGGGGCAGCGGGAGAAGGTTCTTCCCTGCGCCCACTCTTTCCCAAACCACAAGTCCCACCGAAGCACAAGCTTCCGGAAAGAGCCTGAAATAGACGCACGATTCCGTCCCCATTTCTCAGTTCCCCCTCCTTCGCTTAAGTGCCTATTAGGGACAAAGGGACAGGAACAGAGGACAATAACATCTGTTTTTCCAACAAGCAATGACAATGCGGATCTGGGGGCGGAGCTCACGTCAGCACTGGGCCCAGATGCAGCCCCTGCAGCTGCAGAAGCAACTGGCACTTGATCATTTCTCCAAGATTATCTCCCAATCAGCGGCTCCTGGCTTGTTTGCTTTATTCCCATCCAGGGAGCCATCGCCGCTCTCCCTGCTCTCTGCAGGGTCAGGGCTGCCGCTCTGCTTGCCTTCTGTCTCTGTCGTGGGCCATTTGGGGAGCAGTCTGGAAGGCACCAACCCTCCAATCCCTCCCCGGCCTTCTAGAGGCCGGACGAGGCTGGCATGCCAGAGAGCATGGTGGGAAGAGCACTAGATTTGGAGTCACAGGACCTGACTTCCAATCCTGGCTGGGCCACCAGTCTCTTCATCTCTAAAAGGGTAATGGTAATACCTCCCTCATGGAGGGGCAATGGGTTTCCAGGATGATAGCACACATGTGTGAGCCTCTTTCGGGTCAGACGGCAAAAGAAGGGAGAACATGACTGATGCGCCCCAGTGGCTTTCCTTAGGTGATTTTGTCTGAGGACACTCTGGCCTGATGGCGATGGTGATCAGATTTGCAGGAGTCACACTTCTGCTCCAGATCGGAGGGATGGCTAAGACGATCTCTGGGGTCAGATGGCACAAAGCATAGGATCATCCAGTCCCTTCCCAAATAGTGGCATCCCTGAGACCCTCTCTGTGACAGGCCCTTGACCCTACCTCTTCTATCCCTCCTCTGGCAGCCCGAGCAGTCAGCTTGTGCAGGGGGAGCTCAGTGCAGCCGGGGAGGGGAGGGGAGTGAGGGGAGATGCGGGAAGGAGGAAGGAAGACAATGACAGGCAGGCTGCTATGATTCTTTCAACATTTTTAAAGAGATTTAAATTCAAAATGAGATTTATAAAAAAAAACCAAACCCATTGTTCTTTCCCTCCCTTCACAAGAAAAGAGAAGCGATGAAAATGAGATTTTTAACCAAATGAGTGCCGCATTTAGAGTGGGAGAAGAGCCAGTTTGGAGCTGCTCTTCGGTGGCCTTGGGACCTTGAGTGAGTCCCATAACCACTCAGCCAATGAAGCCGGCCAAGGCCAAACCTGTCCAGGCTGCAGGGAGGCTGGGCGGAGAAGGGCTGGGTGAATGCCAGCCTGCGTCCCAGACCCAGAGGATGGAGATTCTCCCTCTGACCGTGGTTAGGCGGTGTGGACGCGCTGCTGGCACTCCCACTGTTCCCTCAACTTCTCCGGCTCAGGACAGCCCCCAGGGCATGAATGTGAGGACACCCTCCCCACAGAGCCTCCCACCCCATCCCCCTTCCCGCTCATCAAACCCACCCAGAGGGCCTAGAGAACTAGTGTCACAAGTCACCTGGACAGGGCAGTCAGCGGCATTTCTAGGGCAGGGTCTGGTCTCTCCCAGGGGAGCCCCCCACACACACCCAGGGAAGCAGGTCTCCCAGCTATCCAGCACGGCAAAATGAAAACTTGAGCTGCAGCCACTGGGGGGTGGGGAGGCGGGCTGGGCACAGACTACAGAGCACTCTTTCCCACTTGACTACCTCTGTTATCTTTGCTCTTCACGATCCCCTCCTCGTCCCTTGGAAAAGGAATGGCTCTTAGCACAGCAGCCCGCCCCTGTGCCCAACCTCTGTTCTGAGCTGGCGAGATAACGAACAGCTACATCTCCTTGCCTCTGCCCGCAGCTCTGGGATCTCGTTTGCTCAGACCCCGTGGTCTCCCTCTATCCTCTCTGGAATTGCATGGAGATTGGTTATCTGGTAATTGAGATTGTTTTACAAGGTGTTGCTCATTGCATTGGGTTCTATTAACTTTCAGCTCTTCCTGAATACACAGAATAATAACTATTCTGTTGGTTAGGTGGCAGAGGGCAGGTGCCCCCCCCACGTACATAAGTGTGCATACACATACTCAAGCATAGGTACATATGGGCAAATTTTGTTAATATAATGTCAATCTTGATAAGAAAGACTTCAGACATTTCCTGGAGGGGAGCCCAAGGAGATGACGTCACTTCTCTCCACGGTGCATTTGGGGGAAAGGGCTCCTTAAAGGGGTTATACAGCTTGGCTGAGTGCATGCGGTGGGCAAGCATTACAGCCCAGACTTGATTAAGCTCGGTGTTGTCAGACTCCATGAGTGATAGAAGGAAGGCCTGCTTGTCTGTCTTTCCTCCGGGATTGCATGATTCCTGAGGATAGGACTGGGTCTCACCAGTTACTCCCCAGAGCCTAGCCCAGGGCGCTTAACACAGTAGGTACTAGTTCAATTAACCGTGAATGACTGGCTGGCCCCGCTGCCGCCTGCAGGTGGCGCCAGAGAGGACCTCGGTCAGAAGCCCGGGTCAAAGAGGTTTGTTTTGGGGTTTTTTTAAGATTTTATTTCTTTATTTGACACAGAGAGAGATCACAAGCAGGCAGAGAGGCAGGCAGAGAGAGAGGAGGAAGCAGGCTCCCTGCGGAGCAGAGAGCCCGATGCGGGCCTCGATCCCAGGACCCTGAGATCGCGACCTGAGCTGAAGGCAGAGGCGTCAACCCACTGAGCCACCCAGGCACCCAAAGAGGTTCTTGAAAGCAGGGAACGGATGATCCGGGTCTGGGACAATGAGGCGTGGAGAAATTAGTCTCGGCCACCCTCGCTCTCCCACAACCCTTTGGGCCTCTGGGACAGCACTTGCGATGGCATGAGAATGGCGTATGTGGTGTGCTCTCTCCACCAGCTCACCGTGAGTCCTCCAAGAGCTGGGGCGTGCCTCATTTATCTTCAGTCCTGAGACCCAGCTGGTGCAGAGCAGGCTCAGTAAAGGTCACTGGCCAGGGAGTGTCCACTGGAAGGCCCTGGGTGGGGACAGCTGGTGACTCCGGCCACCTGGACATCTCTCCTGAATCTGGACCTTCTCCGCTGGTACTCAGGGGTCCCGGCACAGCCCAGAGCTGAGGCAGTCTCCCCGCCCCCTAACAAGATGCTTTCCCTGGGCCTTGTCCCTCACAGTCATTCATCTTGATTAGGTATTGGCAGCCTTGGCTGATTAAATGCCCCCACCAGCCCCTCCTGTTTGTTTCTCAGCAAGGAGGCGTCGGGGTGTTTCATTCTTCAGCCTTTGACCTTGGCAGTGGTGGGACAGCCCTTCGCACACCTGTCTCAGTGTTACCATTGTCTGGCTGTGCCTCCAGAGAGCTTCATGAAGGAAGCTCCATCTAAACTCTCAGGCAGCCCTCAGGGGACTTTCTCCGGCAGGGATCCACCTGCACCTTAGCTTCCAGGGAAATTATCACCCTTGTGGCCACCTCTTCCTAAGAGCCTTGATCACAACACATCATCACCTCTTCCAGGAAGCCTGCCTGGAACCCTTGCTGGTTAGCTCCACCCAGCTCCCCCTTCTGTACATGCAGGGCACGGTAGTTACCAGTATTTGTTCTTTCAGTGACATGCAGTCAGCCTTGTCTCACTGAGTCTTTTGTGTCCCGAACGCTGTATGACTATCAGCTCGGGGGCCGCCCCGTTGTGACGGTGCGGAGAGTCTCTTTCATCTCCCCACATTCTCAGGAAGCAGTCACCCACCTTCCTGATGTGGGCACTCTGAGTCAGTGGCTGGGTGGGGACTACAAGAAACAGAGAGAATGAACCTGGGCCAGTGGGCACAGGAGTAGAAATTTAACCCAAACGGGCCTTCCCGTGCCACTGTGGGTGGGCAGCGACCACTCTCCATGATCTGGGGATGAGAGACTGACCAGAGCAGGTGAAGCAGACTGCTTCATTACTGTCCCTGCTGAGCCAGCCCCCTGGAGGTGTTGGAAGGGCAGGGCATCGGGTCTGGGCAGGGGTGGGGGGCGGGGGCACAGGGAGGGGCTCAGCTTGAAGCTCAGAGGGCAGCAGACCAGTGCAGAGGCCAAGGGCAGTATCCAGTCCATGGTTCCTCCTCTCCCTCCAACTGCTTCTCTCTTCTGCCAGCCACAGCCTCTCTGCATGTCTGGCTGGGACCACCCCTGCCAAGAGGTAGCTATCCCTCCGTGCTGGGAACCACCTCCCTGGGCCCTGGGCCACCGCTGTGGGCCTGCAGCTGGCCCTATCACTCGCACACTCTTGGGAACAACTCCAGGAACCCTGCCGATGAGCCTGGGGAAGTCAGGGAAATCGTGAAGGCTGGTCCCTCTCTGATTGCTTCTGAAACCCCCTTTGTGGGCACCCCACCATCAGCCTTATGTCTGCTTCCTCAACCACCCCCCATGCTAAGAGCAGACCACCTGACAGTCCCCAGTGTATCAGGTGCTGCGGGGCACACAGGACAGAGGTGACACGTGGGATTTGCATTGTGCCTCCATCACTTATGAGATGGGGGACCATGGGAAAATTTAATAAACTCCCTGAGTCTCAGTTTCCTTTCTTCTGCAAGAGACCTTCATACCCCACTCAGGGGGTATGAAAGGAATGTCTTTTCGCTTTTACAATGCCTAATACACAGCGATAGCTTCTTTACTGTCGTTCACTTAGTCGTTCAGCAAACACTTATTTACGTAGAGGCTTCCATGTACCAAGAAGACAAGCTGGATTTTAAAAGAGCTTATGGGTTACTGCCCTAGTTCCCTTTCACTCCCTACCCCGAGGGGAACGCCCCTGTCCTCACTGCTCAGGGGCGCAGGAAGATCTAACTGCTTGCAAGGACCTTGGTCAGGAGACGACCAGTGCCTGAGCACCTGCCCTGTGGGCCCAGGCACTGTGCTCGGGCTGACTTAGGACCCTAAATAAAATAAGGATGGTCCTTGGGCTCCAGTCCTGCCACCTACTGGGGGACACTGATGGCAGTCATGTAGACCAACTGATAGACAGGGAACACACACACACCATGCCCAGGCCCTCCCTGTGAAACCCACTGGACCCTAATGGGGGCGCTGCTGAGGCAGGCTAGGGGGAGCAGGGAGGGATATGGTGGGAGTGCAGGAGTGTGGACTTGGGCTGCCTCTCAGCTGTATTAGCAGCACAGTATACCCCCAGACCAATTTTCCTTGACTCGGGAAACCCAGTTGAGAGCATGTGATCAAGACCCTTGCTGTCCTCCTCAAGACCCTCCCGGAGGCCTCGGGGGTCCAGTGGGTCCATACCTTGCCACGATTGCCTTTCCCCCGCCATCTGCAGGAGCTCCTGAAGAGCCAGGCTCAGCCCTTGTCTCCTCTGCAGTCAGGGGACATGACTCGGTTTACACGGCTGTTTGACACCTACTTACTGGCTTGCGGTGGGAGGGCTATAGCGATCTGAAAGAGGGCAAATCACAAATGTCAGCTGGCTGAGACCCGAGTGCCAGGACCTTGCCAGAGGCACCGTGTCCGCACCAGCCTGCACTGTCTGGAGCCCACATGTGGGAGGCTGATGGTCCGTTAGCAGCGGAGTGGTCCACAGGGCTGGGAGGAAAGGAGCTGCCCGTCATCCATCTCACTTCAAGGGCAAAACCAACTGTGTGTGTATGTGTGTGTGTGTGTGTGTGTGTGTGTGTCCCCGCATGCGCTCACGCATGTGTGTATATGTCTCTAAAAAAAGGAACATTAATCACAGCCGTGCCTGTTAAAAAAGGCACAGACGATAATCTGACATTACAGAGAGGAAATGGTGACACAGTTCTTGTCCTCTGTCCTCCCGACCGCCGGGGGCAGGTTTGAGACAATCCCAGGAGTACGGAACAACGGTATCACAGGTCTTCTTCTCTACCCCTCTCTGATGTCTGGCTCTCTGCTTCAGTGTTTCTGACAAGCCAGACTTTTACTTGAATGCCTCTTGTCACAGGGAACTCATTGCCACTGTGATGTTTCCAACATCCCACTTGCTGATTCCTCTAGTGGCCAGAAACTTCTTGAGCTGAGGAGCTTAAACTTGGAGCCATATAACTTTTACTCATTCCCAGGTTTGCCCTTTGAAGTCACACACACACACACACACACACACACACACCCTTTCCCCCAGAACAGTCCTCTCTGAGTCTCCTTGCCACACCGACATGGTTTTAAGTGCCCTCGCCAGTGTGCCTACTGCTTTCTTGACAAGACCCAGTCTGTGAATTATGTCTTCAAACTGCAGTTCCCATCCTGAGAGATGTAAAATCTTTGCTGCAGCTGTTACCACCGTGGAAACACACATGCGTGGGCACAAGCATACACGTGCACACACGTGCACACGCAAGCACACAGAAATAGAGTGCCTCTGACTGCATTTTCATCCATTTCTCCTTTCATGCCACGTCATGCCATTCTCATTGTCAAATGCCTTGCTGCAAAAAACAGAAACTAAGAAAGGTAAGGCACTCAGAAAGGGGCGCAGCCCCCCAGATGCGACCCAACAATGCAGGGATGGGCAGGATCTGCGCCTTCCTTGTTCCGGACACAGGCTGCCTGTTAATTTGGCCTCAGATCGCATAAACATTCACGGATGTCAGAACTGGTTCCTGACTCACGGACCCTTGAGCCAGGTAACATGCTCTGACTTTGGTGTGCTTATTTGGATACAGAATTAACAGAGGAGTTAATAGCACACGATGTATTTTGTCCCCCCCGAAAAGAGGCAGGCATTGAGCCCCCCACCCCACCCTGGTGGACTTTGTGCCAAAGTCCTACAAGGGGTGGGGAAGCAGGGAGATGCTTCGAATACGGGAGGTGGACGAGGCAGATCGTGGAGGGAATAGGTGCTTCCCCAAGACTAGGCCAAAATGGGGATTGGGTGGAAAGAAGAAGCACCCTCCAGGCCCACAGTACTCTTCAGCAAGGAGAACCTGCTGTCAGGGGCATTTGAACCCTTCTAGAGCAATATCCAAGAAACAAGGATGGATTCCAGGGCTGAACCCCAGCATGAAGCAACCTCACAGATAGTGAGCAAGCAAAGGCTTGGCTAACATGCCTGGCTCCTGCCCACTGGAGACTCGGGAGTCCTGATTCCAGAGGAAAGGGAGTGGTCCCAACCAGTGACTGAGACTGACTTGCCAGCCACCCCACTGGAAAGCAGAATAAATCTGACTCACAGAAATAAAGGCACGTGACATGGTCTCCCAGAGTCATTGAAAAAATTCATACCCACGCTATCTGCTGCCACACCACGGAGGATCTCTCTTTCCTGATGCCGTTCAGTCGATTCGGGGGACCCAAGCATATTTATATTTATCTGTGCTAAATGTCTTTAACCCATCAAAGCAGCCTTTTGATTTATGAGGATCCTAATGGTCAGCCATTTTATAAGCTCTTCCTCCAAGGTTTACAAAACCTATGACTTGGGCTAACTCCAGTCGCTGACAACAGGTGAGGGACCCAGCCGGGCCAAGGGCGGAAGGCAGGCTCCCACGGCCTGCTTCAGCCTCCTTGCCCGTTGGCATGACACCCTGACCAGCCCTCTCTCTCCCACAGCTAGTTCAGTCTCCCACAAATTCCTCCGGCTGGACCGCTATCCATTCTGCATATCTCTGCTTTGTTCCTAAGGACATATTGTAAATGCCTCCCTGAAATCCAAACGTACTCTATCTACTACATGTTCTCTGTCCATCAGCACAGTGACCCTATCAAGAAAAAAGGTAAAATGAAAGAAGCTAAGGACAAGGGGAGTGAGGTTAATCTGGCCTGGCTTTCCTAAAGGCCCATCAAGTCTGGTCAATGACCCCCGCCCCCAGACTCTTCACCAAAGATCAGGTGCTGCACCCCCAGCCCCACCAAATGTCCCAGTGTTCCTGCCCTGGTCTCCCGAGACTGAAGAGTCCGAGTGCACAGTAAGACGAGGAAGAAAGCAAAGACGACTGATAAGGACTGCTTTTATTCAGAAGTCTAAAGAAGACTTTCGTTGAATTAGGAGATAGAACACAAATTATGGTGGCCTGCATATAAAACCTGGCACTAAATCTGGCCTTTTAGAAACATTTATGTATAAAAATATGCATTAAAATCTGTATCACGACACGGTGCCAAGACCGACACCTCCTGACATGACTGCTTCGAAGGCGGGTCTGGCCTGGGGACGCAGGAAACTCGGTCCTAGAGCCACAGCAGGGAGCCTGTGTGAGAACAGTCTGCTCTCAATAGAAGCTACAAGACCCTGGCTTTGAAGGCATGACCCCTATGAGCACGATGCCATGGGCCTGGCGTTAAAACAAAAATGGTAACAAAAACAAAAAAGGGAAGAATGGCAGGAGAGGAGGGCTGTCCTTCCTACTGTTGTTACTGGGCTCTGAGCACCATTCGAGGATTCTGGAGCTCTGTAGACAAACCCCCCTTAACTTTGAGGAAGGCCTGCAATTTCCAAATATTTTTCTTTCCAAGGAAACTGACCAATTCTAACTGCAGGAGCCAAATCATCATTAGCCTGATTTGAACGGGTAAGAACTAGTTCTTGTCTTTTTCAGTGGCCAAGACCCTGAAACGCCAATCAGAGAGACTATAATCCCAACAGAAAAGTGTAATGATGATGGTCTCAATCTATTTCAGTTCTGGACCAAATGCAACTGAGCCACTCTTGCCCAGAAACTGTACTTTGCAGGCAGTGAAGTGAGAAGCAGCTACGATCAGCACTGGAATTCCCCCATTCTGGGAGCAAATATCTCTGCACAAAAGCAATGGAAGCCTTTGGGAGAAGCGGGGTCAATACCGCACGTCTGTCTTCAAAGAGCAAGACACAGGGCCTTCCCCTGCAGGGCCTGCCATTTGGCTGATCAGGGTCAGGACTCTGTCCATCAGCTTAGAAAATGACAACTGTCCCCAACTCAGCCGCCACACTTTTACCCAAATGGGCTCCGTGACTGGGAGATACACAAATGGGAAGCGGATGGAAACAGAGGGTGGGTACAAGGGAGCAGGAGGAAAGGTGATGGGTTGGGGGAGAAGCCACCCCGGGGGCTTTAAGGGGTCCACAATCCCTATGATTCGAGGGCTCCTAATAGTTACTAAAAGGGCTGGAGTCCTTCCTGTCATTCCAGTAGATTCTAAAAAGGGAAGACAGCAGCCCTTCCAGTTTCTATCCAAAAGCAGAGTGACTTACTTTCTCAGCTGCCTCCACGGGGGGGTGGTTCCCTTCCCAGCCCTCAGCGTGGCTGGCTGGCTACAGGCTTATCTGCCACGTCTCCACTTAGCCAGTAAGGAAAAGGAGAGATGAAGGGCCAAAGGGTCCGAATCATGACCTAGGCAAAAAGCTAGGAGCCATGGTAGGCTGTTAATGAGGGACTTTGTCTCTCAAGCAATGTATTTCAGGCCCCCAGGGCTCAGGGTAAGAGACAGATGCACCACTAGGGCCTGGCACCGATCGCAGGCGCATCCTGAGACCCAGCTACCAGGCCACTTCCAGCGGTGAATGGGGCAAGCGGGAGCCTCACTACTACTGCAGCTCTTCCAGGACAGGAGGCCCAGCCGGCAGTTCCTTCACACTCTTTTCATCTGCTTTACAGTGACCTAACAGCACCCCCTAGTGGAAATTATAAATAAAACAAGGACAACTCATCCGGTTCCTTCCCATGCCAGTGGTTTTGAGATTCATCATACAACGGAGTAACACAAAAACAAAACCTTATCTTTAGAAAGATAATAATAAAAAAGGTGGGAGTTCCGAAGCCAGCCCCAAGCCCCTCACTGCCAAATCACCCACCCCCCTCGGACTCTCTGCTTTTAACACATTCCAAGACTGGAGGATGGAGAGGGGGAGCTCTGGGTCCCCTTACAGTTTGGGCAGACTGCCCGGTGGGGCCAGAATGATGCCAAAGACATAGAAGAGCCCCAGCAGGAGGTTGAGTTTGGCAGTCCTCTGGGGCAGTTTGTTGAAAGTCTGGCTTCGGAACTGTCTCTCCAGGGAGAAGGCCATGGGGATGGTGAGTAGGGGGAGGGCCAGGCTGATGCTGCAGTGTGTGGCCAGGATGCTGAAGATCAGGTAGGGCAGGAAGAGCAGCGTGTTGTAGAGCATGTAGGAGAGGGTGGGGCCGATGAGGATGGCGAGCGTGACGATGCCGGCCTCCCTGTCGGAATCCATGTCCCTGGTGTTGTTGGAATGGAGAATGGCCTCAGTGCTCAGGGCGAGGGGGATGGCGTAGACCAGTGGGAAGACCGCCAGGGACCCCACTTGGACAGCGTAGGCGAACATCACAGCCAGCGGGCCAAAAGTGATGAGGATGACAAGGTCTCCCAGAGCCACGTACTTGAATCCAATTCCTACGGCCAGAAAACCCAGAGACTTGGTATCAGATCAAGGGCTGGAAACCGAGGGGCTGTTCATCAGCCAGGAGCAGTGAGTTCTCGGATGGTGAGAACAGCCGGTCAGTGAGCTCCCTGCCCTCCGGAGAAAACCTGGTTTTGCCTCCGATGACACTGGGGCAGAGAACACTCATCTTTTAGCACCCACTCAGGCTTCCAAGTTAAGTCTTCCTTCCTACGGTCGCCAGCAAAGTCCTCCAACAAAGAGCAGTGCGTTCCCACTACACATGCGACTTAACCAGAGAGCCTGTGAAGGCTCTGAAAGGCCTTACAATCTGGGTCTTTGGCTTCTTTCTCCCTTCAGCGACCCCTGCAAGACATGGCTTCGGTCGGTCAGTCCCTCACAGAATACCCATCCCAGTCTCTTACTTTGCTGCTCCTTTTGAAAACCCCAGGGCATCTCAGTGAAATTTCGGGGTGCCCAAACTCCACATAAAGCAACTTCCACCCTTGGGTGCCTGGGTGGCTCAGTGGGTTAAAGCCTCTGCCTTCAGCTCAGGGTCCTGGGATCGAGGCCCGCATTGGGCTCTCTGCTCGGCAGGGAGCCTGCCCTCCTCCTCTCTCCTCTCTGCCTACTTCTGATCTCTCTCTCTGTTAAATAAATAAACAAGATCTTTAAAAAAAAAAAAAAAAGAAAGAAAGAAAGAAACTTCCACCCATGCAACGAATAAAACAGCTAAGACGATGAAGTTACAGGGCTTTGTCCCCTCTCTGGTTCCCTTGAAGTTATAACTAAATCACCCCAAACTCCAACCCACCTCAAATCCTGTCTAAACCATTTCATTCAAACCTGCCCGGTTCTCCCCAGCAATGCCACACTCCATCGGATCTCACTTCATCTCCAAATTCTGAGTCCTGGTCACTCTATGCACGGAACACTGCATCACCCATTCTCAGGTCCTCCTCTCCCCTTCCATCCCCCAATCTCCATGGGCAGCCCAGGGAGACCTTCGGAAATACTCCTCGGACCGTGCCCCTCCCCCAATATATACCTGAAAACCCTCAAGCACAGGTTGTCCTCAGATCTTTTGCCAGCTCACCTCTGGGCCTGCCCTGCCTCCCTCCGGCCTCGCCTTGAGCTCCCTTTGCCCCCACTCATATTTCTGTCAGTTGCTCAGGCCCTTCAGACACCCCACCCTACCTTTGCCTGGCTAACTCATACTCATCCTTCAAGACTTTAAAGACCCATTCCTCCAGGCAGCCTTCCCTCATCTCCTAGGCCATATCCAGTCCCCCTGAGATACATATGCTCGCAGAGAACCCAGATTTCCGGCTTTGTAAAATTCATCACCCTTCTAATTACTCTGTCTCCATCCTCTCTTCAAACTCTAAGTTCGAGAGGGCAGGGCCTGGGGTCTGGGTGCAGAGCTCGCTCCCCAACGCGTGGCACAAAGGCTGAACCGAACACAGAGCTACAGTAACAAGCACCCGGAGTCTGGGGCCGAGGTGAAGACAAATGTCCCCCTCCGAGGCGGCAAGCAGCAGCTGAGAGGTACACCCACACAGATCGCTCGCTGCAGAGGCCTGGGAAACCTGCCGGTGTGACCAAGCTTCCAACTGGTGGCCTCAGGATCAGGCGATAAAGCAAAGTACTGGGTCACCAACTGCACTCTAAGGACCCTAAAACAGTAGGGGACCGTGGTCTGGAGAGGATCTAAATTGACGACGGCCAAAGAACAGGACTTGGCCCAAGAGTCCTTCCACACTAGTAGCTGGGATTCTTGGTTGTTGTTTCTTTTCACCTTTATTGAAAGATAACTGACATGCAACACTCGGTGCATTCATACACAGCAAAATAATTCCCACCCGAGCATCGGCCAACACCTCCGTTTAGTCGGGGTGCTTTGGTGCTAAAGCACCCACCCTTGGTTCTTTAGAATGAAGCATCCCCAGGTAAGGGTCACAGCCATGGCCCCCCGCAGCCACCAACACTGAGTGAAGTCCTTCCGCCCTCCCTGGGCAGCGCTGGGACAAATTATTTGGTTGTCTGAGGACATGCCCTCCAGGAGGAAGCTCTCTCAAAGCAGAACACTGGCCCTCATTATGAATTAGTAAATCAATGTGTCCTGCGGTATCTCGTACTGAGGGAACAAATCCCGCCCAGGGAAGGTGCCAGGCTGGAATACTCCCAGTGGGGACCTGGCAAGTTTCTCCCCAGCTGCCCACTCCTCTTTTGCCAACATTGTGAGCTCCCCAAGCCGACACCAGGGCTGTCGCTATGGAAATCACAAGAGCTCTCTCGCCTTGACATCTAGCTAGATTACCCATCTAGCTGGATCTCAGGGATCACCTGGCAAAAAAATAATGTGAGCAAAGCTGAACAGATACCTGCAAGGCCACGCCCGTACCTTGAGCAGGTCCTACACAGAAACCACCCACAAGCCCGTTCCAGGCCTGAGAGAGTAACCCTCGGGAGGTTATCCGACACAGGGAAATGATAGAGCCCTGGGGGAGAAAGCGGCTTCCGGAGTATGGCCCAGGGCTCACTCACAGGCTCCACCTGCCACAAAATGTGGCCCACCTCTCCTTTCGGGCATTTCCATCCCTCCCAACACCACTTTCCAAATGAGCCAGCACAGTGAAGGGCTGGGCGAGTTCTCTGCACAGCGACCAGCATAGATTCCTTACACAAATCAGAGTGTTGGCAAGGCCACGGAGTAGCTGGAACTCTTACAAGTTGCTGGTGGGAACATAAAACTAGTACAACCACTTCAGAAAACACGGTGGCAGCTTCCCATCAAGTTAAACATTCATCTACCCTCTGACCCAGAGCTTCCACTCCCAGGCATTCACCCCAGAACAATGAAAGCAAACATCCACAGAAAGACTTCAACTTCATCTCCACAGAAAGGAGATGAGGGAAGGCTGCCTGGAGGAATGGGTCTTTAAAGTCTTGAAGGATGAGTACGCTCAGGCGTAACAGCCAAAATACGGAAATAATCCAAGTGTCGCTAGACGGGAGTAAGAATAAACAAATTGTGGTTGTGGGGCGCCTGGGTGGCTCAGTGGGTTAAAGCCTCTGCCTTCAGCTCAGGTCATGATCTCAGGGTCCTGGAATCGAGGCCCACATCAGGCTCTCTGCTCAGCAGGGAGCCTGCTTCCTCCTCTCTCTCTGCCTGCCTCTCTGCCTACTTGTGATCTCTAACAAATAAATAAATAAAATCTTTTAAAAAATCGTGGTTGTGTCTGCACAATGGATACTACTTAGCAATAAAAAGGAACTTTTTGCCCATCTTTTGCCCTTTTTGTGATGCCCATCACAACACAATGAAATCTCAAACTACCATGTGGAGTGAAGAAACCAGGCACAAGAATTCTTATGGAATGATTACACTTATACAACGTTCTAGACCAGGCAAAACAAAGAAACCAAACAGTGAGGGCCTCTGGATAGTGGGGGGGAGAGTGGGAATTGACAGGGAAGAAAGCTTTGAGGGTGATGCAAATGTTCTGTATCAGGACAGGGTGTGGGTTATACAACTGTATGCATCTGTCGAAATTCATCAAACTAGAACACTTAAGATCTGTGCATTTCACAGTAAGCCAATTGTATCAATAAAGGTCAATGTCTAAGCCATAAATCAGATTATGTCATGACTCTGCTCGATGCATTTCAGCATCTCCCCATTTGTTCACTCAGTGAATAGTAACTCCTAACAACATGCCAGGAAGTGTTCTGGGCACCATGGGTTCAAAGAACAGAAGTCCAAATCCCTAATCCCAGGGAGTTTATAGTCTAAGGGGAAAGACAATTAACAAAATCAGTACTTTAGATCATGCATTAGAAGTAGTATGTGCCGTGAAGGAAAATTACACAGAAAAGAACAATAGGGAAGGTATTGTGGGGGAAAACACAGGGTGTGTGCGTGTGTGTGTGTGTGTGTGTGTGTACGGGCACACACTTTTATTTTCACCTGCTGCAAAAAAAAAAACTTTATTGTTTTGTAATTTTATATATTTTTTGTTGTTTTGTTTTGTTTTGTTTTGTTTTATAATTTTAAATAGGGTAGAAAGCAAGGCCTCACAGAACAGCTGACAAGGGAGCAAATGGGTGCAGAAGGTTAGAAAGTGAATCCGGCAGATGGGAGGAAGGACTTTCCAAGCCAAAGAAAAGCAACTACTGCACTGAGGCAGCAGCACTCCCTGACCGTACCAGAAACAACCAGGAGGGCAGTGTGGCGGGAGCGCAGTGAGCAGGAGGAAAGAAGGGGGCAATGGCGCTGGCAGGGGCGGGGGGTGAGGGAAAGGATGAGCAGATAATGCCCCATCCTGGGGGTCACTGTGAAGACCCTGGCCTTTCCCTTGAACAAGATGGGAGCCACTGGAGAATTTTGAGCAAAGGACTAACATAGCTGCCTCACGTTTTTATAGGACTACTCAGGCTGCTCATTCAGGAGCACCCAGAAAGGGGCATGGGTGCCTGCACAGAGATCAATAAAGAACCTGCTGACATAATCGAGGAGATGACAGCGGGTGTGGGAAGTAGCGGGATGTGGTCAGGTCCCAAATGCATTTTGAAAGTAGCGGCAACAGGATTTGCTTATGGACCAGAAGGGAGGAGGAGAGTCAAGGATGATGCCTGTGACTAGTAGCCTGAAGAACTAGGAACAGGAAGTTGCCCTGGAATGAGACGGCGGAAGCTGGGAATAGGGCAGGTTTCTTAGGGGAGATCAGGACTTTGGCTTTGAACACAAGGCTTGAAATGCCCGTGAGGCCTTGAGAAACTGGTAAGGAAGAAGTTGGACAAGTCTGGAGATGAGTGTAGACAACTGGGCCAGAGATGTACATTTGACAGTTACGAGGTTAACAGATGGCATATGAAGCCAGGAGATGGGGTAAAATCACCGAGGGAGCGGACAGTTAGAACGTCCAAGGTCTAAGGCTGGAGGCTGGGAGCTGGAGGCCCTGTGAGACTGGCACCATCCAGCCCTGGTCAGCCTCCCCAACAGTATTTCCTTGTCCCTCTCGATCACATTGGCCTTTCATAAATCCTAGAATATGCCAAGCTCTCCCCCACTCCTGGGCATTTGCATGTGGTATTCCAACAGCCCTGAAGGACTCAGCACCCGAATCAGACCCAGTTGTGCCCTGTCACTTGCTCCTTATCCTTCACCAGCATCCTGGGAACCATCTTAAGTCCTGAGCAAACCAGGATGTTGGTCATCCTAAATAGAATTTACTATTTTTACTTTCTATCTCTCCTCAAGATCTATAAAATAACTTCCACAAGAGCCCCTGCTCAGGATCTGTGACTACTGGGTTCACAAAGAACAGTGCCTGCCACATAATCGGTGCTCAGCAAGTAGGCCTTGACCACCTGCCCATCACTACCTTAATAAGCTGTTGCAAGGAGTCACACAGCAAACTAGCTCAAAGTAATTGGCTGCATAATGTTGAGCTCTTCAAATTTAATTCCACTAAAATTTGAAACGGTGGTGTTATAAGATACGACCAACAAAAAGAAACTGGATGGAAAAATGTCCATATATGTGGTTTCTAATACCCATGAACCAAGCCAGGGTCTTCTTCACTCACCATTGTTCTCAAAAAATCCACATGACTCACACCTTATAGATTTCATGTAAATGTCCTAACTCAGAAAAGAACCTTTGACATCTGTTCTTCAGCCCTGTAACTCCTGTGTGAAGCAAGAGTTTCTAGTACATGCAGCCAGGAAACAGGCCAACTCTTACCTCCTGTGTAGAGAAAAGAGCCAGACAGGCCTCCAAAGTAGATCAGAGCCAAGTGCTCCAGTTTCAGAGGAGACAGGTAGTAGAGGCAAGCGGCACAGACACAGCCCAAAGTGTAGAGGAAGACTCCAAACCGGACAACATCCTGGGGCTCCAAGATTCGGTCCACCAGGGTCCTGTCATCACTCTTTTTGTGGTCAATGCCCTTGGAAAAGTCATAGTACGTGTTGACCAGGTTGCCGGCCCCGTGCACCGCCAGGACAGCCACGGCACAACCCACCAGCAGCCTGGGATCCAGGACGCCCTGGGATCTGTAGGCCAGGGCACTGCCCAGGGCCACGGGGGTGAGTGACGCACTGAAGCTCCAGGGCCGCAGGGCCAGCACGTAGGAGGCGCACTTCTGCCTCCAGGAGCGTTGGGGCAGCCTGTCCTGCTCCGGACAGTCGTTCCCCAGCGGGTCCCTGTCCCCGGCCTTGGCCGTCTCTCCCGCCTGTATGTTAATCTCCCCTGGGGCCTGTGAGGCCGCCATGGAAGCTACACGTGGCTGAAATCAAAGTTAATAGAGAACACCCACGGAACAGCCACGGGGTGCGGGGCGGGGCGGCCAGACCCGACCTTCCTTCGGTTCCGCCCCGAGGCAGGGCTGGGGAGGCGGCGGGCCCCGGGGGTAGCACCCAGCGGACCCGGCAGCCCACGAGGCCCGGCGACACCGCCCAGACCTCCTGTCACCCGGGCGAAGCCTGTCTCTCGACCTCCGGCCCGTGCTAGAGCCCAAGGCCGAGCTGCCGCCACCCGCCCCAGGGTACCGGAGCCGCCATCTTGTGTGCCCGCCTCCGGAGGCCCGCCCGGAAACGGGGGCCGGTAACGCGGGCCAGGCCGGGCCGGGGGCGGGGACGGGGGCGTGGTCTTGGGCGGGGCCCGGGGCGGGGGCGGGGCCGGCGGAGACCCCGCGGTCCAGCCCACGTCTCACCTGGGATCCGAGCCCCGCAGCGGCCCCCACACCCGCAGTTTCACTTGGTATCACAAGGACAACCCCGATTGTGTGTCGATTCACGACTTACCTAGAGCTTCCACTCACCAAAAGAGGATTCATTCATTTTTTTCATTCAACACGCATTTACTGAGCACTTACTATATCGTAGGAGGCAGCGAAAATGGACAAAAACCAGGGAGCACATTGAGGGCTACAAGAAAGGTTTGCTTACCTCTCCCTTTTTAAATGGGAAACGAAGCTCTGATATGGGAAATGATGTCGAAGAAATTATTGGCTCTAGTAATAATCACAACAGCAATAATTCCCCCCGTTTATTGTGCAGTTACCATTTGCCATTTACAGGCCTCCGTTTTTTATCCATAGTCTTGATTACTTATTTACTTATGCAAATAACCGCCCTCCTCCCCCCTCTACCACGTGGCCAGCTCTGTGTCCTCATCGCCTGCCTTCTGGAAGCTTACGGTCCTTATCTGTAGCTTGTTTCCGATGGAAGGAGCCAATTGTTAAATTTTTAGGAATTTAAACTCTGAGCTGGTCATTAAGCACAGCTATCATTAAAAATTAAATTATAGGGCGCCTGCGTGGCTCAGAGGTTAAGCCTCTGCCTTTGGCTCAGGTCATGATCTCAGGGTCCTGGGATGGAGGCCCCACATCGGGCTCCGTGCTCGTGCTCTTAGGGAAGCCTGCTTCTCCCTCCCTCACTCCCCCTGCTTGTGTTCCCTCTCTCGCTGTGTTTCTCACTGTCAAATAAATAAAATCTTAAAAAAAAAAAAAGAAAGAAAGAAATCTGCCATAGTGTGAGTATTTATACCACACAGATCAGCAGATGCTTGTTAATTGTTTTGTTGATCATCTGGACTTAAGAAGTGACAAGGATAAGTTAACAATGCAAATTAAACTTAAAAGTGTGTCAACTCTGTAGCCCTTACATTGTGAATAGCCACAGAACATGAAAGAAAATATCAACTAACATTCATATGGAACAGCACTCATTGGTCAGTTGCAACCTAGAGAGGCTATACAATAGCCAAAAAAAAAAAAAAAAAGCATACTGTTAGAATGGATTTGCTATATGGAATTTGCAATAAAAAGCACTGTGCATTTTTTTTATTATTTATAAGTTATACGCTGTACCTCCTTTACCTGGTGAAAATTATGATACACATATATGTACATGGAACAGACTACATAATTTTTGAGCCCAGTGCAAAATACAAATGTGCAGCCCCGGGGCGCCTGAGTGGCTCAATCATTAAGCTCTGCCTTAAGCTCAGGTCATGATCCCAGGAAGGATACAGCCCCACATCGGGCTCCCTGCTCAGCGGGAAGCCTGCTTCTCCCTCTCTCATTCCCCCTGCTTGTGTTTCCTCTCTAGCTGTTTCTCTCTGTCAAATAAATAAAATCTTTAAAACAAAAACAGTGTGCAGCCCCTTGTTCAAAAGTCATCAAGAATTTCAAGACAGAGCAATATGACCTCACGTAGCCATGAAGCCAGCCCTGGACCTACATACACGCCCCCTCCCTTACTGACTAGCTATTCCACCATCCAGCACAGACTAGCAAGCTGGCCAAACCCAAGTGTCTGTGCTGCCAAACTGGACAAGAGGAAGAAGCAGGTATTTCAAAATCCTGGCTCTATTACGTACCAATTCTATGATCTAATCCCTTTCTATGTCTGTTTACTCGAGCATAAAGTGGGAAAAATACAACCTCTCTCATAGAAAGGTTCAGGAATAAGTGATAGCCATTCATCGACGGCTCACATGAGCCACAGAATGTTTTAGGTACTTTATGTGTATTAGCATTTAACCCCACAACACTGCCTGTAGAGGTAAGCACATTATAATCCTTTGTTTTATGATAAAGAAATAGCTACGAAGAGGTTAAGTACCTGATCATATAGCTAGTAAGTGTTGGAGCAAAGTTTCAGATTCAGTTACACTCCAATTTGCTTTTAATCACACTTTCTAATGTTCACCAAAATGCCTGATACTGTAAATGTTCAATAAATATTCACTATTATTTAACATAAGAAAGTTCTTTGTAAACTGAAAAGAGACCTACAAATGCACTGATTACTACTGCTATAAAGACATCTTTGATTGTTAATTAGAAAAGAGGGCCTGGGGCACCTGGTGGCTCCATTGGTTAAGCGTCTGCCTTCAGCTCAGGTCATGATCCCAGGGTCTTGGAATTGAACCCTGCATTGGCCTCCCTGCTTCTGCCTCTCCCTCTGCCTGACACTTCCCCCACTTGCACCTTCTCTCTCTCTGTCAAATAAGTAAATAAAATCTACCAAAAAAATAAATAAAAGAAGAAAATGGGGCCTTATCATATCTTAGGGTAACAAAAATATCATATATTGCTTGTGGAAATGAAAGTTAGTACCTCCTTTATAGAGATCAAGTCAATGTTGTCCATCAACTACCCATGCATTTACCCTGAACCTGTAATTCCATTTCTGGGTGTTTATTTGGTGTAGCTGCCAGGGGGAAAAATTACATATGTACAAAGACATTCACTGCTGCATCAATAATAACAGCAAGAATTTGGAAACAATACAAGTGTCCATCAACAGAGGACTGGAAAAATAAATTATGCTACATCCATGTGATGAGATTCTCTGCAGCTATAACAACAAAAGAACAAGCTAGCTTTGTATATATTAAGAAAGCTCTCCAAGATCTACTAAAATTTTTAAATATTGTATTTATTTATTCATTTGAGAGAGAGAGAGAGAGAATGTGGGAGGGGGGAGAAGTAAAGGGAGAGGGACAAGCAGATTCCATGCTGAGCACTGAGCCCTTCTCACTTCCTTTTTTTTTAAAGATTTTATTTATTTATTTATTAATATATACAAAGCTATTTATTTATTTATTTATTTAACAGAGAAACACAGCTAGAGAGGGAACACAAGCAGGGGGGCTGAGAGAGGGAGAAGCAGGCTTCCTACCAAGCAAGGAGTTCCGGACTCAGGGATCATGACCTGAGCCAAAGGCAGACGCTTAACAACTGAGCCACCCAGGTACCCAAGATCTACTAAAATTTTTTAAAGTCCATAACAGTATAGATAATAACAAAAGGAGAAAATAAGAATATGCATTTATACTTGCTTTTATTTATGTGAAGAAACTCTGGGATACATAAGAACTAAGAAAATAGGGCACCTGGGTGGCTCAGTGGGTTAAAGCCTCTGCCTTCGGCTCAGGTCATGATCCCAGGGTCCTGGGGTCAAGGCCCACATCGGGCTTTCTGTTCAGCAGGGAGCCTGCTTCCTCCTCTCTCTCTGCCTGCCTCTCTGCCTACTTGTGATCTCTCTCTGTCAAATAAATATATAAAATCTTTAAAAAAAAAAAAAAAGAACTAAGAAAATAGTGAAAGGGCAGGAGTGGAACGAGACCTTTCATGATAAATATAATTATTATTTATTTTGGATTTGAACAGTGAATATATTGTATATTTTTAAATGTTTGATGATTAAATATAGAGATGCTGAACACAAGTGGAAAAGAACTTCAGAGGGACAGTTATTTCAGAGAAGAAGCAATGCAATGAACAGATTCTAAACTTAAAGTAGTAACTATAAATTAAATTTAAAAAAGAATCTGCCAAAGCATTTTGTTAGCCACAGAATATTGCCAAACCTCTTTAATTTGGAAGTTTAGAACTTCTGGAAACTTACATCTCTTCAATAGATATTTTTTTGCCTTACACAAGTAGTTGATGGTGACGTGTAAAGGAAAAAGTACACCTTCTCCGTATTACATCTTAGTTGTATATTCCCCTTGCAAATATAGACACCTAAGAAATATATAAATATTTTATAAAGGGGTATATTATACTAATATTGTTGTATAACTTGTATTTTTTAAACAAATAGTGAACCCTTTTCCTTCTTAGCGAGTATTAATCTACATTACCATTATTAATGGCTCCATTCGTTTTCCTTAATATAAATGTATCATGTTTTATTTAATCAGACCCCTATTGGAAGCCACAGAAGAATCTTTGTTATTATAATAACCGTGACCCCCCCAAAATTGAGATGTAGTCAAATTCCATTTTTGCTATTGATTGTTTGAGAAGATGTTTTCATTTCATTTTATTTATTTTTAAAGTAAGCTTTACTAGCTCTACGCCCAACCTGGGGCTTGAACTAAGCACCAGAGATCAGAGTCCCATGCCCCATCAAAGGAGCCAGCCAGGTGTCCCTGGAAGGATGATTTTAAATTATGTTATTTAGAAATTATTTATTTAGGAGAAGGTCATGTAGTTAAAACTTGGTTATGGTCTCCCGCGAAAGATTCTGTAAACTAGATAATTGTGGAAAACTGGGAAATTCTAACTAAAAGCGCTTTAAAATGCATACTGCATTTAACAAAACAGAAATCACGGGTGCAAAAGTAGCGCCATTCATAAAGTTGTAGGTCTGTGCTCTGGTAATCACAGGGCACCGCCGGCGCTCACTCTCGCGCTAGAGCCGGCGGGACGCACAACCTCCGAGCCCCACCCCGCGGTACCCACAACGGCAACTTCCACACTGCCATACTGTAGATGCAGAGGGGAATGATAGCAGCGATGCACCGGATGTGCGCGCGGAAGTGACTGAAATCAACCCACGACCCATTGGTTTTCCCGATTGATGTAAGCCTCCTTTCGCCTGCCACTGGCCGCGTGGTTTGTCTATTCGAACAGTTCCCGCCCCCTAGAGAAGCCGGTCCCTACGCCTCACTTCTTCTTCATTTTTATTGGTCTGCATTCCAGTCCATCTTCTTCTTACGCCTGCCGATTGGTCCTCAGGGCTGGGAGCCCTCCCTCTCTTCCCCTCCCTCCCTCCCGGCTTAGAGGACAGCGGGGAAGGCGGGTGGTGGGGCCGGGGGTCTGAAGCGGCGGTACCCGCGCTGGTGGCGGCAGCTGAGGCCTTGGCCGAAGCCGCGCGGTGAGTCTGGGGCCTGGCACCGACCTCTCCAAGACGGAGGAATGTCCAGACCCAGGGTCAGCCTGGTCCGCGGAGGATGGGGAGGGAGGGCGGGAAGTCGCCCGTCTGGGACGTGGGGTCCCCTCTGTACCGGCCCCTCGGGCTTGGGCTCTGTCAGAGTCCCTTGACCCCCACCCGGCGAGGCAGCACCCGCCTCCTCCCGGATCCCCAGGAGACCTGCGGACCATTCAGCCTGCCGTGTGTCCCTGGCGCCGCGAAGGCCGGCCCATCAGCCTTGGTACTGCCGGGGCGCCTTTGGGTTTCCATACCCCGCAGTCGCCCGTTCTTCCGAGCCACCTACAGACTGACCTCAGAGAGGAGCAACGTCAGTGTTTTGTGCCCCTCAGTCTGCCCCCCTGCGGACCTCTCAAGGAGCCAGTTCCCAGAACTGAGCTGGATTCCAGCCTTGGGTTTCATCGTCTCTGCCCTCCCCGCCCCCACCCCCAGTTTCAGCCACCCACCTTTAACTTCTACAAGCCCTCACCAAGACTCTTAGGATATTTGACTTCCAGTGTCTTCATTGAATTGTGTCTGGTGCGATGGGCCTGTAGGCCTCAGACCCTGTAGAGATACTCTGGTTCTTTTCTGAGAAAGAGAATTCCTTGCCAGGTTCCCTCCCCTTCATCGCAGACCTGTGTGCACGCGCCCCATAGTTTATTTTCCCATTAGCTATCCTTGAGTTTCCTCTCCCCTGAAGGATGACATTTCCTTCTGCAGTCTTTTTCTTGGTATTGGCGCATTTAATAGCTTTACAAATTATTCCCTAGGGTCTTTTTTCTTTTTCCTCTGCATCTCACAAATTCTTTCAAAAATAAGACTTTTGAAAATTCTCTAATATAATCTGGACATCCCTAGGATAGGTATATGTGTTATTCCCATAGCAGTCTGGGCTGAGCCCCATTATGGCCACTTCCCCCCCTAGATTGTAAGCTCACTGAGGGAGGGAGAGTACTTAATTGAGGAATGAATGTGTGATCTCAGGAACTAGTTGGTCTCTTACCTCATTTTCCAAGGACTAGTATTTCATGGAACGCACTTTGCAGTAACCACCAGCCACAGGTAGCTGGGAGTACTCAAAACATGACTAGTCCCATTGAGACTGCCATGTGGGCAGCCCATTTTGAAGACTTAGTACAAAAAGAGAGTGGAAACTATATCAATCCTTCTTATGTTGATGACATGTTGAAGTGATATTTGGGATGTACTGGGTTAAAAAAATACATCAATATCTCCTGTTTCTTTTTTACCTTTTTTGATATGGCTACCAGGAAATGTAGAATTACACTTACGGCTTGTGTTGTATTTCTACTGGCCAGTGCCGCTATAGAATAATAATCCGTGCCCCTCCTTAAGTTGAACACCTTGAGGAAGGAACAGTCTTAGGCTTGTTTTATTCACTATCTCCCCATTTCTGGGGCCTGGCACTGGGTCATGTGTGGAGTAGTCATAGTGATAATAATAGCTAACAATTAGTAGGCACTCACTGTGTGCCTGGCTCTGTTCTAAGCACTTTTCAACATTTATTAACTCATTTAACCCTCACATCAACGCTGAGTTAGGTAATGGTATCCTGCTGCAGGTGAGGAAACTAGGACATTTTAAGTATTTTCCTGAAGGAGTATAATGATGATATGTCTTTTTAGCGTTTATTTATTAGAGAGAGAGAGAAAGAGCGTGTGTGCTCAGGCAGGGAGGGGGCAGGCAGAGGGAGAGGGAAAAGCAGACTCCCCCCTCAGCAGGAAGCCTGATGTGGGGCTTGATCCCAGGACGCTGGGATCATGACCTGAGCCCTTCAGTAGATGCTTTACCTCCCAGGTACCCTATAATTTTGAACTGACTTTGAACCCAAGTGGTCTGGCTCCAAAGCCCACAGTTTGACCCTGTCTGCCACACCACCTGTTTTACATGCCAGTCACTGTTGACTGAATCAAGTCTTTCTATACGTTCCTGGTTCCTCAATGAGGTCTCCCAACCTTTTTAGGATCCCCTTTCTGACACGGGAGGGGTGGAGACCTGTACTGAGGAACTGCCGCCATAAATAAATTAATCATCGTGGTTTCTTATCCAGAACATTAAAGGAAGTTTCTCTCCGAAGAACCTCAGGTCAAGATGCTGGGAACCGGACCCGCTGCCGCCACCGCAGCTGCCACCACGTCTAGCAATGTGAGCGTCCTACAGCAGTTCGCCAGTGGCCTGAAGAGCCGGAATGAGGAGACCAGGGCCAAAGCTGCGAAGGAGCTGCAGCACTATGTCACCATGGAGCTTCGAGAGGTTGGGGCTTCTGTCATTCATCCGGGAGTGTTTGGCCCAAATACACCAGCACTGGTTGAGATTCCTTTTGACAGCTCAGTGAGGGTTTGGAACATGAAGGCCCCCCGATTGCTCCTGTCTGTAGACACTCGCAGGTTCCTCTGCAGCGGCTAGATGGTTCCACGGCACAGCCTGTGTTGTGATGGCATTTAGGAGTCAGTGTAGAGTCAGCTGTTTCTTTTTGTTTGTTTGCCTCCCCCCATTCCAGACCTTCATTTCTTTCTATCTGATAACAGTGTCTAGGATGTGTTTAAAGAGTTGGTAGCCTGGGGCTTTCTAGATAAAGAGCCCATGTGCCGTCAGGACAGTGTCTTGTTGGTCCTTGGAACCCCGGGATGCGGCCTGCTCAACAAGTGTTTGTTCTATAAACAGATGAACTGCAAGTTCAGTTCCACAGTTTCCAGCTGAAAAAGTGGGCAGCATCTTTGTCCTCTTTGGGGGGGAGCTGTATCCGCTGGCCACCTCTCAGTCCTGCCCTCTGGAAGCCATCCCCTCCCCAACCCCTGTCCCAGCTTCAGGGAGTCCGCAGAAGCTGTTCTGAGTACATCTTCCTTTGCAGATGAGTCAGGAGGAGTCTACTCGCTTCTATGATCAGCTGAACCATCATATTTTTGAACTGGTTTCCAGCTCAGATGCCAATGAGAGGAAAGGTGGCATCTTGGCCATAGGTAAGGACAGAGTCTCTGGTGAGAGTAACAACTGGGAAGAAAGGGCGGCTCAACTTTGTGTCCACTGCACCTGTGTTTGCTGTGTACCGATACTTCATTCTTCGCTATTTAAGGAATTTTTAAGGAGACTTGTGGCTTTCAGTGCAGTTTTGCAGCTGTTATTTCTAGCAGCACTCCTGGGATGTGGGCAAAGCTGGTATTTTCAGATACGGAGTCTGAGAATCGTGACACAGCTCATCTAGGGCCAGAGAGTGGCCACACTGAGATGAGAAGCCAGCTTTCCTTCTGCCACCCCACGTTGCTTGTTGCAGGCTCTGGCATCTCTGTTGAGCAGCTCAGCATGGCAGGGCTCACGAATGGAAAGGGAGAGATGGGGCACAGGGATAAAAAGCACGTCATTCTCAAATCCCAGGGACTGGTCTGGTGAATTCCTATACATTCTCAGTTTGTTTTGTTTTTCTTGGGAGAATAAATTATCTGTACTAAAATGAAGTTATTTTGTTTATGTAGGTCTTTCTGGCACAAGTACTAAGTCTGTTGCTTTAAAATGAAAATTATCTGCATCCTTCCCATCTCGAAGTTGCATTCTGTGCTCAAAGCAGTCAAAGGACCAGCCTCCCTTTCAGTGCAGCACGCTCTCCTCAGTAGGATGCACCCATCCTCACCTTTTGCCTTCCTCTCTTTCCCAGCCAGCCTCATAGGAGTGGAAGGTGGGAATGCCACTCGGATTGGCAGATTTGCTAACTATCTTCGGAACCTCCTCCCGTCGAATGACCCAGTTGTCATGGAGATGGCATCCAAGGCCATTGGTCGCCTCGCCATGGCAGGGGACACTTTTACGGCTGAGTATGTGGAGTTTGAGGTGAAGCGAGCCTTGGAGTGGCTGGGCGCCGACCGCAACGAGGGCCGGAGACATGCAGCTGTGAGTGCCTGTGGGGAGGGGTCCCCCACACAATGCGCTCAGGTCCCTGAAAGGCAGACAGTGAAGGGATGCTCCAGGCAGAGGCACTGTGCTTTTCAGGGACCTTTGGTTCTGTCCTAAATCCCTTTCTCCCTTTGCCCTGAGCTCCATACCTGAAGAAGAAACTTAGAGTTCTCTTCTGTTGCTTGAGAGGCAGCCCAAAGTGCATTGCTTACCTTGACCTCTAATTTTCTAGAATCAAAGTTGCCTCCTAAGCAGAAGGTACCCCTCAGGCATAAGCAAGAGAAGAAGCCACAAGCCAAAAGGTTTACAAAGCCCCAGACAACTGTCAGTCTGCATGATCCCATCAGTGTCTGTCAAGGTCTCTCTGCTGTACCTTGGGAGTATGGAAGGACTGGGAGTAGGAGAGGAGAAGGGCAGTGGGGCCTTCCCTTCCTCCATTGGGAGCAGTGGTCTGCCTCCTTTCAGGCCTCGCTTGTTTTATTTATTTATTTGTTTGTTTAAATTTATTAATTTTAGAGAGAGATCATGTGTGAGTACAGAGGAGGGGTGGAGGGAGAGGAAGAGAAAGTCTCAAGCAGACTCCATGCTGAGCATGAGCGTGAGGCAGGGCTCAATCTCAGAACCTTGAGATCACAACCTGAGCTGAAACCAAGAGTCCTTAACCGAATGCACCGCTCAGGTGCCCATCTTGTTTATTTTTTAGGCATTTATTGATCGATTGGTACCTAGTCCAGACTTCCTCTTTCCCCATTGGCTATTCTGCATCTGGGGGAGTGGGAGCCACTTCTCCTACTCTCGTGGTGTATCTCCACTTCTTTTCTTTCTTTTTTTTTTAAGTAGACTCCATGCCCATTGTGGAGCCCAACATGGGGCTTGAACCCACGACCAAGAGATCAAGACCTGAGCTGAGATCAAGAGTTGGACACTTAACTGACTGAGCCACCTAGGCGCCCCAACATCCCCACAGTTTTTTGAGGCTTGTGCCTGAAAAAGCCTAGTTTGGAGGAGCTGACTTTCAGGCTGTGAGATAAGGGAGAGTCTGTCCTTAAGAGAGAGGATCAGGGAGGGGGCAGCGCCTGAGTAGCTCAGTCAGTTAAGCATCTGCCTTCAGCTCAGGTCATGATCCCAATGTCTTTGGATCAAGCCCCGCATTGAGCTCCTGCTCGGCAGGGAGCCTACTTCTCCCTATCCCTGTGCAGCTCCCCCTGCTTATGCTGTTTCTCAAATAAATAAATAAAATCTTAAAAAAAAAAAAAAAAAGAATATCTGGGAATGAATGTGGTGGGGATCAAAGCATCCTTTGGATCCTTTCCGGTTGGCTCCCTCTTTAGGAGCCACCCCACGAGGGGGATCCTGGTACTGGGTGAGGGCAGACACATGGAACCTGCTTCAAGTCGGTTTTGTCCTTCCCGACTCCGAAACTTGGAGCAACCTCTGACCTTCAGTTTCTTCCACTGTCAGGTGAACATAATAACAAGATTAAATATTGAACAGCATTATTAGTTCATTCAGTAAATGTTTGTCGAATACTGCTTGTGTTCCAGTGATGGTTTTAGGCTGCCATTGGGGCAGTATACAAAGTATAAAACATGTCTGCCTTCCAGAGTTTCTGTTCTAAGTGACAAGCATCCTGTTTATAAACACCCAAGGATAATGAACTCTGAGATATTTGATCAATTTTACTTTTACTCCTAGGTCCCCAGAGATTCCTAGCTAGAAGGGTGGACAAGTTTGCTCTCTTCCTGATGCATATATACGCTCCAGGAGGACAAGAGGCCATATCGTGACAGAACCAAACTCTCTGATACAGATGAGAGTCCTCTGTGTCCTTTTCTCTCCCAGGTTCTGGTTCTCCGTGAGCTGGCCATCAGCGTCCCCACCTTCTTCTTCCAGCAAGTGCAGCCCTTCTTTGACAACATTTTTGTGGCTGTATGGGACCCCAAACAGGCCATCCGTGAGGGAGCTGTAGCTGCCCTTCGTGCCTGTTTGATCCTCACCACCCAGCGTGAGCCAAAGGAGATGCAGAAGCCTCAGTGGTACCGGGTGAGCACGTGGCCATTCCATCCCCCTGCAAAGAGTGTGTACATATAGCATCACCTGGCCAAAAGGGTTGCAATGGGGCTTTGCCACAGAGCAAGTGTCACATTTGCATGGGTCTCCAGTGATTTCTTAAGCTCAGTACGAATCAATAGTTATTTTGTTGTATTTCACTAGAGCAAAGATCTCTTGGTAACCACGTCATTATTTTACATAGCACTAAGAATGAAAATGTGATCCCGTCTTCTTATTGACAAGTATAAGAGCTCTCTTCTTAGAGATACTAAATTATAGAAAAATGGGTATTGAGAAGCAGCAACATACAATGATACTAATTTAGAAAGGGCTGGTTTTCTCTCCTCCAGTGCCATAAGCCCTGTGCTGATTGCTGCTGCCAAGAAAACTTAATCGAGGAGCTTGTACTACAAAGAGAACCCTGAACGTGACATTGGAGACCTGGGTTCTAGGCTTGGCACAATTTGCTATGTGAATTTGGACAAGTCATTTAATTTCCTGGAGCCTCTGTTTTTCCTCTGTTAAATAGAGGCGTTCGTGGTCTCTGCCTCATAGTATTGTGCAGGTTGAAGCTAAATTAAAGGAGAGAGCTTGGTAACTTCGTATGCTTGGTGGTGCTGGCACAGACCACTGAGCAGGCCTGCCCACCGCCGAACCCCCTGTGTAGAGGGGGTGGGCCTGTGTTCTTTCTACTTTTGGACCTTGGGTAACTAACACTTTCTACCTTTGGACCTTGGGTATCTCTCATAGCACACGTTTGAAGAAGCAGAGAAAGGATTTGATGAGACATTGGCCAAGGAGAAGGGCATGAATCGGGATGATCGCATCCACGGAGCCTTGCTGATCCTCAATGAATTGGTCCGCATCAGCAGCATGGAGGGAGAGGTGAGAAGTCATTTCAGAAGGGAGTTTGGCTTCCCACATGCTGTTCTGTGAACAGAACAGGCGAGATCCTTGTCCTTACAGAGCATGTGATTTAAAGGACACAGGCCATAAGCAAATATATAAGGTCATTTCAGAAAAGCACTAAGTCCCAGGAAGTAATGGGGTGGAGGGGAGCACAGGGAGAGGGTGATTTCTTCTCTGGGGTGCTGCCATTTGAGCTAAGACCTGTAGGACATGGAGGGGTGAGCCTTGCAGTAGGCAGAGAGATCGTGTTCCAGGTGGAGGCTTTGAGGTAGGAGAAAGTTTGACAAGTTAAGGGAACAGAAAGAAGGGAAATGTGAGTGGGGCATAAGAGCAAGGGAGACAGGGGAGGGTCCAAATTCAGAGGCCTCGTGGTTTTTGGTAAACACTGACTTTTATTGTCACTGCAAACATCAGAGGTGTGTATACAAGGGAGTGGTTTGAGGGCCTTCTTTTTAATAATCATTGATGACTTGTGGGGCAAAGGTTGTGCAGGGACAGGAATGAAAGCAGGAGACTAGATAGGGGGTGTAGTTAAAAGTCGGACATTTTTGTTAGGGAAATAGCCCAGGAGAGAAAGATGGAAGGAGCAGGGAGCGGCTGTCATGCCAGGCTACCGCGCAGAGCCGCCGTGGGGGCCTCAGATTGGCTCTCAGGGGAGGCCCGCCCGAGTCTTCCTCCCACTTGCTTTTGTTGGCTGGAGGCAGCCAGCCTGTGACAGGTGCAGACATGGCACAAATGTGACATTTTCAGAGTCGCAGCAGGGGCCCTTGGTCAACCTCACTCCTTGTAGTTGGGGGTCCTGCTCTCCTGGCTGCCTGGGGGCCTACTGAAGTGCTCTGGGTGGGTGACGGCGGTGATCTCCACTGGTGTCAGAGGCGTAGACACAGAGGATTCGGTGTCTGTCCGCCGGATCCAGTTATATTCGGGAGTTGAGCTCCCTCTGCAAGTCTTCCTGTGGGGAGCGAGTTGGTGTGCACTTTTGCCCCAGGGCTTCCTGCTTTAATAGACCTGGGGGTCATTTTGTAAGGGCCGTGCTGTAGGCACGGGGCAGCACCTGCTGCTGTGTGTGGAGAATCCAGGGCTGTAGCTTGGAATCCCCGCTCCTCCCTCTGCTGTGTGACTTGGGTACATTATTTTATTTCCTTTAGCCTCATTTTCCTTGCCTTTAACGGGGATCGCATCCACTTCCTTGGGCTCCTGTGAGGTTTCTAAATACAACTGACCCTTGAACAACACAACTTTGAACTGTGTGCATCCGTGTATATGTGGATTTTTTTTTCCAGTAAATATATTGGGAAATTTTTGGAGGTCTATAACATTTTGAAACAAACCCAACAGATGAATCGCATAGCCTGGAAACAGTGAATAAATTAAGAAGTTAGGTATGTCACAAATGCATAAAATACATGTAGATACTAGTGTATTTCTTACTTGCTACCACAAAATATATACAAATCTATTACAAAAAGTGGAAATTTACCTAAATTTAAGCACACGGGCACTTACAGGCTATACATGGTGCCGTTTGCAGTCAAGGGAAATGTGAACAAATGTGAAGGTGCAATATTAAATCCTAACTGCATAAAATTTGCGCAACACGCCGTCTTAGGTCGTACTTCCATAGCCACCTCCTGTTGCTATCGCCCTGAGCTCAAGGGCTGAGCGTGTCTGGTTACAGCGCTGTGCGAGGCTCATCCTCCGTGTGCACGGTTCGCCCCTGCAGTAAATTGCACGTTGCAGTGCAAAGTGCCCTGTCGTACTTCTCGTGTGTTTTTCGTCGTGTTTAGCGCAGTATTGCAAACATTAAATAATACTATGGAACCCAGGCAAAGTGCCACTGGTGAGGTTCTCCCAAGAAGTAAAGTTCTAAGAAAAAGGTGAATCGTTGCTGTGCACCACAGATTAAGGTCTGCAGCCGTGGCTGCCCTCCGTTTCAGGACAAAGGGATCCAACGTAAGGACCGTCGCAAAAAAGGAAAAGGAGCTCTGCGAAGCTATTGCCGCAGCTGTGCCAACGGGCACAAAAATCTTGCGATTTTAGAAAAGCCTCTTTTTATCTCATACTGAACATGCAGCTCTTATGTGGGGACAGGATTACTGTAAGAAAAGCATACTCACAGACTAACACGATTCAAGAAAAAGGGAAATCATTATCTGACAACTTAGAGCAAAAGGAAGGTGAGAGGTACGAAAGCTAGAGAATTGAATGCCGACAAAAGATGGTTTAATAAGTTTGGAGAGAGGTTTGACTCAAAAAAAAAAAAAAAAGTCCAGATAACAGGAGAAACAGCTGCTTTTGACCAGGAGGCAGGAGATGAGTTCCCAGATGCCATACAGATGATCACTGAAGAGAAAGGATATGTGCCTGAATAGGCTTTTCATGCAGAAGAAAATGCCTTACTCTGGAAAAGAAAATGCCACAAAGGACATTTATTAGGAGGAGACGCAAGCACCAGGATTCGAGGCAGGAAGGGGCAGGCTAATTCTCTCGTGCAACACAGTCAAGTTTATGATCAGGATGGCTCTTATCTATAAATTGCTAACCTGGAGCTTTGAAGGGAGGAGATAAACACCAATCTTTCTGGGTTGGTTCCTTTAATGCTTTGTCTCTGAAGTCAAGAAGTACCTTGCCAGTAAGGGACCACCTTTTGAAATTCTTTCAATATTGGACAATGCCTCTGGCCACCCAGAACCCCAGGAGTCCAACACCAGAGTCATCAAAAGTCATCTACCTGCTCCCAAATACAGTATCTCTAATTCAACCTCTGGATATGGGTCATGACTTTAAGGCTCATTACACATGGCACTTCACGAAAAGGATTGTCAGCACTCTGGAAGAGAACCCCAAGGGGGAGTCTGAAAGGATTACACCATTGAAAATGCCATCGTTGTTGTAGAAAAAGCCGCAAATGTCATCAGGCCTGAAACAATAAATTCCTGCTGGGAGAAAACTGACCAGATCTTGCGCATGACTTCCCAGGACTTATGACAGAGCCGGTCAAGGAGTGACTGAGCTAGAAAGAGCTTGTGAAAGAGCTAGAAAGAAAGTCATATGGCCAAAAAGGGAAGGGGGTGCTGAAGGGTGATAAGGATCTTGGAGAATCTCAAGAGCTACTAGACAGCACAACAGAGGAACGAGCAGATGACTTGAGGGAGGTGAGTATTTCCGAACAAACTGGCACTGAACAATAAGGGAGAAGACCTAGAAGAAGCAGTGCTAGGACCCAGGAGGGGTCTGATTAGTCAAAATTGTGCTTGACATCTTTTACCACATGGATCGTTCTGTGACACAGGCACTGAAACGAAGCCAACCATGGAAAAGGGGTTGCTACTGTAGAAAGACATTTTTAGAGAAATGAGAAAGCCAAAAAGTCAAACAAATTATGTATTTCTGTAAAGTTACATGGGGTGTGCCATGGCTCCTGCCTCCCCTCCCACCTCTTCTGCCCCTGCCACCCCTGCGGCAGCAAGCCGGCCCCTCATCAGCCTCAGTCTACTCATCCTGAGACCCACAAGAACGTGGACCCTTCTGATGAGCCACTTCCCGCTAGCGAATAGGAAAGAGTCATCATGCCGTATAGTTGATAAACGTCCCCGCTGTTTGTGAGTCTCCATGTAAAAGTCTGTTGACTGTACAGCAAGACCGTACAAGATGTTTTTGTGTCATCATCGTTGCTAAGACTCAATCATGGAAGCTTGTGTGCAAAGCTCTTGTGGAAGTGGACAGCCTGTCCCTGTGTGAGCACAAGGTGAGTGATGTTACCATAAAGTTAAAGTTAATAATGTGTTGGTTTTCTTACTGTTTTGTAACTTTGCTTTCAAAGAATTTCATGGCTGTGCAGTATGCCTCTCTCTTAATTGGAGAAACTATATTAACCTATCATTGCAGGTAAGTGGGTTTTTTAAAAAAATGTATCAATACGTGTTTCCAGTGCTGTATTTTGAATCTGACTATAATACTGTACACCGTAAACATTTGATAAAGACTCATTCATTAGCGTATTAGCTAGACTACCACGAAGCAGTCGTCTCGACACTAAGCTGCTAAGAGTCTTATTGCTGCTTCTTCATTATCGGTGCCTGAATCGTTCTACTTGTAAATAAATACTCATTTCTTTTTCACATTATCTTTTGATTTCTACTGTCTGGTATTCGTAATGCATATGACATCTACATTGTTTTGCTCCAAATAAGATAGTATTCACATAGGTACTGACAGACAATTCATCTTGTCAAGAGATGACATACATTTTGGATATTGATAAAAATGGTATGGTATTGGAAATGTATTTTCTCTTCCTTATGGTTTTCTTAATAACATTTCCTTTTCCCTCGCTTGCTTTCTTGTAAGAATATAGCATGTAGTACACATACAAAACGTGTGCTCATCAATTGTTTATTATCGGTAAGACTGCCAGTCAAAGTAGGCTGTTAGTAGTTTTAGTTTTTTTTTTAAAGATTTTATTTATTTACATGAGAGACACAGAGAGAGAGAGAGGCAGAAGGAGAAGCAGGCTGAGCAGGGAGCCCGATGTGGGACTCTATCCCAGGATCCTGGGATCATGACCCAAGCTGAAGGCAGATACTTAACCAACTGAGCCACCCAGGGACCCCCTAGTAGTTAAGTTTGCCTTTTTGTTTTTTAAAGATTTTATTTATTTATTTGACACAGAGAGAGATCACAAATAGGCAGAGTGGCAGACAGAAAAAGAGGGGGAAGCAGGCTCCCTGCTGAGCAGAGAGCCCGATGTGGGACTCGATCCCAGGACCCTGAGATCATGACCTGAGCCAAAAGCAGACACCTACCTAGGGGCTCCTACACATGAATATTTGACTGCATAGGGGCCTGCCCCCTGCCTCTGCACTGTTCAAGGCTTGGCACAACACAGGATAGAATGGGCATTCCGTAAATGGTCGCCCTTGGGGCCTTCCCTACCCAGCCTGCACAGCTGTGGGATCTCTGTTTTCTCCTAGGAAAACAAAAGGTCACTTAAATAGATTTAAATAAAATTGAACTTTGTAAATGTTGTCAATTCCAAAGAACTGTCCAGATGTAAGATATTATAATTTTGTAACTTGTGAATTCAGTCAATAGATATTAATTGAGCACCTGCTGGGGGTCAGCTACACCAAGTCCTAAGAGCCAGAATAACTCAGCAGTGAATAAAACATTATATTCTACCAGGGGGAGACAATACACAAATAAGTAAAAATATATACAGCTGACCCTCAAACAGCACGGGGGTTTGGGCATAAATCCCCCCATGCAGTTGAAAATCCACATATAACTTTGATTCCCCCAAACTTAACTACTAATGGCCTCCTGTTGACCAGAAACCTACTGATAACATGAACAGTCAGTTAACACATATTTTGTATGTTGTGTGTATAACATACTGTATTCTTACAATTAAGTAAGCTACAGAAAATAAAATAATATTAAGAAAATAATAAGAAAAAGGATGCACTGGTTTTACGGGAAAACATCCACATAAATGGACTGGTGCAGTTCACACTCCTGTTGTTCAAGGGTCAGCTGTAGTCTATCGTACAGTGATGAATGTTCTAGAGAATAGTAGGGCAGGGAAAGAGACCCGGCCGGCGGTGCTAGCATGAATCAAGGATTACATTTTAAAACGTAACATTTGAGCAAGGTTGTGAAGGAGCCAGTAAGAAACAGCCATACCAATAAAGACCTGGGCTGAGCATGGCAGACAGCTGGTTCTGCAGACACGAAGGGGTCAGGGCGGGAATATGCTGCTCTTGGAGGGGAACGTGGTTACCATTGAGACTGTGACAGGAGAGGGGAGGTGGGAGGTGGGGTCAGACGAATGCTGGGGTAAAGAAAGGGGTACACATTGTGTGGGGTCTCGGGAGCCACCATATGGACAGTGTATGTGCAGTGGGAAGCTGTTCGTGGGTTTTGAGCAACAGAATGACTGACGTTAGACTCATGTTTCAGAAGGATCGCTGTGGCCACCGTGTTGAGTAGATTATCGGCGGGGCACAGGCTGGTGCCAGGGGTCCAGTTGGGAAGAGACTGCAGCACTTAGCAGGGGGCTTTTGCAGCTTGGATCCTGGTGGGAACTGTGCAGGCACAAGGAGTGGCTGGATTCTGAATTTGGGACTTGGGGGTCAGTGGGAAAGAGAAGAGTCAAGGGTTTTGGCCTGAGTGACTGGGAGGATAGGGCGGCATTTGCTGAGACAGGAGGACTGAAGTGGAAGGAGCAGGTTTGGGGTAGAAGGTCATTTGCTTATGAATATGTTAAGTTTGCGACACCTGTTGGGTAGAGAACTGAATCTTGCTGGGGGGGGTGGTGTGGGTGGAGACGGATCTGGCATCAAATTCTAGCACATTTAGGAGTCAACAGCACATAGCCATGATTTCAAGTCCCGAGACCAGGTGACTAGTTTCCCAGCAGAGCACTAGTGTCATTAGAGAAGAGGTGGGGCCTGGAACCCCAGGTCAGGAGATGAGGAGCAACACAGGGGAGACCAAGGGGTAGCTGGTGTAGGGAGGAGAGGAGATCCAAGAAGCCAGGAAAGCTCAGCATCCAGGAAGCCAAGGAAGAAAGAGTTTTCAAAGGGGAGGCAATACGCAGTTGGATCAGATGCTGCAGATAAGTCAGGTAAGATGAAGGTGGAGAGTTGACCATCTGATGGAGCAGGGTCAGAGTCCTTAGTGAGTTTGATAAGAATAGTGCAGAGCGTTTCTGCAACGTGAGAATACCTGTGTCAAGAACAGTATGGAAGTTGAGAAATGAATTGTTTTATGTCCTTAGTTTGGACTGTTACTAATCAGCCCTTTAACTAGGACGTAGATGTGAATTCTCAGCCAGCCAGGTTAGTCCCCACCTGCCACCGAATTCCTCAGATGCCAAGAAAATTACTTGCCCAAGTGGTTCCTGCCTGGGTTTCTGTTGAGAAGGAGACGAGACTGTCCTTGCCAGGCCCCAGGCATGGGGCTGCCCATCACCCTCGCCAGAGGCTTCCTAGCTACAACCTTAGGTCTGCAGTCATGGCCATTTGCAACTCAGCTTTCCCAAACCAGGGGGAGGGGTCCTTGGCAGCCAGGCCCTGATGCTGCTTCATCTTTAGTAGGTGTCACTCTTCTGTCTGAATTAGAACAAAACCAGGCCCCCTTCAGGGTTTGGGGGGAAATCCAGAAAGATAAGGAGCACGCACCCCCACTTTGACAATAGTTCCCCTTCAGGTGGGGCAGATAAGTCACTCTATAGACCCCACTGTGGCTAGGCAAATGGCACTTGTGAGTAAAGCTGATCCTAAAGCTGATCCCCCCCCCCCATACAGCGCCTGAGAGAAGAAATGGAAGAAATCACACAGCAGCAGCTGGTGCATGACAAGTACTGCAAGGACCTCATGGGCTTCGGCACGAAACCTCGCCACATTACCCCCTTTACCAGTTTCCAGGCTGTCCAGCCCCCGCAGTCGAATGCCTTGGTGGGACTGCTGGGGTACAGCTCTCACCAAGGCCTCATGGGGTTTGGGGCTTCCCCCAGCCCAGCGAAATCCACCCTGGTGGAGAGTCGGTGTTGCAGAGACCTGATGGAGGAGAAATTTGATCAGGTAAGTGGCAAGAGGTCCACTTCCCCCTCCCCCTTCCCAAACTCCACATTCCTGCCCTGCTCCCTCTTCTCCCTCACCAGCCCTGCACCCTCCTCCCTCAGGTGTGCCAGTGGGTGCTGAAATGCAGGAATAGCAAGAACTCGCTGATCCAGATGACAATCCTTAATTTGTTGCCCCGCCTGGCTGCATTTCGACCTTCTGCGTTCACAGGTGAGGATGTCCGTGGACACGTGTCATTCCCTGTTGAGGGGAAATCAAACAGAAGTGATTTCCAAGAGTCATGGCTGCCTCTCGTTTAAAGCGAGTTGCAGGCTTGTCTCTGGCGTCTTTGCCTCCTGTCCAGTTTTCGCTGGGCCTCATTCAGGGTTGCTGCAGCTCTCACAGGAAAAATCAGAGGGTGCAGGCAGAGAGGCTGTTTTGGAGCCAAGCAACTTCACATGTATGGAAGACGATAAGTTCATGACCAGCTCAGGAGAGACCAAAGGAAGGGCAGTCTGTTTGGGTTTAGATACTGCACAGCAGCTTCTCTGTGGGGCAGGGAGGATTCGGTGACTAGTCTGCTTCGGCCCCTGGTCACTCACTGCTCACAGGGAGGAGGGCCTGGAGGTTTCAGAGGCAAGCTTTAGGGATGACAGACTGTGGGTTCTCATATTCCTGCCCTGGTTGCACTGGGCAGTGAGAATCCCTGGCTCCTGGAGCTGTCCCAGCTCAGGTGCTGGCTTCCCCCCATGGCCTCCCTGGGTGACTCCAGCTGGGAATACTCTTTTTTTTTTTTTTTTTTTTATTGTTACTAAAATTTTTTTTTCCCCAGTGTTTCAAGATTCATTCCCCATTCCCCACACCCAGTGCTCCACGCTTTAGGTGCCCCCAGTACCCACCACCAGGCTCTCCCATCCTCCAGCTGGGAATACTCTTTTCCCCCTTCCTTTAGAGCCCCCAACTGTGCGAAGGCTTTGGCATCTGGCCTGGGACGAATCCCACTTTTGTCCTCAACTGTGAGGTTTCAGACAGGTTATTTGAACCCTCCTGGGCCTCCACCTCCTGACTTATCAGCAGAGAATAATAGTCCTTGCCTTGCAAGGTTAACTGCGTGAATGCTTAAACACCTTGTCCCGGTGCCAGAGTAAGCCCCAGTAGACGGAAGCCGTTATTCTGCTTTTACTGCCTCACTCTCCCTCCTTCAGCTCCATTTTAGAAGTAAGGTCAAGGTTAAAAATGATAATAATACTCCAGTTGCCTGTTCATACTTAATATCCTTCTTGTTCATACTTAATATCATACTTAATAACCTCTCTACTTGCTGAGTGGAGAGACCTCGTCTCGAACATTTTGCACTTCACTACAATGCACGTGGCCTGTGCTTATAAGCATTCAGGAGCCAATAAGAGCCAGGAGTGGGAGTGGAAGTGGAAGGTCAGCCTGACCCTCCTGCCTTTCTCTACCTACTACGTCGCAGACTCATTTCACACCACCCAGTCCAGACGGAATGGGAAAAATACATGGTTGGCGTTAAATGTGCTATGTGCAAGATGAGAACGTGTTGAGTAAAGGGGAGACGATTAGCCACATAAACAATCAGTGAACCAGAGAAAAATGATACCATGAAAATTGTATTTTTTCAGTTTTCTATATTCTTCTTACCTGGTACCCAGCAGCTAGTCTGCTCTTTAATGACCAGACATGCCCCTGTTCAGTAGAGCTTTAAATAACCATGGTTTGAAAGTCTGTAGTTCAAAAGAAAATAATAAGGAGGTGGAATTTGATCAAAGTCTGGCGTGCTGTGGAAGCAGTTACCCCAGTAAGTTCAAAGGACCTCCTCGGAGCAGGATACCAAGGCTCAGAGGGCCCTGGGGTATATTCTTTTGATGTGGGTTTTTGTTGTTTTATTAAATACTATACTAAAATGTGTCATTGAAATTCAGCCTGGGCAGCCCCCATGCATGTGGCCTCAGGGGAAAAATGCCACTTTTTTAAAGCTTGCAGTTTGGAAGTCATTGCTTGAACTTCCCGATGATGTAAGCTTTGGCCATATCAAAAACACGCCAAGATTGGGGTGGAACCTCTGAGAATTCCTAGTCTCTTAGGGTGCTGAATTGGGCAGAGTACGTCACCCTCTTGATTTAAGCTCCTTTCCTGCTGAAATGCTGTGCCCTTGCAAAAGTCCCATTTTCCTCGTAGATGTGATCTGATTTAAGGTTATATCACCCTGCTCCTCTGTTTTCAAGCCTCAGAGTACTTTGACCACGAGAGCCATGAGAGGAGACCTTTCTCTTTAGAGTGAATGCAGGGAAGCGTCAGTGTTGTTTGGGACTCCACTGCCTCCTAAATGAGCTTCTGGGGCCCTTGGCACCCCTCACTTTCTAGTGGATGTGTGGTCTTGCCTCCTCTGCTACTCTGTATTTTCTGCTGGTGCACAGACTTGAGGCCAGCAAGATGGAAGGGAAGAAACAGAAGAGACAAAAATCAGGAGATTCCAACCTTCAGAGGAATAATATCACTTTCCCTTAAATTGCCTAAGAATCGCCTACCCGTGCACATTGGCTGATGGAAACTTAATGAAAATACACTTGTGGCTTCCCAAATTACAGACTTAATCTTGTTCTAGTACATATAACGATAACAGAAATCTCTGGGTAATAGCAAAGTGATTTCCAGGCCTAAGCTGAATAGAATGGCCTGTTTATTGCAAACAGTATTCAATATTACTTCAAATTTCAATATAATATAAAGTAGATGATCATCTCTTTGTTTTTAAGCAAGATTTAACATATATTTCTTAAACAAGAGCAAGTAGTCTTTCCTTCAAAATATAGCCCTTGGGACAATTGTGCAATGTTACTGTTTTGGAGACCCTTTAAGGTTTTGCTTTTTTTTTTTTTTTAATAAAAGTGGAAAAAATCTTATATTTCTAATATTTTCAAAAGATGTTTTGAGGAGTGATTATCAAGCTTAAGGCTTTAGTTAATACATCCTCTAAATTCTTTACTTTTTTTCAACATGCTCTCTTACTTTTTTTTTTTTTAAGATTTTATTTATTTATTTGAAAGAGCACAAGCAAGGGGAGAGACAGAGGGAGAGGGCAGGCAGACTCCCCACTGAGCAAGGAGCCCGATGCGGGGTCTATCACAGGACCCTAAGATCATGACCTGAGTCGAAAAGCCTCCCAGGCGCCTCTCTCCTAATTTTTCTTAAATTTAAGTGTTTTATAGGAACTCTGACCTTTGATATATATACCAGCCCTGACCTTGAACCGTATGCTTTGTCTTTCTTTTGATCAGATACCCAGTACCTCCAAGATACCATGAACCATGTCTTAAGCTGTGTCAAGAAGGAGAAGGAACGTACAGCAGCCTTTCAAGCCCTGGGGCTGCTTTCTGTGGCTGTGAGATCTGAGTTTAAGGTCTATTTACCTCGTGTGCTGGACATCATCCGTGCAGCCCTACCCCCTAAGGACTTTGCCCATAAGTAAGCATCTCTATTATGATTTCACCTTCCGCCCCATCTGGTTGGGGAGAAGGATGCTCCATCCCAATTTCCATGGAGCTTAAGCCCGTTCTCATCATTGAGCTCTAGGGTGTGGCAAATCATACAAAGCACAACCCTTCCTCAGTTGAGTGCCACCCTCAAATGAAGTGATATATATATAAATATTGGGGGAGGTTGAATACCCTGTGAACACATTAGATGCCAGTGCTGTTTTCAATATCATTAACTGGGAATCTCCTAGTTTTGGTCTTTTCTCTGACTTTCAAAAGTCTTTTAATGTAAGACCTAAAAGAGAGAGCCGCTGGACTGGAAGCGAAGGGACCACAGTGATCATTTTCTTCCACCTCTGGTAGCCTCCCAATGAATAAGATATGAGAAAAACCTTCAGCACCCCGCAAGCTGGAGAGGCTAGGGCCGCCTCTGAGGCTGGGAGCGGGGAGGGGCAGTGTTGACTAAAGCTGTGTTTGATCTTCCCCTGGGTTAGTAGTAAGGGTTGGTCTGGTGAAGGGATAAGCCTCCCCATTCTAAAGCCCAGCCCTCTTGTTGTGGAGAAGAAGAATTTCTTTCCATATGATGGATGCGCCCTACCCCCGGTCCCTGATGTAGACATTGTTCAGTTTGCTTCCTAAATAGGTGCCTTGGCCAGCAGCGCCTCGCTAACCCACATGGTGCCTTGTGTGCAAGTCCGGGAAAGGGGCCCCTTCCTCAAGATGACTGCCGTCTGATGGATTATTGTAAATTCAAATCTATAGTGTCTCGGGTGTGGTGGGCCCCCTAGAATTGTGCAGTAGATAACCTGCGCACCAGCAAATTGTGGCCCTGCCTGGATCACCTGCCATCCATGTCCCAAGGTGATTTTGAAGTGGAGCCTCCCACCATGTCATTGCACCTGAAGTAACTGCTCTTTTGGTCGCCTGCAGGAGACAGAAGGCCATGCAGGTGGATGCCACAGTTTTCACCTGCATCAGCATGCTGGCCCGGGCAATGGGGCCAGGCATCCAGCAGGATATCAAGGAGCTGCTGGAACCCATGCTGGCAGTGGGACTGAGGTGGGTGTCAGAAACCCGAGCTTCTCCCATCTTGGGTAGTAAGAGCCTTGACCTGTAGCGTCGGGACAGTGCTCAAAGAGCAGGGCGTGGGTGTTTGCTCGTTAAATTGGCTAGGCAGGAGAGCTCATGCTAAACGCTGGTTTCAAACCCTGGTTCCGTCTCTAGTTAGCTGTGTGATCCTGACCAATTACTTCACTTCTCTGAGCCTCAGTTTTCTCACGTGCAAAGTGGGCACAGTAGAAGCTCCTCTTGTCCAAGGTTGTCAAGGGGGTTAAGAGAAAGAGTTGATGTAACAGGCACTCTGGCCACTGGTCCTCGCACATGAGAAGTGCTCAGCTGATGTTGGCAGCTGTTTATGGTAGCATTGGGAAGCTGTCTGGCTTTTCTCTTTCTAGTTCTCTTTATAAAATAAGGATGATGCTCTCTGTTTGCTTCCCAGGTTGTTTATTGAGACAGTCTTCAGCAGTGGCTAAGTTACATTAAGCAGGTTCTGGCAAAGACAGAAATCTAGATTGTTTTGAAATTTCTGACCAGGCCAACAGAGTTCAGGACACTTCTTCTATTCTCTAGTATCCTTTCTGCTTTAAAGACCAAACAGTGATGGGTCTAATCCCCTTTAGGGTATTAGGATAAAGACTGTTTCTTCTCAAGAATAGACAGATGGCTTGTCCGGCGCCCTAAGTGCCTGGTTTCCTTCCCCTTAGCCCTGCCCTCACTGCTGTGCTGTATGACCTGAGCCGTCAGATTCCACAGCTGAAGAAGGACATCCAGGATGGACTCCTGAAGATGCTGTCCCTGGTCCTGATGCACAAACCCCTCCGGCACCCAGGCATGCCTAAGGGCTTGGCCCATCAATTGGCTTCCCCTGGCCTCACAGCCCTGCCTGAGGCCAGTGATGTGGGCAGCATTACTCTTGCCCTGCGAACTCTTGGCAGCTTTGAGTTTGAAGGTAAGAAATTGCAGCCACTCTTGCCAAGACAGTGACTGTTGTTGGGAACCCCAAGAAAAGAATGAGGGTGCCTAGAAGTCTTGGGTCTTGCTGGGGATCCTGGAGACTGGATAGCTGATCTTGTAGCAACTGAGACTCCTTGGCTCTTTGCATGTATTGTTAATTCCTCCTCTCTGTTTCTTTGTCCCATCCTGAGTCTGGGGGCAGATGGTGTTCAGGGAGATTATGCATTGATCCAAGGAATTAATGCTTCAGAGATGAGAAAGTCAGAGATGGAGCCTCCCATCCCCCCACATCCACGAAGCTGAGATGGTATTTAATGCTTTAAAATGTTGAAGCCAGAGGCCTTTAGTTATTTCCATTCCTGTGGCAGTATGATTTTCAAGAGTGCCGCATTGTGTAGTTCAGTGTGGAGGTTTAAGCTGCAGATAAACCCACATCAGTGCCCTAGGGAGATCTATTTCAGGAGAGAAAAATGGATACTTTTGAAATTTAAAATCACGTAGGTGGCAATGATTAAGACTGCAGGGAAACAAGCAAGTACAAAAAGCCTAAACATGCCGTCTGAATGCTTATCACCATCTGTGGTTTCCCTCTTGTAGCCCCTCCACTTACAGTGATCAACACCCAGGATAATGTATTTCTCATGAATAGAGAGTAGCTATATTTAAACCCAGCCTACAACAGACTGTCTTTTGGTATTCAAATCTGGGAACTAAAATAGACAAGGTAAATTTGATCAGGAATTGTTTTACTCTCTGGTAGTATAAAGGTTTGGGACAGAATTATTTTACTCTCTGGTAATATAAAAGTTTGGGTCAGAATAAAACAAGATAATTCATTCTTTGAAGGAAATAAAGAAAGGATTAGGATGAGGGACATGGCTGGATTGCCTCTTCTCTGTCTCCCCACTCCTCCGCCTCCCTTCTGCCTCTCTGCCAATCGGAAACCCATTTGTTACCTTTTTTAAGAGAAGTGTTCTGGGTCAATATCTTGTTGAAAATTGAATTTGTAGCCATGAAATGAGAAATGCAGCTAGCTAGTTGTAGATCTGCCATCCATAGTGGCTGTGTTTATTTTCTTTTCTCTCTGCTTTTGTATCCAGGCCACTCTCTGACCCAGTTCGTCCGCCACTGTGCGGATCATTTCCTAAACAGTGAGCACAAGGAGATCCGCATGGAAGCTGCCCGCACCTGCTCCCGCCTGCTCACGCCCTCCGTTCACCTCATCAGCGGCCACGCTCACGTGGTTAGCCAGACCGCAGTGCAAGTGGTGGCAGACGTGCTCAGCAAACTGCTCGTGGTTGGGATAACAGATCCTGGTACGGCTGATGAGACAGGAGCAGTCTAGGGGAGTTTATGTGCCTGGGGCAGTTGGATTTAGCCAGTTACGTGCATGGCCTCTCTAGAGACTTTTGGCCCCAGCCAGCTGATGTCCAGCTGATGTCTCTGCCAAAGTGTGGGGCTTGGCTACCCCAGCCTATTGGTGTAAAAGAATCTGTCTTTAATTCTGTTCTCTTTGCTTCTATGAGTACAGAAAAGACTTGACAGGTGAGATGAGAGAAAGGTACGTGGCATTCTCTGATTAGGCCGGAGGCAGTGGGGGCAGAATCTGGGAAATGACCCGGGGGTGATGGCATTGAAGAGGCATTCAAAGGCATAATCGCTCTTACAGACCCTGACATCCGCTACTGTGTCTTGGCATCCCTGGATGAGCGCTTTGATGCCCACCTGGCCCAGGCAGAGAATTTGCAGGCCCTGTTTGTGGCCCTGAACGACCAGGTGTTTGAGATCCGGGAGCTGGCCATCTGCACCGTGGGCCGGCTCAGTAGCATGAACCCGGCCTTTGTCATGCCCTTCCTGCGCAAGATGCTCATCCAGGTAACAGTGTGACGCTCGGCTCTAGAGGCAATGGGAAGGGGACTGTCATTGTGAGAGTGGTTGGGGGAAAGAGAGACGAGGACCAGGAAGGGAAAGAAAGGTCGAGATAACCTGGTAAAAGCCACCTTTGGCTCCAAGCGTGCAGGTTTTCCCAGCTTCACAGTTGCTGTTTCAGTGCCGATCGCCTTGTAAACCTCTTGTCAGTTTAACTCCTCTTATCCCAAGCTAAGCTCTTCTGCAGCTCTTCTCTTGTTCCTGGTAAATCACCAGAGGTTCCACTTCTTGGCCCTCTCCACTTAGTCTGCTGCAGATGGTGTCTAGTTTTCCCAGCACCTCTCTGTCCGTCTGCTGTCCTGCTCTTGCTGATGCTACGTCAGGCACAGAGACCAAGGATGAGAATGGTTCTAACATTGCTTCGCATGGTCATTGCCCCTGGTCTGTGGTCCCTGGTTCTTAAACAGTGTCAGTCACCAGGCTAAGCTAGCTAGAAGACGAGAACCAAAGGTAGCTTCAGATTGGCCTTGCTGCTCCACCTACTAGGATTTTTTTCTTTTTCAAGATTTTATTTACTTATTTGACAGAGAGAAACACAACTAGAGAGGAAACACAAACAGAAGGGTGTGAGTGAGGGAGAAGCGGGCTTCCCAGCCAGCTGGATGCGGGGCTCAGTCTGGACCTGAGCCAAAGGCAGACACTTAATGACTGAGCCACCTAGGTGCCCCATGATTTTTTTGATTTTTTTTTATTTTTATTTTTTATTTTTTTTAAGTAGGCTCCATGCCGAACATGAGGGCTCAAACCCACAAACCCAAGATCAAGAGTTGCATGTTCTACTGACTGAGCTGGCCAGGTACCTCAGGATTTTCAATTCCTGCTAAAACCTGGCTCCCTAGTTTTTGTCTCCACCTCCCCACATACATGGCTTCCTTGTGAGTGGTACATGGTCCAGTCCTGCTTGCCTCGAGTTCTTTCCACCCACCTCTTCGGGGTCTCAGTGTGCCTCACCTAGTCCTTTCCAGTCCCCCAAATCCACCCTTCCCTCCCTCTTGCTCTGCTTCTTAACTCACCCACATAAAGAACATAAACACAGGAAAATCATTAACATATGTAACTTCATTTCTAAAGAAATGTCATGTATTCACAATCATAACTAAAGTGCGTGTAAGTTATATCATCAAATTAGAGGATTATATTACGTTGGCGCTTGTGTTCTTCAATTGCTGGGCTTTGTTAGGAGTGCCTATCCTTTTAAGTCTTTTTTAAAATACCTAAGGTTTTGGGAAGAAAAACAAGTCATTGTTGAGCCTGCCAACCCAAATCCTGCTTAAAGAAGCTTGATATAGAAATGTCTCCTAGGGGCACCTGGGTGGCTCAGTTGGTTAAGCGACTGCCTTCGGCTCAGGTCATGATCCCAGGATCTTGGAATTGAGTCCCACATCGGACTCCCTGCTTGGTGGGAAGCCTGCTTCTCCCTCTCTCGCTGCCCCTGCTTGTGTTCCCTCTGTCAAATAACTGTGTTTCTCTCTGTCAAATAAATAAATAAAATCTTAAAAAAAAACAAAAAAAAGTTTCCTAATGAGAATATCGATGTGTTCATTTAGTCAGTAGATGTTTTGGACATCTTCCACGTTCCAGGTCCTGCTAGGTGCTGGAAACATTAATGAACAAGCCAGGCATGGCCTATGTTCTCTAGAAGGTTTCAATAAGCAGCTGCCAGGCTGTCAGGCCATCTCATTTTTCCTGGTAATGGAGAATGTGTAACCGTTGAATGAATTTACCACGTACTGAGCTTAGCTCTTGAAACCCCCAAATTTTTAATTTTTCTTGTTTTTTTCTTTTAAAAATTTTATTTATTTATTTGACACAGAGAAACACAGTTAGAGAGGGAACACGAGCAGGGGGAGTGAGAAGAGGGAGAAGCAGGCCTCCTGTTGAGCGGGGAGCCCGATGTGGGGCTTGATCCCGGGACTCCAGGATCATGACCTGAGCTGAAAGCAGATGCTTAACCAACTGAGCCACCCAAGTGCCCCTAATTTTTGTTGTTTTCAAATGTGAATAAGGACCTTCACAAGTTGGATCGCACATTTGCATGCCTTGGTAAGGGACATGACCTAAATGTGCTTTGGCCTTTTCCTCAGGCCTCTTAATCATCAGAGTGGGCTTTGGGTATTGTCGTGAGGGCACAGCAATGCTTGCTGGCGCTGAAAGTGAGTTTGGCGATCTTTGATTTGGCCCCTCATGCTCCACAGATGGGCACTCTCCACACAGGCATCTGTCTTCTCCCTGCCAGCCACCTCCTGGCTCATGTGGGTCTGTTCTCAGCATCCCTGTCTGGCCCCTCTCGCTGCTGTCTGCTGTGACGGACCAAAACATGCTGCCAGGGGGATCCAGAAAGTCAGAATTGTTAAATCAATAACCTAAGACAAACTGTATTATTAAATTGTAGGCTTCTCCTCTGGGTAGCTGAGTTAACATGCACTCTTCTCACGGTTCAGAGATTTCCTTCTAGCAACTTCAGCTCTCCAGAAGTCTGTCTATATTAAGTTGTTTATATCTGTGTCACAATGAGTAGAACATGCTGATTTACTGGTGTTTTAAGGATGTCAGAACGAACATGTTATTTCTGTTCATCAAGGTCCAAGGGGATTCTGTTGATATAATCCCTCACTGTTTGGGTTTATCTAGATATCCCTGAAACCCTACTGAGTATTAATATTTCTTTTAATAGCATAGCTGTTCTGACTGTTCTTCTGAGTGTTTTCTACTTCCTTGTCATTATTTATAGGCCCCCTTAGTGATTTGCTGTCCAGACAAAGATTTTTCTTGAAGAGAGCCCTTCCTTCATTCCTCATTCCTGCAGACTCCCGCTCTCGCTGTCCCTGTTGGTGTTCCCAGCCCCTTGGGCCTGTGCCGCACTGTTAAGCTGTGCTTGGGGATGGCTGGGGGACCATCGGGGCTGGGGCTGGGGCTGGTCTCCAGCAGTCTTTCTTCCCACCACAGCTGCGTCCTCGACTGTTGGCCTTTGTGGACGGTCCAGCAGCTACTTGATCCATGGTGTAGTTCTGGTTCCTTCCTGTGGTTCCCTGCCATGTTTCCCCTTGACACACCGTTCCTCTCTAGAACTTCGTCTACCATACCATTTCTCTCTTCCCTACAGATTCTAACGGAGCTGGAGCACAGCGGCATTGGAAGAATCAAAGAGCAGAGTGCCCGCATGCTGGGACACCTGGTCTCCAATGCCCCCCGGCTCATCCGCCCCTACATGGAGCCCATTCTGAAGGTAACTCACAGCAGCTGGAGACACTGGCACTCTCTCTTCGGGTCATCTTGTGTCTACTCCTTTGAGACAATGGGAGTTTCAGTAGATAATTTCTTCGGCCCCAGGCTCGAGGTCAGGGGCACATGAAGCACTGTCAGTGAAAGAACAGTGAAAATCTCACTGAGTACAGGAAAGGGCTCTCCTTATAAGAAATAAGATACAGCACTTCAAGCACATCATCAAATGTGCTTGGAAAGGAGAAGTAGGTAGATAGTGATATAAAATAGTTCCTTCAAAATTAAAAAAAATTAGCTTTAAAATCCGAATATGTTAGGGGCTTGTGAAATCTTTCAAAACTTATGTGAATCTGGCAAATGATCAGGTACCACGTGAGAAGGCCTGGGAAACGGTTTTTAATCATGGCATATCTTAGCTTTCTCGTATATCTATCTAGGCTCAATATGGAAGTTTTAGAATTCACATTCTGGAGAAATCCTGGATTCATAAAGCCTAGAAGTAATTTATCTAGGATTAAAATGGTCTCTTGGGTGAATTTTACTTATGTAAAAGAAAGATTTCTAGTAGATTCTGTCCTGCATTCATTTTTATCATACCTTCTTTTCATAGGCTTTAATTTTGAAACTGAAAGATCCGGACCCTGATCCAAACCCAGGTGTGATCAATAATGTCTTGGCTACAATAGGAGAATTGGCTCAGGTAAGGGGACAGCTGCTTCTTCCATAGGATGGAAAGAATACTGTTTAGCCTCTGAGGAAATCAGAATACTTCATAATGCCATAATCTCTGATCATACCTACCATCCTCTTTTTCATTTTGTAGGTTAGTGGCCTGGAAATGAGGAAGTGGGTGGACGAGCTCTTTATTATCATCATGGACATGCTCCAGGACTCCTCTCTGTTGGCCAAAAGACAGGTGAGTACCACTCCCTCCGGACTGAGCACAACAAGCCCCTGGGAGGCCAGGGCCCCTGCCTCCTTCGTCACTTAGTGCACCCAGCCAGTGCCTGACCCAGAGCTTGGTACATAGTAAGTAGTCGGAAGTATCTGTTGAGTAAAATGAAGAAAGATCTGGAGCCAGAATTAGCTGTCATCCTGACCTGGAGTCACTTTCAGTAATGATCAGGGCTGGCCAATGGCCTTTCCTCTAGATAAAAGAAAATCCAGATCATGTTTTAGAGCCCCAGGCCCCCAAGAGGGAAAGAAAAAGCCTGGGCCTGTGGAGGCAAGTAGAGCTTCAGCACACCCTTCCCCAGCCCTGGCTTCATTTCGTTTGGTCACCAAGGTCATTAGGTGACTAGGCTAAAATTAAGAACAATCTTAATTTCCGATTTAAAATCGAATTCCTCCCATTAATCACTCAGGATGTGGAAGGGCTGTGTTTTTCCTTTAAGAATGGTGGGGCTCTTCTTTTATCTTTTCTCCAGTGATTGTTGCATTGGTTTGTGGCCTTGTTTTTATGCCCAGACTCTTAAGGATTTCTGTTCATGGTTAGTGCCTCTCCTAGAAACTTCTTTTCTTGGAAAAGCCTCTAACGCTTCATTACAATCGTTAAACAGAGAGTACAAACCATGCTTTCTCTTCTCTCTTACTGGTGCAACAAAATACATGATCTGTTGCTTCTCCAGGTGGCTCTGTGGACCCTGGGACAGTTGGTGGCCAGCACTGGCTATGTGGTGGAGCCCTACAGGAAGTACCCCACTTTGCTTGAGGTCCTGCTAAATTTTCTGAAGACTGAGCAGAACCAGGGTACACGGAGAGAGGTAGGAAACATGGCAAACTTGATTCTTTAAAGACTTTGCTGGAAGAATGGAGAGAGATTGTGGCATTCATGTGCTCTGACGGAGTCTTGATTAGATGTCCTGTCCTCTGTTTTGTTCTTCTAGTTGGTCAGTCAGATATGAGCTGGGTGTTATGGAGCATGAGAAAATAGTCATGAAACCTGTTGTCGTCAGACATTGTGACGAATGTTTTCTTTTTCCCTTCCCCTTTCTCACCCAGGCTATCCGTGTGTTAGGGCTTTTGGGGGCCCTGGATCCCTACAAGCACAAAGTAAACATTGGCATGATTGACCAGTCTCGTGATGCTTCTGCTGTCAGCCTATCTGAATCCAAGTCAAGTCAGGATTCCTGTAAGTTGAGGGGAACTGTGAAAGATTCGCCAAGTTCCTGCCTCACAAAGCCCTTGCTGGACGTATTTAGAAAGAGCCTTGGGCTGGATGACAAATTATAGCCTAATGTCTCCCTTCATGACTTTTGAATGGGAAATCAAGTTTCCTCTTGAATCACAATAGGGATGCTGCTTCCCAGTGTGTCCAGAGTCCTTACATCTGTCCACATTTTTTGTCAAGAGTCGACAGGCTAAGTCTGTACCCACTTTCTGGTGCTGATGAGAGAGATGTGACTAATCCCCCCCTCACCTCTGTTTATCTCTCATTCTTTGTTAGGGCTTCTTTGATGTTTTCTGTTCTTATGGCACCCAAAGAGGAAGAGGGCAGAATTTATTCTTCTGGTTTTAATTGCTAGGGAAACCTGAGGACAGGCTCAGGGGCATAGAGAAACTGGTAGCATTCAGAATCCAGGGCTCTTTTTTTCATCGGCTGGGCTGGCCTTGGAGACCCTTTTGACCAGTAGCCCGAGAGATTGGGTAGGGGCTGGGGCTATGGCAGGTTTTTTTAGACTTAACCCATTGTTCTTCGGTGTGGGCTTATTTCTGAAAAGCGTGAAAGTTCAACAGTGGCTTTCCCAACCATTCCAGCAAAATGTTGTTTTCCCAGAATACTTTGTTTCTATAAGACCAGTGGTCTAACCCCTGAGACTTCTCAAAATAATTTGTTTCTAAACTCTACGGATGGAATCCTATTGCTTCCACTTCTTCTGTATAGTAGAGAAGCAGAGCTCCGACGTTACCCTTCAGACCCAGGGCAGTCAGGAACAAAGTCTGAGCCCAGTCCCTGCAGGTTTCGTCCTTGCTCCACGACACCAGTCCTCCTCTCGGCCAGTCTCGTTCTTGGCCTCTTCAGTGCACTGATCACCCTCCCCTCACCCAGTCTTTGAGATCCTTGCTGTTCAGGTCAGCTAGCATTTGCCGCTCCCTCATCTAAAGTCCCTTAGGGCACCGAGCAGCTGCTGAACAGATGTTAGCCTAATTTGATTCCCTTTACTTTCATTTGGGAGAGTAATTATTTTTATTGATGGTTTCAACTACAAAGTTGTCAACTGTAATGATAAGAAGCAAAGATAAACATAGCAATTTAAAGAAAACCCATCATGCACTGTTCCAGGCTTTTGTGGTCATGGTAATAGAAGAGCCAAACGCTCTTGAATTCTTCATGGTGAGAGCCTGTCCATGGCTTCCTAATATATCCTGTATTCCCCGTGAATGCTGAAGGACGGTCTGGCTCTTTGTCGTTAGCCAGGTTGTGCTCTGAGTCACAGTCCTGGCACGTATAGCTCGTGATTGTTGCCATCGTTTTGTCTTAGCCGACTATAGCACCAGCGAGATGCTGGTCAACATGGGCAATCTGCCCCTGGATGAGTTCTACCCTGCCGTGTCCATGGTGGCACTGATGCGGATCTTCCGAGATCAGTCCCTCTCGCACCATCACACCATGGTTGTCCAGGCCATCACCTTCATCTTCAAGTCCCTGGGCCTCAAGTGTGTGCAGTTCCTGCCACAGGTCATGCCCACATTCCTCAATGTCATTCGGGTCTGCGACGGGGCCATCCGGGAGGTAAGTAGTTAAAACCCCGCCCCTATTCCTGAGCCCCACTCCCTACTGATGCTCCCTACTGAGTGTTGGCCCAGTACCTCCCCTCCCCCTAACTCCTTAACACCTGAGGGTACAGGTTCAGGTTCCTGGGTTATCCCTTCAGAATGGCTAAATGGTGAGTGGGTGGGTGCATTGGGGATCGGGTGTGTGTACATGGAGCTCAGTGCAGCTGTCCAGTAGAATACCCCACTGTGTGAACTTGTCGCTTCCTCAGGATTGGATTGAAGTCCATCAAGTCCCTCATTTTTAGTGAGAATATTAGAGGTGACATTGCATACCTCTTGCCAGATCTCCCAATGTCAGCTTCTCCCACTAGTGTTGATCCTGAGTTTGAGCACGTGGTTAAACGGGTCTCTGTCAGAGCTCTCCATTGTAAGTTGCCTTTTTCTTAAGTCATTAATCTGGGGGTGATACTTTGTGACCGTCCTGTTCCCTGGCTTTGACCTAATGACTGAGCTACCGTGGATGATCCCTGCCCGAATCCATTGTCACACTGGTTGCAAAGTAAGGACTTTCTAGTTCTACCATTTCTTCTCCTTTTAACAGCTGGCATTTTCCTGTAAGGTAGAAATCGCCCCCTTTCCCTCTGTTTCTCCCTTTTGCTCTCTTTTCTTTCTCTAAACTACACAACTTGCAGAGTGGTTCAGTGATTATTTGCCTATGTCACTACTGGCAGCAAACCTGCTAAATAAAGCTCAAGGGGGTTTTTCTTTCTTTTTTTTTTTTTTAAGACTTGATTATTTGAGAGAGAGAGAAAGCATGTGTGTGGATGTGCAAGGGAAGGGGCAGAGAGAGAGGGAAAGAGAATCTCAAGCAGGCCCCTGCTGAACATGGAGCCCTGACACAGGGTTTGATCTCAGGGCTCTACCATCATGACCTGAGCTGGAATCAAGAGTTAAACCACCCAAGTGCACCTTGAATTAATTTTTTTAATCAGTTTTTCCTCTGTGATTATATATTCAATTTGATGTATATTTAAAGGAAATGCTGTCTTTTTAGAAAGTATGTTTTCTAATTTTGTGCCTGGAGTATGGAAGTACAGTTTTCTGTACTCAACCTCATCGAATTCTTACTAATTCTAATAATTTAACTAAATTTCCCTAGCTTTTCACTGTAGGTAATCATATAGTCTACAACAAGAAAAAAACAGTTCTTGTTTTTTGTTTTAATCTGTAAACCAGTTACTATTTTTCCTCATTTGCATTTCTACGACCCTCACTACAATGTTGATTAAACTCTGTGAACCTGGAAAGATCTTTAATCTTGTTCCTGATTTCAGTGAGACTGCTGTTAAGATTTCCACACTAAGTATAATGTTTGCTGTAGGTTTTTGGCAGGTGGCTTTTTAAGGATTATAAATGTTCCCTTTATTTGCTAGAATTTTATCACGAATAGGTATTGGGTTTATCAAATACTTTTGATTTGTGCGATGATCATATAATTTTTTTCTCTTTCAGTATGTTACTGTGTCGAATTACATTGATACATGTTCTAATGTTGAAATATTCTTGTTTTAAAACCATCTTGGTAATGATGTATTTTTTGATACATTGATTAGATCTAAAACTTAGTATCAGTTTTTTACATCTACATTCCTGAGTGGAATTGGCCTGTAATTAAAAGAAATTTTTTTTTTTTACTATAGGTTCAAAGATCTGTTTAGTTTTTCTGTTTATTCTTTTTTTTTTTTTTTTTAAGATTTTATTTATTTATTTGACAGAGAGCAACACAGTGAGAGAGGGAACACAAGCGAGAGAGGGGAGTGAGAGAGGGAGAAGCAGGCTTCCCGCTGAGCAGGGAGCCCGATGCGGGGCTTGATCCCGGGTCTCCAGGATCGTGACCTGAGCCGAAGGCAGTCGCCCAACCAACTGAGCCACCCAGGCGCCCCTCTGTTTATTCCTAAAACAGTTTTGGTCGGGGCGCCTGGGTGGCTCAGTTGGTTAAGCGACTGCCTTTGGCTCAGGTCACGATCCTGGAGACCTGGGATCGAGTCCCACATCGGGCTCCCTGCTTGGCAGGAAGCCTGCTTCTCCCTCTCTCACTCCCCCTGCTTGTGTTCCCTCTCTGGCTGTGTTTCTCTCTGTTAAATAAATAAAATCTTTAAAACAAACAAAAACAGTTTTGGTCACATTTTCCTAAGAAATTATTCTTTTTTTGAGAGAGAGAGAGAGAGAGAGAGAGCACAAGCAAGGATGAGTAGGGATAGAGGGAAAGGGTCTTACCGAGCAGGGAGCCCAACATATGGGGCTCAGTTGCATGATCTCAGAATCATGACCTGAGCCGAAGTCAGAAGTTTAACCAATTGAGCCACCTAGGCGTCCCTAAGAAATTATTTATTTTACTTTCTTTGTGCCTATAAATTTGTCTTTTCAGGACACTTCATAGATTTGGAATAATAAATGGGGCTTTTGTGTCTAGCTTCTTTCACGTAATACTTTTAGGGTTTATTATGGATCAGTAGTTCATTCCTTCTTTGTAGCTGAATAATAATTTAGTGTCACTATTGCTCAGAGATAAGTGTTTTTAATGGTTCCTATGATTTTTCACCTTTCAGTTATTTAGAAGTGGATATTTTAATTTGCAGATTTACACGATTTCAAAGTTCTTTTTTGGATGTCTGTTTCTAACTTAATTGTACTGGGTTTACGATTCTTTGATGTCTGCTGAAATTGCCTTAATAGTCAAATGCTTGATCTGTTTTAATGTGTCCTCTGTGCTTGGGAATAGTGGGTATTTGCTGATGTTACTCACAGAGTTCCCTGTATGTCATTAGGTTTGAACTTACTATTTACTGTGTTCAAATTTTTTGTATTTCTTTTTTTTTTTTTAAGATTTTATTTATTTGACAGAAACACAGCTAGAGAGGGAACACAAGAATGGGGAGTGAGGGCGCCTGGGTGGCTCAGTGGGTTAAAGCCTCTGCTCTTGGTTCAGGTCATGATCTCAGGGTCCTGGGATCAAGGCCCACATCGGGCTCTCTGCTCAGCAGGGAGCCTGCTTCCTCCTCTCTCTCTGCCTGCTTCTCTGCCTGCTTATGATCTCTCTCTCTCTCTCTCTCTGTCAAATAAATAAATTAAAAAAAAAAAAAAAAAAAAAAAAAAGAAGGGGAGTGAAAGAGGGAGAAGCAGGTTTCCCGCCGAGCAGGGAGCCCGATGCAGGGCTTGATGCCGGAATCCTGGGATCATTACCTGAGCCAAAGGCAGATGTTTAATGACTGAGCCACCTAGGTGCCCCAGTTTTTTGTATTTTTGTTTGTTTGTTTGTTTGCTTGACCTATTACTAAGAGAAGTGAGATAATCTCCATTTACAGTGGTGGATTTATTAATTTCTCATAGTTTAGTTCTGTTTTATATATTGGGGGGATATATTATTAGGTACATTCAAATTCAAAATCATTGTATCTTCCTGGTAAGTTGAATCTTATCATTTTGCAAGCACTGTTTTTATCTTTAATAATACCTTAAAATTTATTTTGCCTAATTTTAGTATAGCTACACCAGCTTTTTTTGGTCTGCTTGAAGATTCTCTCCCTCTGCCCTCCCTGCACTTGTGCTTGTGTTCACTCTCTAAAATAAATAAATCTTTAAAAAAAATAGACAACATATTGAATTCCCATACTCAACAATTTGGTTTCATCTTATTACACCTCCCTCCCCCACCATCTCTTTCCACACACTCATACTTACATCAAATCCCAGATATTGTACGAATTCACCAGTAAATACTTTTTCCCCCATAAAAATTACAACACCTACAAAAGTAAATATAATTCTTTAATATCTTTTAATACCAAGCCTTCTTCAAATGTCCTTGTTTGTCTTAAATTTTTTTTTATATTTGGTTTTTTTAAATCAGAATCTAGGTAAGTTCTGCATGTGGCTTCGGTTGATATATCCAATTCTCTTTCTATCTGTTCTCCTTTCTCCCCTACTTTTTTTTCTTGCCAATTGTTTGTGGAAGAAAGCAGGTCATTTGTCCTATAGCATTTCCCATTTTGGATTTAGCTGATTGTATCTTCAAGATACCTTAACTGCTTGTAAATTGATTAGATTTAGAGTCGATTAAATTCAAGTTCCTTCTTTTGGCAAGAAATACTTCCTATTTCAATAGTAAGTAAATCTTTTCTAAATCATCCATTTCTAGTGACGTAAAGGTTAATTGGTGGACTTAGGTACTGTGAACCTGTGTTCCTATGAGCCTTTCTCCTAATCATTTTAGTGTTCATTGAAGACTGTTTTCTAGAATGATTATTTAATTAGCAACTGGTAAGCTTGATTTTCTAATTATATTATTACTGGATGTGTTAGTTAGTGATTATCTGTAAAGGAGTTTATGTTGTCAACTATTCATTCAGTTAATTTGAAGTATAGTTCATACAGGGAGGGTAGAACAAATGCATGACTCTTTACTTTTACTCATCAGTTTTTCAGAGGAATGAATCAAGTCCCTTGCAACTTCTCAGAGGTGACTCAGGCACGACCTCACAAACCCCACTGTTTTTGTTTTGTTTTGTTTTTAAAGATTTTATTTATTTGACAGAGAAACACAGCTAGAGAGGGAACACAAGCAGGAAGAGTGAGAGCAGGAGAAGCAGGCCTCCGCATTGGGCTGGATCCTGGGACTCAATGTGGGGCTCGATCCTGGGACTCGATCCTGGGACTTGATTCTGGGAATCCGGGATCATGACCCAAGCCGAAGGCAGATGCTCAACAACTGAGCCACCCAAGCACCCCGACCCCCACTGTTTTCGGACTGTCATTATCAAGTCATGGAGCTATATATAGTAGTTCTTTGCATTGAAAGCACTGTTCTTTCTCATGATCTAATTATTCCAATCAGCCTGGCTGTTGAGTTCCTTTTACATTGGCCAGTGGTCTTCATCTTTGATTTTTCTTTTTTGCTTTCTGGATGGGGAGAAAAAAGTCGTTCTGAGTTTATCAAGTTCATTTCACTCAAGGCTGGGCATGGCCACTTCCAAGGAACTATGTTTTCTTTAAGTGAGAGATGGTACTCGAGAGTGCAGTTGGTGTGCGGGGCTGCTCGTTGCCATTGGCATATCGTTGTTTCTCACATTTCTGTGAACAGAACAGAAATAAGTAATTCTTAGAAAGAGGAAACAAGTCATGAAGGAATACAGATTTTCCAATGCAGAGTTAAGAGTTTTAATTTTGATTCTACAGTTGTTTCTCGCACTGGAAAACTCGTTACTTGGTTCTGACATTTCTCTAGTTACTTGCTTTATCTTGCAGAATATACTCCTGCATGTTTCTTGTATACGTATAAATGGTAAATGACCAGTGTTAGTAATAACTGTAAGGTTACTGAGTGTAGTTAAGGGTTTTGTGATTTTTGTGATTTTGTGATTTTTTTGTTTTTTTTTAATTGTTCTTAGGCTGTGTCCTTTTGGGGACACACACCAAAATACTGTGTTTAAAGTTGCTTGAAATTCATCTTTGAGTGATTGTGCAACCAACTTGAATTATAGTTAAATTAGTGTCTGTTTATTTTCAGTATTTAGAAATTTCTTTGAGGTCTTTTCTTTTTCCTTTTATCTTTTTTTAAAGATTTTATTTATTTATTTACTTGACAGAGAGAGCACAAATAGGCAGAAGGAGAGGGAGAAGCAGGCTCTCCACTGAGCAGGGAGCCTGATGATCCCAGGACCCTGGGATCATGACCGGAGCAGAAGGCAGCCGCTTAACTGACCGAGCCTCTTTGAGGTTTTTCTAATTTAACTTTTATTCTAATTATGTAAGACATTAAAACAGTTTCAGAGCCAAAACTAAAATATGTTCCACAAAGTCTAGCTTCTCTGTCCATCTGTATTACCCTATTTGTCCCTGTGGCGTTTCCTATTGCTGCTATAACAAATCCCTACCAACGTCATGGCTTCAGCCAGCACAGATTTATTATCTTATAGCTCTATCGGTCATAAGTCTGACAGAGGTCATATTGAACAAAAATCATATTGAGGCACATTCCTTTCTGGAGGCTCTAGGGGAGAGTCCCTCCCCCTTGGCTGCCCACATTCCTTGGCCCTCTTTCTCTGCCTTCAGAGTCAGCAACATTGCGTCTCTCTGACCCTTATTTTGGTGCCAGATCCTTCTCTATGCCCACTGCCCACAAAGGTTCTCTGCTTTAAAGAGATAATCTCCAAAGAGAGAGAGATTAGAGAGATAATCTCTACACGTCAAAGAGAGAGAGATAATCTTCACACATCAAAGTCCTGAACCTTAATCACATCTTCAGAAGTGCCCTTTGGTTTGCCTACCACACTTCCCCCTAAGGTAACCATTTGATCATTTGTCAATTTATCTTTTCACTGTTTGTTTTTGAAAGTGGGAGAAAATCCATATTCCCCCACCCTCCTCCCTCAGAAGAGAACATAATGTAAACATCGTGTGCCCTGCTTTTTTTCACTGTGGGAGCAGCATGTCCTGGAGTTCCTGCCATGGCAGCACTGAGAGCGCCTGCACTCCCTGAGGGGTGATGGCACCCCACTGTGTGCACAGTCCACAGCTGTTGAACCCATCCTTGTGGATGAACATTGGCATTTTTTTTATTCTTATGATACTTAAAATAATCCGGTAGCAAAAAGCCTTGTATGTACATCATTTTTACCTTTTGTTGTTGTTGTACTTGATTGGCCTCGCTTTTTACATTTTTTTAATTTTTTTTTTTTTTGTAATCTCTATGCCCCACATGGAACTCAAACTCATGACCCCAAGATCAAGAGTCACATGGCCCTCCGACTGAGCCAGCCAGGCACCCCTTGATTTTTTTCTTTTAAGATTTTATTTATTTATTTGACAGAGATCACAAGTAGGCAGAGAGGGAGGCAGAGAGAGAGGGGGAAGCAGTTTCCCTACTGAGTAGGGTGCCTGATGCCAGGCTTGATCCCAGGACCAGAGATCATGACCTGAGCCGAAGGCAGAGACTTAACCCACTGAGCCACCCAGGCGCCCGCACCCCCTGATTTTTTACACACAGATCTTTGAGCTATTTGGAATGTGTCTCCCTGTATAGGATGAGGGATGGATTCATTTTATCTTTTTCACCCTTAGATTTTGCCTCACATACTTAACTTTTAATACCTAATTTTAAAAATTAATTCTACCTCCATCCTTCTCCTGAATAACCTAACAAAACTTAGAGTGAATGCTCACACTGTCTCCTTCCCTCTTACATAGTATTACTTTTTTTCCCCCTGCTACTAAACTAAACATCATCACTGTTTCATGCAGACACACTTGCTGTCTCGATTCGCTGTGTTCTGTCTTCCACCTCAGGGCTTACTCTAGGATCATTATCTTTCTTTAGGATGTGGGCACATTCCTCTTGTGAGCATCCATCAAAGTAAGCTCTGTGTTTCTGAAAAAATTTATATTTCACTTTCTTTTTAAATCTTTATTTAGCTGAGGATACAATTTTGGGTTCTCTTGCAGCTATAGATACGATCCCATGTTTTCTCATTTCTTTTATTGTTGAGAAATCACAGTTCCTTTTCACTTCACCCCACTTTTCTCAGTGGCTGTTTCAGATCTCCTCATTGTGTTTGTTGCCCTGAAGCTCCACTATTATGCATCTAGATAAGGATTTCTTTCTCACATCCTATTTGAAATTTGTGGACTTCCTGAATATGAAGATTCCACCCCTTTTGTTTTTTTCCTTCTGAAATTTGATTCACATGTAGAACTCACTCTTTCCTTAATGTCTGTTAGTTTCTTGTCTGTTTTTCATCTTTATCTCTTAGAGATCAATTCTGGACATTTCTTCACATCCTTTTTCTGTTCATGAATTTCCTCAGCTGTGTCTTTTTTTTTTAAGAGAGAGAGAGAGTGAACACAAGAGAGAGAGCACACAAGTAGGGTTAGGGGCAGGGGGGAAGCATGTTCTCTGGTGATCATGTGGGGCTCAATCCCAGGACCCTGGAATCATAAGCAGGGCAGATGCTTAGCCAACTGAGCCACCCAGGCACCCCCAGCTGTGTCTTTTTGACCTGTCCTTGAGTTTTTACTTTCAACTACATTTTTTTTATTTTTTATTTTTACTTTCAACTACATTAAAAAAGATTTTATAGTTATTTGAGAGAAAGAGAGAGAGAGAGAGAGATCATGCACACAGAGGAAGAGGGGGAGGGAGAAGCAGAGTCCATACTGAGCACGGAGCCCTATGTGGGGCTCAATCCCAGGACCCCAGGATCATGCCTGAAATAAGATGCTTAACTGACTGAGTCACCCAGGCAGTCCCCCACTACATTTTTTTAGGTTCTTTCAAATACGCTTAGTATTTTTTGGTGGTATCTTGTTCTTTACTCATTTTCAAATTCTTGCATTTATTTCTTTAAGCACTTTAAAGTGATTTTATATTTTTTATCCAGTAATTCCAATTAGATAAAATCTGTGATGGGTCTGATCCTGCTATTTATTATTTCTGCTGAGTCACACTGGCAGTGGTTTATCTTTACATGTCTTATACTTTTGGATCATGTATCCTATGCAGCTGGGCATTCCCGGGAGCAGTACTAGAAAATCTGCTCTCAAGTTGCATCTGTCCGGAGAGGATTTGCTTTGCTTCTGCCATGTGACCCAGGAGAACTTTAAGTTAATTTCTTGGCTTAGAGTTTCTCAGTCCACACAGGTAGTCAAAATAATCCCCTAAACTCATAGGAGATTGAGATTACAAGCTTTGGGGAGAGACTTTTTTCCTACGCAGACTCCATGTCAAGACTGACAAATGTCCTTTTGGTGGTAGGGAGGAGGCACCGTTTCTCTTAATACGTAGCCCTCTGGAGGCCTGGCTCTCTGTCAGAGGTTTCAGTTCTGATGACACAGTAACAGTATGTATTATTGTTTACGCATCATCTTTAGGTTTTTCATAACAGGGATATCTAACCATATTTTCAAGAACAAAACTATGTGTTCTTTTAATATACTAACGTTCCAGGGAAAAAAGAAAAGAAAACTTAGGAAGAATCTAAGGGAGAAGAAACTGGGCGGGGGTGTTGCTGCTGGGCTCCTTACTGTGAGGGAGGCACTCTTGCTGTCGGCATCCACCCTGTGGCCGCTGAAGATGGCTGAGCACTTCTGGGCTTCCCCATTACACCTAATGTGAAAAGACAGCAGGGGTCAGGAGGCCCTGTCCTTCTAGTCTTGTGGTTTTCCGGACCTCCCTGCCATCCCCAGTGCCTTGTTTTTCCTCCAGCTCCGATTTTCTACCTTCTTTCAGGTTTCACATAACAAAAATATAGCTAAAAAGCCCATTATACTTAGAGTCTCACGTCCCTTGATCTCTGGAGTGTCCTGTTATAGAGATCACTTCACAAAAATGGTCAGCAGTGATTCGATACGGAGGCTCCCAAGCAGTAGATAGGCAAGGCTGTCATGAGTTGTGTTGAACCTGTGCCATGTGGTGGGAAGGTTCTAACCACCTTAGAATCCACTGGTGTCCTTGTTATTAGAGAAGGCATCCATATTCCCTTGGAGCCCAACCCTGTATGTCCTGTGAGTCTCACCTCATCAGGTGGTCTGTAAGTCTGCTCCTTCCCATTTGAAATACCACTTTTTATTTAATCCTAATTTGCCCACGTTTCAGAATGCAGGTGAGAGTGAAAGTATATATGTTCATTGCCAAATTGTCCTTATTAATGGGGGGAGGCAGAGGCATAGAGAGCTAGAAGACTCTTTCAGGGAGGGCGGTTTAGAATATGATTTGCTATTGCCCGTTGCCATGTAGCACTACCTCAAAAGATCATACCAAAATAAAAACTATACCCTAAAGACATCTTTAGTCATGAAAGTAGGTGGATGGCCTTTACCCAAGCCTTTGTATTCCCAGCTTGTTTTAGTGGATGGCATCCCTTCTTACAGCTGCACATAGCAACCTGAACAGAATCTCCTAACCCCGCCCCTCCCCCAGTTAGCTTACTGTTTGGTGCACAGTTTCTCAGAGAGAAACTTAATGAATTACTGAGTTACTTAATGAATTAAGATCTGATTAATTGAGTTAATTACTATAAATGAACCACAATACCCATAATAGCTGTATTTATTTTAGAAAGTAAGTGGTAGTGAAATTAGAATTGAAGAGACGAAAGATACATTCGCAGTTGATTAAAGATTTCATGTCCATTTTTAAGTCTTTAGTCACTCTGCGAATCCTTCAGTGATAGCTGGTGTTCATGGATCACTTGACGATATTCACATCTGGTGCTAGTGCTTTCCAGGTGTTATCCCATTTACCTTAAAGCCAGCCCTACAGGCAGGGACTGTTATCTGCATCTTTCTCCTGAAGGGGCTGGGCGCAGAGAAGTTAAATGACAGTCCAAGAGCCAGGAGGTAGCATTATAGCTCAGGACAGCCACTCTGGCCCCGAAGCCCTTGCTGTGCAGGAGTAAGTGGCTCACCTGGCTGGAGCATAAAGCCACTGAGGGTTGTTTTTAGCCCCCACTACAGTCACCGCCAAAAGTTTCTTGGTCTGGTTTTTTTAGACTTACTCTCAATAGATGGATGGTGGGGGAGCCGCTTCCATAGGCGTGTTCGTTTGTTCCCACGGACTTAGAGTAACCCTGGGAGTTCTCCGTCCTTCCCGATGCCAACCTGCTGACCTCTTCTCCATTCCAGTTCCTGTTCCAGCAGCTGGGAATGTTGGTGTCCTTTGTGAAGAGCCACATCCGACCTTATATGGATGAAATAGTCACCCTCATGAGAGTGAGTAGAAGTCAGTGCTTTGGCCGGTTCATCAGTGGGTCAAGGAACATTCAGAGGCAGGTTTGGAGAGCGCAGACGTTTTGGTCACTGGTCTTCGGAGACCTGTTGGAAGAGGAGTATAAAATGCGGAGCAGGGTTCCCTGGTGGGTGATGACTGGGGAAGGGGGCGGCTGCAGGCTCCAGCATCTGAGAGTGAGGTATGAAGTTGGAGGAAGAATTCTGAAGTCAGTGTTCTGCCAGAAATAGACTCTCAGGTTCTTTGTCTCACACACAACAAAGCAATTTCACTTCACTGCTTTAGTGTTCCCACAAAAGCTGTCCTCCTTAACGGCCCATAAAACCACAGCCTTCAGAGAGGTTTGGGGATTGGGTTTTGGTAGCGCTATTAAATACAATGGACTCCTGTCAGGCACTGAGGAGGAAGGCGAGGCTTTCCTCCACTGCCTTTTTTTTTTTTTTTTTTTTTTTTTTCCTCCACTGCCTTTAAGAGCATAAATGCTACCTTCCAACTACAGCAGCACCTGAGGAAGGGCTCCCGTCCCAGATTTTATAACGTGCTTGAAGCAGGTGCAGAGGACTCCCTGTCGGTGGCAATATCGTTTTTTCTGTTTGAGGGGAAGGCCTGCTTCCTGCTGTTCTGTATCATTTAAATGTCTCTGTTGGGAAGCTTGCTTTTCCAGAGATGGCTGTGCCCTCAAAGAATTGGAAGACAATTCTTCACTGATTTCTTCTCTTCTCTGCCAGCCCTTTGTAGTTAGCTTGGAGGAAGCAGCAGGACTAAAATCAAAGTGGCTGACTTCAAAACTGGAACTTTTCTGAAACGGTCTCAGAACTGAAAAACTCCTGTCTGTACAAATAATTAAAACCGCTTGCTCCCGGACTCCTACCATGGAGGCCTCTGTACAAGGAGGTTGAGCAGAGCGCTAGAGAGCCGGTGGACTGCCTGGGAGAGGGGCCCGGCGGGCAGCAGTGTACTTGTGGCTGGAAGAGAACTAATCAGAGACTTAGTTTCCACAAAAGACTTAGGACCAAAACAGAAGTTAGAGGCAAGGAGCTTCATATGTGCAACATGCAGCTCTCATGTCCTCCAAGATGGGTAAGGCGCACCAGGGGCTTTTCCTTTGCCTGCTGATCCTGGGTGTTTTAATGAGCGCCCCCGAGCCTGGAATGAGAACAGGCTCTGTTAACAGTGATCCTGGGGCAGGCTGCCCGGCTTCTTTGAGGGAGAGAAGTCCCTGTATGGAACCAACAGGAGTAACAGTGGGGAGGTAGATGGGCTTTCTCTAAAGCAGGCAGAGGACGGGCCAAGTGCATGCACATCAGGCAAACCGTGGAGGTTATAAAATCGGAGGTGTTTCTTTGGCAGAGGTTTTTATCTAGAGAAAATAGCTTTTCCAGAGAGAATATCTCAGAAAGTTTTACCAGCATCTTTTAGTATGGTTTATGCTTTCTAAGCTATTATGATTTTTAAGACCTTTTTTTTTTTTAATAAAAATACTTTATGCTTCTCTAAAGCCTTTCTTCCAAGGAGTTCTTTTTTTCTTTCCATTGACTGTACTCTGAATTAGTTGAGGGCCCCAAAGTATGAATATGCATGTGTTGCCATCATTAGTAGAGCTAATCCATCATCATCAAGTATCCTTCTCTGGAGATTTCAAACAGGACAATAGGCGACTCTCTTTTTGACTTGATTTGAATTACCAGCTTTTCCTGGAGTCAAAAACTCAGACCTATTTGGGGGTACCGAGGCAACTCTGGCCCATGGGCCAGGTTTCTACTTTAGTAACTTAGGTGGAATATAACTATACCAGTGGAGGAAAAGTGCTCCTTTTGTGGCATTATCCAGGCCTGGATATGATTTGGAGCAAATGTCAGGTTCTATCTATATCTAGCAATATTTAGACTACCAAAGTCTAAATCCAGAAAGGACAAGAAACTTTGTTAACACTGGAATCACCCTCTGGTAGAAAGCAGCTGGTACCCAAAATAGAGAATCCACTGTGGGCAGCCGGAGAGTCCCTTGAGTGAAGTAAACCCAGTCATTCATTCACTCTATAAACATGTATTCAGGTGGCTGGACTGTGGCAGGTGCTCTGCTAGGTTCGGGAGAGACAGAGATGGCTCAAGGGGAGAGAGGGGAGAGAAGGTGGCAAAGAAAATGAAGTTATTACTACAGGTGCTAGAAACGAAGGGGGCAGAGGGACCCAGAGTGTGTAAAGGAAAGCCTTCATAGAAGTGAGGCTTGAGCCGGGTCTAGAAACACACCTAGCACTTACCTGAGCAAGAGGTGGGGTTCTAGGCAGAGCGCAGCACAAGCAAAGCTCAGGAGCTAAGGAACCCGGTGCATTCAGGGAAGTGCCATTTAATTCGCTCACTGTGACTGTGACCTAGGAAACAGAGGACCGGGGAGAGGAGGCTGGAGAAGGAGTCTCTCTTGGGGCAGACTGTGCTCACTACAGTTCTGCTTCTTTTGGGCCATCTCAGTTCCTGATTCCTAGTTCAGCAGAACACGTGGCTTTGCTTCTCTCTGTCTTCCCTCTTTATAGGAATTCTGGGTCATGAACACCTCGATCCAGAGCACAATCATCCTTCTCATTGAGCAAATTGTGGTAGCTCTTGGGGGTGAATTTAAGCTCTATCTGCCCCAGCTGATCCCACACATGCTACGCGTCTTTATGCACGACAACAGCCCAGGCCGCATTGTCTCCATCAAGGTGAGTCCAGAGGGGTGTCCTCTAGAGGGATTCCCAGCATCCGTCAGAGTCCGGGGATGATCAGCTAAGAGGCAAGACCCTGTTCTGAGTGACAGGATGGTGCTCGAGCCACAAGATCGAATCTAAAGAATGCTAATGTGTGCAGTTGACAGGATGTTTACAATCCTCTCTTGGTTGGCCTTGTGTTTTCTCTCTTTTAGTGGATTATTCTGGGTAAATGTTTTACCCCCGACCCATTCTCTCCGTTTTCTAGCAACTGATTCCTTATCCATTGAAATCAAGCTCAGAGAAAGCAAAATAATACACAAACAAAATAAAGTAGTGGTGGGGTAGTGCCCCCAAAAGAATGTAGCTCTAGGCCACTTACTGAAGGCTTTTCAGAGTCCCCGCAGAATCTGGAGTTGCCCACACCCTTGCCCTGCTCCGGTGCTCAGATACGTGGTACCTGCCTGTATCTGTTCATCACCAGGCTTTTGCTCCCTTTTGCAGCTGTTGGCTGCCATCCAGCTGTTCGGCGCCAACCTAGATGACTACCTGCATTTGTTGCTGCCCCCTATCGTGAAGCTGTTTGACGCCCCGGAGGTCCCGCTGCCGTCTCGGAAGTAAGCATCTGCGCTTTGGGACTAAGCAACCATGTAGCTTTTCAATTCTTGTTTAAAATGCCCTTTTTATGGGGTGCCTGGGTGGCTCAGTTGGTTAAGCGACTGCCTTCGGCTCGGGTCATGATCCTGGAGACCCGGGATCGAGTCCCACATCAGGTTCCCTGCTCAGCGGGTAGCCTGCTTCTTCCTCTCTCACGCCCCCTGCTTGTGTTCCCTCTCTAGCTGTGTTTCTCTGTCAAATAAATAAATAAAATTTAAAAAAATAATAATAAAATAAAATGCCCTTTTTGGGCGCCTGGGTGGCTCAGTGGATTAAAGCCTCTGCCTTCGGCTTAGGTCATGATCTCAGGGTCCTGGGATCGAGGCCCGCATCAGGCTCTCTACTCAGCAGGGAGCCTGCTTCCTCCTCTCTCTCTGCCTGCCTCTCTGCCTACTTGTGATCTTTCTCTGTTATATAAATAAATAAAAAAATTTTTTAAATGCCCTTTACTTGGGGTGCCTGGGTGGCTCAGTCGTTAAGTGTCTGCCTTCGGCTCAGGTCATGATCCCGGAGTCCCAAGACTGAGCCCTGCATCGAGCTCCGCATCAGGCTCCCTGCTCGGTGGGAGGTCTGCTTCTCCCTCTCTCACTCCCCCTGCTTGTGTTCCCTCTCTAGCTCTGTTTCTGTCTGTCAAATAAATAAAATCATTAAAAAAAAAAAAAGTCCTTTTCTTAAGTTCCCAGGCCATCCTGCCATTTTTTTTCTTTTTGTTACCTCAGCTCTCTTTATTTTAGTCCAGAGATGCCCCAGGATTCTGGAAACCTTAACCATCCCTATCCCACTGGGACATATTTTGGATCCAGGTCACCTGAGGTACCTCTGAGGCCATGTCTTCTCATTTGGTGCTGCTTATTTTTGTTTGTTTGTTTGTTTTGTTTTTTAAAGATTTTATTTACTTGAGAGAGAGAGCATGAAAGGGGAGAAGGTCAGAGGGAGAAGCAGATACCCTGTGGAGCTGGAAGCCCGATGTGGGACTTGATCCCCAGACTCCAGGATCATGACCTCAGCTGAAGGCAAACGCTTAACCAACTGAGTCACCCGGGCTCCCCGTTGCTGATTGTTAAGCTAACCCTCAGCCACTTCTCCCTTGGGACCATGTGTTAACAATTACCATATGTCCGTGGTTATTGTAGGGCAGCGTTAGAGACAGTGGACCGCCTGACAGAGTCCCTGGACTTCACTGACTATGCCTCCCGGATCATTCATCCGATTGTTCGAACGCTGGACCAGAGCCCGGAGCTGCGTCCCACGGCCATGGACACGTTGTCATCGCTGGTCTTCCAACTGGGAAAAAAGGTGAGGCAAGAGTCCTGAACAGACATGCTCTTCTGCCTGGCTTGGGGAAGGTGACTTTTGTCTGTGAATGTCTCTGTTTGCTTCAAAGAACTAGGAATTACTTGGGTTTTTTGTCCCTTCATTTATTTACCAAATATTTCTCAAGCCATCTATGTGGCCTAAATGCTGTTCTGGGACAACACAGTAAATAGAATGGTGTCCTTGTTCTCATGGAGCTTACATCCCAATGAAGCAAAGCTAATAAATGTGAGAGCTTAGAATGAGTGGGGAGAGCTGCTTTACGGTGAACGGTGAAAACCTCGGATAAGTGGACATCTGACCAGAGACCCAAATAAAGGTCTGAGCCCAGAGAGTCGGTTGCTGGCAAAAGGAGTAGCAAATGCAAAGGTGTGAGGAGGCAACATGTTTGAAGGGTCCAGGGAAGAGCAGTGTGGCTTCAGAGGAGGGAGCTAGGGGGCTGAGCGGGAAGGCTTGGAGTTCAGGTCATAGAGATAAGGTACGGCTGGATGGGGGCATAGAGACTAGGTGCTGTAGGCCAGTGGTTCTCAGATGTCCCTGGACGGTATCTGCATAGCCAGGAACCTGTTAGAAATGTAGATTCTCGGGCCTGTGTCCAGACCTGAACCAGGAACTGGCTGTGGAGCCCAGCAAGCTCTGGTTTTGTAAACCCTCCAGGTGATTGCCCACAAAATTTTGCACATCACTCCTGTGGGCCGTTCATTATAAGTACTTGGGCTTTTACTCTGAGCAAGACTAGAAGTCTTTGGAGGATCTTGATCACAGGAATACTGTGGTCTGACCTGGTGACTCACAGTGCTGTGTGGAAGAACGGACCAGGCCAAGGGTGGGAGCAGAGAGAGCAGTCACAGGCCCTCACAGTAACCCAGATGGAAGGGGATGGAGACTAGGATTGTAGCAGAGTGTGTGTGTGTGTGTGTGTGTGTGTGTGTGTGTGAGAGAGAGAGAGAGAGAGAGAGAGAGAGAGAGAGAGAGAGAGAAACAGAGACAGGTGATTCTTCTGAATAACACAGCCACCCCAAACCCAGGAGAACTAGCGGTGGTGATATTCCTTTGTCTACCTCCCGCTCCACAGGTAACATTTCTGACCTCTTCCCTCTTCTTCAACAGTACCAAATTTTCATTCCGATGGTGAATAAAGTCCTGGTGCGACACCGAATCAACCATCAGCGCTATGATGTCCTCATCTGCAGAATTGTCAAGGTGAACTGCACTTGCTTACTGTCCCAAAGTCCCCTGTTGTCTCTGCTCATGGGTCTGGGAGCACATCTGGCTCGTTAGCTGTAAACTAGAGTTGGGCATACAGCTTCTGTAAGGATAGCAGGTTCTTCCCAGCTCTCTGTAGGCGGCGTGGGCTCTGAGGCATTGACGGGGCCCTGCTGCCTGCCTGTGCTCCTCCGCTGAGGGACACCATGGTGAGCTGCTTGAATAGCTTGCACGTGCTATAGAATAGTCCTCTTCCTTTGATTCCTCCCCCCCGATTGTTTGAAAATATAGAGACACTTCTTGGTTCCCAGGCCACACAAAACCAGGCAGCGGGCTGTTCACCCCCCCAGGCACTTGGTCCCTTGGATCATTGCCCACGGTGTTAGCTTTGCCAGCTGCATGCTCATCCGGCCGAGTCAGTGCTGTCATTGACCAAGAGTGACCAGCAAAGATGGGTCTGCAGTGGGGAATGTAGCCCACCCATGGTTCATTTTGTCTACGCACATAAGTCTTCGTTTCCTGCTGACATCCTGACTCTTCCAAAAGGTGCAACCCTCCCAAAGCTTAAAGGTGTTTTCTAACCAGGGAGGACCTAGTGGAGTTGCAGGGGTTTTCTATAAATCTCTGGTTGCAGGGATACACCCTTGCTGATGAAGAAGAGGACCCTTTGATTTACCAGCATCGAATGCTGAGGAGTGGCCAAGGGGATGCATTGGCTAGTGGGCCAGTAGAAACAGGGCCCATGAAGAAACTGCACGTCAGCACCATCAACCTCCAAAAGGCAGGTCCACGATTTCGGGGGGGGGGGTGCTGTGTGTGTGGAAAGGAGAGCCTGCTCATCTCTCTTGTTCAGAACTCTTGGCTCTTGCTACCATCAGTTTAAAACAACTAAAGACCAGCCCAAGCTTTTTTCTGAAACTCTAGATACTGTGAACTTAGGTCATTTTGCCTTTTTTTGGGTGTCCAAATTATACATTTTTTTAAAATAAAGCTAAGCGCAGAACAAAGTCTTAAGCTTCCTTGGAGCTTTGATGGTAGAATCCTTTGTTGCAAATAACAATCCCATTTTTTACATGAATGGACAGTGACTCCCCTAGTTAGCCCTGAGACTGATGCTAGCTCTTTAAAGCAGTGCTTCTCAGACTCCTGAAACACTGGGCTTACTGACTGCTGGGGGCTGATGAAAACGCTTGCTCTGAACAGCACAGTCTGAGGTCAGGCCTATATTCTGGATTTTTACCAAAGTAAAAATAGCCAGTGCTACTTTGAAGAGCAACCTTTAGATCTTTGCAGATAAATACTGAGTTCTCTGTGCTGACAAAAGCCTGGGATATAACTGGCTTCTAACCATATATGCCACCAGCCATCCATTTAAAACCAGTTTCAAAGTGTTGCCAGTAGATCTAAGCAAGGTAATCATAGTTGTGTCACTGACTTTTAAATAAATATACCAGGTAGCTTATTTCCCACGTTTTGCATTAGTGTTAGTGCTTCTGGTGACTGTGAGCAGCGTCCCCGTTTGGAGTTCCACGTGGTAGTGTTCTTCCTTTCCCAGTGGGGGGCCCACGGCAGCTGCATTGAAGGATCGCAGTGGACCGAGGTAGAGAACTGAGCAGGACTGGTCCCTGCTGAGATGTTCTCTTCTTTTGGCCAAGCCCATAAAGATTTGAACACAGACGTGTGTGTGTGTGTGTGTGTGTTCACACGCAGCTGGGAACACTGGGGCTTATCACTGCCAAGCCAGCCTTCACCCGCACAGGCCGCTGTGAGGTCGCCGCCACCGAGAAGGGTTGGGTGGTTTATGTGGGAAGTGGTGAAAATCCCCTGGGGCAGGGGCGAAGCTGCTTTTCCTCCAGGGAGGGTGCCACTGCTAGTCCAAGGCTGCAGGAGAAGGAGAGGGCCTCCCGGTACCCGGCATCCCGGGCAGTTGTTGAGGCCATCCTGCTGACACCTCACCCTTCAGGGAGGGGCCGGGCAGAGAAGCCAGATGCACATTGCCATGCAGATGTTTTCCGCCTGCCTGGGTTCAGAGTGTCCTTCCAACCAGGCAGCTGTCCACCCTCTTAGAGCTGTGTCCTGACTGTTTTAGGAAACTCCCTGGTAGTCTAGATTGCTTCCAGGAAGGTTTGCTTTCTACCCAGGACTTGGAAAAAGAAGCATGACCTTTGCCAAACAGAAAAAAGAGTCTCTAGCGTATCTCACCTGAGAACAGATCCAGCCCAGGAACCCTCAGCAGGCTCTCCGGCGCTGACCCTCAGCCCTGTTTGTGTCTCCATGCACTCGTGCGTGGGCAGCTTGGAGGTGGTGCGACCACCAGTCTGACCCACTTTCCGAGTGACAGCGCACTGTCCTGCTCATCTTCCTACTGCCCTTGCTAGCAGGGGAGTTATGCGGGGCAGAAACCGTAGAAACGGTTCATGTAGACCTCCAGAGTGCCTGCTAGGATTTTTAGCAGCCTTCCCGTCTGAGGAGAAGCTATTTGGGCTTACCTTCTTTTTTTGTTTTTAAAGATTTTATTTGTTTACCTGACAGAAACACAGCGAGAGAGGGAACACAAGCAGGGGGAGTGAGGGAGGAAGAAGCAGGCTTCCCGCCAAGCAGGGAGGCCCATGCGGGGCTTGATCCCGGGTCTCTGGGACCATGTCCCGAGCCGAAAGCAGTGGCCTAACCAACTGAGCCACCCAGGCGCCCCTGGGCTTACCTTCTAAATGAATAAGCTGGTGGACGGTCCGTCAGCATGCGCCAGCCTCCCCAGAGGAGGCAGTCTGCCGCACCTGGTGGCAGAGGCAGCTGGCTGTTCTTGACACGGCTACCACGGAACCCAGAGAAGCGAGAGTAGACAGAGAACAGCAGAGAACATGGGGGGGCCTTAGCCTATTCGATAGATCGTGCAGTTGTCCATGAAGCTAAGGTTTCCGGAGACTTCTCAAACACTCACAACTGCCAACATCTGTGGAGGGCTTTCCGTGTGTTGGGCACGGATGTGAACACATCATGTATATTGACTCATTTACCCTTCACCCTGTGAGTTAGGTGCTCTCATTGTTGTCGGCATCCTACAGAGATACAGATGTTGAGGCCCCGAAAGGTTGGGTGATTTGCCCAAAGTCACCTGGTTCTGGGGGAGCCAGGGTCTGACCAAGGTAGCATGACTGCAGAGCACGGTCTCTTAGCCGCTGCGCCAGACTGCTTCCATCTCGCCCGGCTCAGCCTCACATCCCGGGACGGAAAAGACGTCCGTGGTCCTGCCTTGTGTATGTTCAACCTCTGTAGTGCCGTGTGCTACAGAGCAGCTATCCGGAGACCCTTTGTGTAGGGAGGAAGCCAGAGGCCTCTTGTCCTTCCTGTTTTGTTCAACAGAACAAAGTTTAAAGTCAAGTAACTAGTGTCACCCTTCCTCCTGGCTCAGGGTGCTCGTTGGATCATCGGAATCATGCACAAAATTTCTCGGTTTGTCCCTTAACATCTCTATTTCAGTTTCTGACATAAAACTATAGTTTAGGGACGCCTGGGTGGCTCAGTTGGTTAAGCATCTTCCTTTGGCTCAGGTCATGATCCCAGAGTCCTGGGATCAAGTCCTGTGTCGGGCTCCTTGCTCAACGGGGAGCCTGCTTCTCCCTCTGCCTGCCGCTCCCCCTGCATGTGCTCTCTCTCTTTCTCTGACAAATACATAAACAAAATCTTTTAAAAAAAAAAACACGTAGTTTATATGGTATCACTTATTTGTAACTCATTAGAAGCCACAGCCAATCTCCAGTTTATCCTAGGGAGGTGATGGGTTGAGTCATTGATAGGTAGGTGGTGTAGCACATAGGGATCTTTTCTGCTCCCTGGACCACTTCCTGGAGAACTTCGCTCTGACTCAGTTCCCTGGTTTAGGGAGGACAGGTGTCAATTTTGCTGGAAAAATCTTTGAAGAATATTTTTTTTAGGGGTGGTTGGGTGGTTCATTTGTTAAGCATCTGCTTTCCACTGAGGTCATGACCCCAGGACCAAGCCCTGCATCGAGCTCCCTGCTCGGTGGGAAGCCTGCTTCTCCCTCTCTCACTGCCCCTGCTTGTGTTCCCACTCTCGCTGTCTCTCTGTCAAATAAATAAATTCTTTAAAATACACACACACACACACACACACACACACACACACACACATATCTTTTTTTTTTTTTTAAGTTCAGGCTAGACCAACTCCAAGAGATGTCGTTTTGATAAAAAGAGCAACCATTTTTGCTCATCTCTTCTAGCTGGGCTCTTTAGATATTTTATCCCTTGACGCAGAAGACTGAGTCTCAGATGCAACATACAACTAATTTGCCTAGAGAGCTCTGGCTGCCGAGTGGCAGAGACAGGATTCCAACTGGTGTTCCTGACTTCACAGGAATAGGCACTCACAGGAGCACTAACTTCGTGCCAAGCACTGGTATAAATCTGTGACACATATTAACTTAATTAATCCTGAAAACTCCCTAGGAGGTGAAACTATTATCCTCATTTTACAAGTGAGGAAATAAGCCCAGGAGAGGAGAAGTAACTTGCCCGAGGTCAGACAGCCAACGAGTGAGACAACAGCCACTTGAACTCAGGCTGCCGAGCTCCGCAGTGCAGCTGGGGCCACGACACTGTCCTGCCCATCTCCAGAGCCTGGGTCTTCCCGTCCACCTCCCTCAGTTTCTCCTGGCTGGAACTCTTGATGCCTGGAATGCTCAGAGTTTTGAGGAATGTTGGAGAGGATAAATCAGAAAGTAAAAGTTAAATATGTTCAACTCCTTTTGTCTCATTCCACTCCAGTGCCATGTGCTCTGGGCTCTGGCTCATGTCTGAGTGTAATGGGATTCATGGTGTGGTGAACCTGACCATTTCCCTCTCCCTGTGTGACTCTGTTCTGTCAAATGAGCCAGTGTCCTAACGCAGAGCGCTTGGGGCCCGTCACACGCTGCAGGGCCCATTAGGGTTTGTTGAAGGCACCCTGTATGTAACAGGCCCTCTGATCTGAGTCTGTAGAGCTTTCTGCTTTGCTGATAGAGTCCAGCACAAATAATTTGTAAAACAGTCTTTTTCCCTATCGTGCTCTATTCCAGAGTTTGCTGCTTTTGTTTTATGGCTTCTAATATTACCCTTTTGTATTTGTGCTCTGAAGGAATTTTGTCACGAGAGGTGTGATTTTTTTAAATCAAAGAATAACCTTTGAATAGATGAGGGCTCTTTACCGTTGGCCCTGGAAGCTGATGGTTTTCCATTGTCACCTGGGCGATTATAGGCCTGGGGAGCTGCCAGGAGGGTCTCCAAAGATGACTGGCTGGAGTGGCTGAGGCGGCTGAGTCTGGAGCTCCTGAAGGACTCCTCGTCGCCTTCCCTGCGCTCGTGCTGGGCCCTGGCTCAGGCCTACAACCCGATGGCCAGGTACATCCCCTGCTTCAGGATGGGATCAAGAGGATCGGCACAGAAAAGACGATATATAAGAATTCTTATCGATGATAATTGTGAAAAGGGCCAGTATTTTTAATTTTGCCAACTTGTGGAGGAAAAAAAAAGGAAAGCGTAGATCGAACAAGCTCATGTTATAGGAAAAGCATCCGTCCTAACCTTGCTAGCAGATCTTAGTAGATTTGGGTCCAAAATTTTCATTACAAAGTCATCCATAGCTCTGAAAAGAACTATGTTCTTTTCAGGTTCGATATAACTGCTTTCCAATTAATGTACTAATTATTTCCTGCTATATTACAAATACCCCCAAACTTACTGGTCTTAAACAACAGTCATTTGTTTTGCTCATGAATCTGCAATTTGGAAGTGACCTGTGGGGACAGCTTGTCCAGGACTGGAGGACCCACTTTCAGCATGGCTCATTCACATGTCTGGCAGGTTGAGGCTTTCAAATGGGAACTGCCCTGGCTAGGAGCCTTGGTTCCTCTCCATGTGGGTCATTCTGTGGGGTGCTTCGGCTTCCCCACAGAATATTGGCAGGTTTTCAGGAGTGAATGTCCCCAAGGGAACAAGGCAGAAGTATATGGAATTTGTAAGTTGGCCTTGAAAGTCACATGGTGTCACTTCTACCACATTCTTTTGTTCAAGGCAGTCACAGAAGCCCACTCGGATTCAAGGGAAAGAGATATGGATGCCATCTCTTAATAATAAGGTTCTAGAAGAGCATGTGGAACAACAGATACTGTTGCAACTCTCTTCGGGAAATAGAATTGGCCAGAAAATAATACTGGCTTAAATAATAAATCTTAAGCCATTAAAGATTTAGTTTATAATCTTTGCATATAGAAGGTTTACAGAAAACTAAGTGAATGAAATGCGATACAAAACTGGAAGTGTGTGACTTCCAACTGTTACAAACACATGTACTTGGAAAAAGACTAGAAAATAATAGAGCAGTGATTAAGTTGGAAGGTCTAAGGAGTAGTTATTTTCTTTGTTATTCCTTTGTTATTCCTGTTTTCCAAATTTGGCTGAAGATTATTTATGAGGCATGAAGTGGTATTTTTATGTGTAAAAGTATTTCCTAGGATTCCCCTGAGTCCAGTGTGCAGATTTCGTATGCGCAGCTGATGCGGTGTACCTCTCTTCTGTTCCAAGTCACTTCTGAGCACAGTGTCATCCCAAAGAGTCTTGTCATAGAGACACACGTATGTGTTTATCCCCGTAGTACCAAGTGTGCTCGTTTGGGATCTAGTGTGGCCTTGGATGTAGGTCAGAAAGCATATTTTTTAATTTACACAGGTCTTCTTTTGGTGTTCATGTTATCCTTTACATTTCAAATTTTGTTTTTTTCCAGCAGATTCCAAAATGATATACATTGGTCTGACTTAACCTTTTTAATGTGTATTAGAAAGTATGTGCAGAGACATTGAATGTTCAACCCAGACATTATAGGTGTATCTTAGAGTTTCCAACTCGCTTCTCCCAACAGTCACCAAAAAAGGGGAGGAGATTAAAGTTCAGATATCAGGCAGAGTAAATATGCCAGTCCATGTGATGCTTTAGTGATTTAAAATAGTTGTAGTAGGCTTAGAAATGGCACCTCTGGTTCCAGGTCTTTGTAAATCTCCAGCAGTTATTTTGGCTCGAAGGACCTTTCAAGAATTTATGGATCGGGATTCTAACTTCTAATGCTTCTAGTTCCTTAAGTTGTGTTGTCTTGCTTAAGACCATTCAACTAAGGGTTCTGGTTGTATTTTGAAAACAGTCACAGGTGCTGCCTTTGCTTCTTCCAGTCTCATCTGAGAAGCATCCCAAGAATCCTTTGAAGGTGATTCTATTCTGAATCTGTTAATGCCAGCTTCTGTGTTAGAAGTCCCCTTTCTGTTCATGCCCTCCCGTGAAGAGAAAAGATGGAAAAACTGCCGAGAAATATGCCTGTGGATACAGGCTTTTTAGCTCTGCTCTGCTTTCTGCCCCCGCACCCTCACACAGCTTCCCGTGTAGCACGGTGTGTATTCCCGAGCTGTAAAATCAGTAGTCGTTAGCCGAGTGGTTGCATCAAGGTAATCACAATTAAATAAAACTTAAAATCACACTTAGCACAATTCAAGTACTCAGTGGCTTATAGCTACCATAGTGGATCGGAAAGATAGACCATTTCGATAAGTGACTTTGTGGCGCCGGGCAGAGGCATGAGGGGCATTTCCAACATCTTTTTCCACTCCTTTCTGCCTTCAGGGATCTTTTTAATGCTGCATTTGTGTCCTGCTGGTCTGAATTGAATGAAGACCAGCAGGATGAACTCATCAGAAGCATCGAGTTGGCCCTCACCTCCCAGGACATCGCCGAAGTCACACAGACCCTCTTAAACTTGGCTGAATTCATGGAACACAGCGACAAGGTGAGACTTTGCCCCTTAGTTCAGATGAAGCCCGATGGAAAACAGGTGGGAGGGGAGAAGCACCCCAACCTCCTACTCCTGTTCACTCCTGGCTGCTGTTTTCCTATGCTGTGGCTTCTGCTCTGTCCTAGGGCCCTCTGCCTTTGAGAGACGACAATGGCATTGTCCTGCTCGGTGAGAGAGCCGCCAAGTGCCGAGCATATGCCAAAGCACTACACTACAAAGAACTGGAGTTCCAGAAAGGGCCCACCCCCGCCATCCTAGAGTCTCTCATCAGGTAGGCTCTAAGCCCTTTTTAATTGCTGCCTTCATCTGAAGTGACCTCGCTCCCCACACTGCCTGCTGCCAAATCGCTGGAGTCACGTGGGGACTCCTGCCCTGGGAAATCTGCTGTCAGGCCCAGGCCAACACGCTTAGATGCGATGCGGCTGCAGATGGCTCTCCCTGCGCTTAGAGCCGTAATTGGCATTTCTGTTGACCCTCAGCACACGGGCTCCCGTTATTTTCCAACCTGTGCTCGCTTGTCCCGGTGACATCAGTCCCAAAGCTGTTCTGAGGCAGTAGCCTAGGAGCGATAGATGTCAGTGCCCAGGTCCGATCGCACTCTTGGGTCAGAGTAGGAAGTACTGGTTGCGGTGCCTCCGAGGCCTCTGGGGTTTTACTGCCTGAGTCCTCCTCCTCTGGCATTCTGCGAGTCCAGCAGGCAGAGCGATGTCTGAGGTTCAGTGACTTTTTCCCTGGCTTTGGCGATGTTCTCCCCTCTCCTAAGATGGTTTTGTGTCTTCTGGGTATGGAAAAAATAGGTTGTTTAATCAGTTTTCTGCTGTTACGAAATTAGAAGCGGCCTCAAATGTTAACTCCAGCTCCCAGAGAACTGTTTGCTTCCCCTAATGATTATCAGAGAATATTAACTCTGGGATCTAATTATCTTCGTGTAAATGCTAACATGGTTGATTATTTCACTACAGATAGTTGAGGGGAAAATCAGCCAGCTAATAAGTACCTCCTTTGTGGCTGAAATGGTCCACTGTGTAGGCACTTCTTCTGTTTGAGAGAATCATCAAGTAGCCAGTTTCTCTGTCAGCTCTGCTCTTGGATAAATGCTAAAAAGTGTTCCTTTAAACACTTTAAAAAAGTGACCAAGAAAATAGAAATAGAATCAGGTTTTTGCCCAAATAAAGTAAGCTCGGAGAGGCTGTGATTTCTAAAATGCCACATATAGTTATTACACATGCCGTCCTGTGGAATAGGCTTCCATTTCTAATTAGGTGCAGCAGATAGGAAAACCTGCATTATTTCTTCCTCCCATCCCTGGCTCAGGTAACACCATCTTCCTTGATCATTAATAGAAAATCTGGCAGAGGAATATAATAACTTCAGTGTCAAATAACGAGTTTCGCATGTTAATTTTCTTGCTGACCTTTCTCGGTTTGACACCTCTCTGAAAGCCCCCTCATCCCACCCCAGGGCTTTCCCCATATTTGAGACAATCACAGAAGCATTAATGTGTATACAGATTTGCAATAGGAAAATACAGTCAGAGCCCTGGAAAAGTATTCAAGGCCATTTATCTTGTAAGCCGATGTAACTGAAAATATGTACTCAGCCTTCCCTGCAGATTGATCCTGACTTTAAGCACAAACCTGTGGAAGCCTGTGTTCCCAGACAAAGCCAGAGCTCTGAGCTGTGTGGTTTTGTCCCAGCCTAACGGAGCTCAGCTTGCAGTTCTGCCCCCTTCCCTTCCCTTCCCATCTTCCCATTGTGCTTCTTCCATTTGCAGCTTTTCCCCTTTGCTTTTCCTAATAAGTGCCATGTCAGTGTCCTACCATCATTGTCACTGCGGCAAGTTTTAAGAAACAGCCTTAGACAAAGCTACTCTTAGAGAATGTGTGCTCAGCACTACCCCAGTCCTCCTTGTGGGTCTCATGGAAACTACTCCCTGAGGGTCACCACGCGGGGGGGGGGGGGTCATATGTTCCCAAGTTATCACTTGGGTTCCACGTTGGAGGCATTGCTCTTCGGTGATAAATTAAACTCCCTTCCTCACAGTGGCCACCAGGAAGCTCACAGTCCAGTCCTGGCCCACCTCTAACAGACTACAGACCCCTGATCTCTTTTGTCTGCTGCCCTCTTCCCTTTCAGGTCTATTTTATCTTTCCTGCTCTTGCTTTCCTTTCACCATCCATTTTTTAAAAGTTTATTCTAGTATACACATTTGAGTCAACTGCCTCAAATTCTCTTTGAAATAATCAGGTTAAATAATCAGGTTCACAAAAACATACTTTGCAAAGCTATTTCTTTAGGTTTTTGTTTTAAAAAGCTATGCTGACAGCTCTGTTCTCTTGCTACTGGATCAATCTGTCTCCCTACCTACTGATGTTTTTGCCTGTGTGCTCCAGGACAAATTAAATCCCACATGTAATCCCCAAATCAGACTCTACCAAGACAGTATAAACTAGTCGTTATCTCCTCAAAGCTGTATATATCAGTAAGTGTAATTGCTTCTTAGGGAATAGAAGACTAAATAGGTATTGAATTCTCTATAAAGGTACGTATATATGCATACACACACACCTGGATTTTACTTGGTCGGCCTGGAGCATTAGGGTAAGGACAGGTGGCCTCCTGACCTAGACCATTTGGGCCACTGTAACAAATTACCATAATCTGGGGGGCTTATACAACAAACACTTCTCACAGTTTTGGAAGCTGGGAAGTCCAAGGTCAGGGTGCCAACATGGTTGAGTTATGGTGAGCACCCTCTTCTAGAGTGCCTGATGAACGACTTCTGTGTATTCAGGTGATGGAGAGCAAAGAACAAGCTCTTTGGGCTCTTTTTATTTTTATTTATTTTTTTTTAAAAGATTTTATTTATTTGACAGAGAGAAACACAGCCAGAGAAGGAACACAAGCAGGGGGAGTGAGAGAAGGAGAAGCAGGCTTCCTGCCAAGCAGGGAGCCCAGTGTGGGACTCGATCCCGGGTCTCCAGGATCATGACCTGAGCCGAAGGCAGTCGCCCAACCAACTGAGCCACCCAGTCACCCTGGGCTCTTTTTATTGACGACTCTGATCCCATTCATGAGGGCTGTACCCTCGTGGCCTAATCACCTCCCAAAGACCCCCCCACTTCCCAGTAGCATCACATGGGGATTAGGCTTCAACATAGGAATTCTGGGGGATATAAACATCCAGTCCACAGTGTTCTTCCCCTGGCCATCCAAAATGCATGCTTTCTCATATGCAAAATACATTCATTCCATCGCAATCACCCTTAAGTCTTAACTCATTCTGGGATCTGCTCTAAAGTCTCCTGTAAATATCATCTAAATGAGAGATAGGGATGAGACCCTAGGTACAGTTCTTCTTGAGGGAGAATTTGTCTCCAGCTGCAGACCTGTGAAAACAAACAAGTTACATGCTTCCAGAATACACTGCTGGGGCAGTAACAGAAGAAACGTCCCCATTCCAAAAGAAATGGGGAAGAAGGAAAGGGTGATGGATCCCAAGCAAGGCAAATGTCATGAGATCTCCAGGCTTGGGGGTATCCGTTTCAGCAGGATCCTCTGCCCCCCCAGCCCTCTGGGGGAAGTCTGCCTTCTGGACCCACTGGGGCAGAGTCTGCCAGGCCTGTTAAAAGTAAGACAATGGTCCTCCTTTTTGAAAACAAGCAGGCAGCCCTGATGATCCCTGGACCACTTTAGGATCATTGTTTTGAGGAATAGTTCATGTTCACAGCCAAATAGCTCTGTAGTTCTGTTAAAATCCAAGAAGTTTGATAACCTTCCTTCATTCCTTCCTGTCTCTTCCCCCTTTTATTTTGTTTCGTGGTGTTCCTGCTGGAGTAGCTAATGTGGTTCATGGTTCACACCACGCTGATCCCCTTCTCAAAGCCTCCTGTGGCCATACCCTCCCTGTTCTCTTCCAGACAATGGGTTCATTTCTTACAGTATGAGTTGGCTGAAAATTTACCAGATCTCCAAGTTCTGGCTCCTTTTTGCTTAACCCACATTCTTGTCATTTCTCTCTTCTCTCATTTTACTCTAAGCAGTCAGGAGGAACCAAGCCACCCTTCGGCACTTTGCTTAGCAATCTCCTCACCTAATATCCAATGTCACTGCTCGCAAGTTCTGCCTCCCACAAAACACTGGAACATGAGCAAAATTCGGACAGATTGTCACTTTATAACAGAAGTTCCATTTCTCTGTTGTCTGCTAACCGTTCCTCACTTCTGTCTGACCACTCATCAGAATGGCTTTTACCATCCGTGTTCCTGCTGCCCTTCCGTTACATAGGTGTTCTCTCAGGAGACAGAAGCTCTCTCTAGCTGTCTTTTCTTTCTGAGCTCTCCCAGCCTCTGTCTGTCACCCTGTGCCAGAGCCACTCCACGTCGTTAGGTGTGTCTGGTGCAGCAGCACCCACGTCTCAGTACCGGTTCCCTGCGTTAGTCCATTGGGGCCGCTCTAACAAAGTATGACAGACCAGGCTTCAACGTTCATTTCTGCAGTTCTGGGAGCTGGAAGGCCCACGGTCAGGGACCAGCACGGTTGGGTGCTGATGGGCACCCTCTTCCAGGTTGCCACACTGCCACCCTCTCACTGTGTCCTCACATGGTGGAAAGCAGAGCACAGCTCTTTGGGGTGTCTTTCATCAGGGCCCCAATTCCATCTGTGAGCCACTCCACCCTCATGACCCAGTCACCTCCCAAAGGTCCCACTTCCATTGCAGATTGGCGTCAACATGAGAATTCGAGGGGGACACACACATTCGGTCATTGTACTTGCTTTCCTTTCTTTCTCACCTTAAGTAGAAGGTCTCATCAAAGCTGGGTGCTTTCAGGCGCCTGGGTGGCTCAGTCTTTAAGTGTCTGCCTTCAGCTCAGGTCATGATCCTGGAGTCCCGGGATCGAGCCCCACATCGGACTCCCTGCTCGGCAGGAAGCCTGCTTCTCCCTCTCTCACTCCCTCTGCTTGTGTTCCCTTTTCTCTGTCAAATAAATAAATAAAAATCTTAAAAAAAAAAAAAAAAAAAGAAGAAGAAGAAGAAGCTGGGTGCTTTCACTGCCCAGCCCCTGACAAGTAATCCCATTTTTAAAAAAAGTTCTGATTGAGATCAGCAGAATGAAAAATAACAACGGGGACCAGTGCTTATGAGGTAGACATTCAGCTCTTGTACCTGCTTTTCTCTCACATCGTAGAGGATGAAACAAAATGTTCTTTACTTTCAGGGGTGGCACTGAGCTCTCCTTTGGTTCCTGGCAGTTCTGTCCTCTTGAAGGTCAGATTGTGCCAAGCTCATCTCCGAATCCTCGGTGCCCAACCTCAGCTGCACCAGAAGAGGTACTTGAGAAGTAGTGGTTCCATTCAGAATCTGCGCACTGTAGGTTGCGTGGCAGGGGATGTCCTGTTCTTTAACAACTGTTCTCCCCTTTCCCTTAGCTGTTCTCTCTGACAAGTGTTGCTAGAAGGGTGAAGGGAGCCACAGATGCAGACTTAGAGCCTCAGTTTTTTGCAGGGGGGTTGTTTGTTTTATGCTAACATTTCCCCCCCCAACATTGTCATGGAAAGTTCATCCTGTTTACTTAGTTGTGTATATGTAAAAATATGAGTAAATTTCAGCAGCTGTAGGTTTTGATTAGTAAAGTTTAGATGCCCCCCAATGTTACTGAGGAATAATTAAGAAATATAATTGTATATATATAAAATGTATGACATGATGCCTTGATATACATAATGGAATGACTGTCGAGCTCAAGATCATTAACACATCCATCACGTCACATTGTTAACCGTTGTGTGTGTATGATGAGAACGCTTAAGACCTACTTTCAGCAACTTTCAAGTACACAACGCTGTCTTCTAACACAACGCTGTCTTCGTAGTCGCTGCGCTGTGTATTAGATCCTCAGAACGTACTCCTCTTACAGCTGGACGTTTGTGCCCTTCAACCGCTGTCTCCCCATTTCCCCATCTCCGTATCCCCTGGCAACCATGGTTCTGTTCTGTTTCTATGAAATCAGGTGGTGGTTTGGAGGGTTTTTTTTTTTTTAAGATTTCACGTGTAAGTGATACCATACAATATTTTTCTCTTTATGTCTTATTTCACTTTGTGTAATGCCCTCAGATTTTTCTGTGTCATCACAAATGGCAGCATTTCCTTCTTTTTTTAATGGCTAAATAATGTTCCTTTTTGTGTATGTGACATTTTCTTTATTCATCTGTCACTGGACACGTAGGTTGTTTCCAGGTCTTGGCTATTATGAATAATGGTGCAGTGAACACGGGATGGGGAATATCTCTTCGAGACACTAATTTATTTTCCTTTGGATATATATCCAGAAGTTGAATTGCCGGATCACATGGGAGTTTTATTTCCTTTTTTTTTTTTTCATATTTTATTTATTTGACAGAGAGAAACAAAGCTAGAGAGGAAACATAAGTAGGGGGAGTGAGAGAGGGAGGAGCTGGCATCCTGCCGAGCAGGGAGTCCGATGGCAGGGCTCGATCCCGGGACTCCGGGATCATGACTTGAGCCGAAGGCAGAGTCTTGTACCCATCTGCATTCCCACCAACAATGACAAGAGTTCCCAGTCCTCCACATCACCACCCACACTTGCTGTCTCTTGCCTTTTTGATAATAGCCGTTGTACAAGGTGTGAGAAGATAATCTCATTGGGTGATTTTGATTTACATTTCCCTAATGCTGAGTGGTGCTGAGCGCGTTTTCATGTATCTAGTGGCCATTCCAAGAATGTCTTTCTTTGGAAAATGGCTATTCAGGTCCTTTGCCCATTTTTTAATAGGACTGTTTACTTTTTTGCTCTTGAGTTGTATGAATCCTTTATGTATTTTGAATATTAACTTCTTATGAGCCATTATAGATAACAAATCTTTTCTCCCTTTCCGTAGGTCGCCTTTTCAATGCACTGTTTGCTGTGCAAAAGCTTTTTAGTTTGAGGCAGTCCCACTTGTTTTTTGTAGGCTTTGATACCTCGAGCTCCAGGTGTTTTTTAGATGTGGGGTTAGAGGAGATGAGAGAGGGAGGGAGACAGAGAGAATTGTTAGCTACCTCTGCCAGATGTGGTTGTGCTTTTTTTCCTCTTCTCTTAACCCTCTGATCTTTTTGTCCTCCCTTTCCAGGCAGTATTGTGCTGGCTACTGGGCATCTCAGACTCCCTGTCTGCTTCAGGAAGTTTCTATGTGAATGCCTGTTCTGTGGGATGCCCTACTTTAGTGAACTTCTTCTCTGCTCACTCTGTTCCTTTGAAAATCCCCGAGTCCTTGTTTTTCAGGTTAAATATCCAAGGAGAAATCCAAGGACTGTAGGTACAATAGGAAACACTGAGTAAGAATAATGACTTACTTCAAACTGACTGGGTCAAGGGAATGGGTCTTTCTGTCGAGGAAAAAAATGACTTCCTAACCCTCAAAATTATTGGCATCCGTTACGGCTAAAGATATGCTCCCTGTCTATGTGTTAGTTTGCCCAAGTAGAAAAGAAGAGTGTTTGCTAAGTGTTTTGAAGCCAGTGGTGGCACTGGGCTCCTTTGGGACTAGGTAGGTAGGCTAGATCTGACCTCTCCCGTGGCTGCTGCCCTTTTTGTCCCCCACCTTTTCATTCTTTGGCTTCTGCCTCCTCTCTTGGTTTCCCTGAGAACTGCAACAAAATCCAGTTCTCTTTCTCACTGTTCACCCTCTGTTTTTCCACTTTTTTACCTTGCTCTAAATGATAATGGCAATAATTTAAAAACCAACAGGTTTCAAAAGAATTTATTGTAGAAGGGAAAAGAAACTTCAGATGTTTACAACTGAAACTACATATTTTTTATTACAGTATTTATTACTACATACTACAGTATTTATTTTTACAAAGCAAAATACGTATATACATGAATTATTAACCATAGTGCCATCTACCTTCATTTTGCAGCCACTTTTTATAGACAGGTTAAAAGAGAAAGCTCTTTGAGCCCTTTTCTTACAAAGTAAAAAATAAAAATAGATTTATCTGTATCGATTGAACATTTTAAGGCAGTTTTGTACAAGCATCCACGAGGGACTTCTCCCTACCTCCTGCTGGAACTCCCCAGCCGCCACTAGACCCACGTCTGCCTTTTAGCACCTGCCCCCCATTGTGGCAGAGCAGGGAAGGGCCAGAGGCCCCCCACCAGGCCCAGGGCCCCAGAGATCCCTCTGAGCAAGTCCAACCTGGCTCAGCCCACCATCAGCGGAATAGTTTTTGTCTTTAAGAAAAAATGTGTAAACTAAAGGTAATTTCATCGGATTTGAAAAATCAGAACTCTCCCCACCACTCTCTTTCACACCTTTCTCTAACACCCAAGACCTCTCTTTGAGGATTAAAATCACAGGGTTCTTTTTAGGCAAGGGATCTGTTTTCCGCCCTCATATAACCTAGGCCTTCAACTGAATGGGTAAAGTGATGTCATAGTTACTTTTCTTTCACAGAAAAATCAAGTGGAAGGGAGAAGCTTTTAGTGAATCTGTCAGGGATCACAGGCAGAGAAAGCCCCCTTGGGTCAGCCCCCTGAGAAGTACATGTGATAACCCATTGTGTTAAAATAATTCATCCCATTTATAGGTAACACGCTTGTACTTAAATTTTATTGTGTTCCGCAGAGCCTGACTCTCTCATTGGTGATTGTAGGCCATTTTCCATCCCTGCCTTTCTCTCTTCCCTGCCCTTCCCCACCCTCACCCAGCTTCCATTTGTCCCCAGTTTTCCAGGCCTGCTGCCTGCCCCGGAGCAGGCCTCCACTTAGGGCTGGAAGTCTTCTGGGCGGATTTTCATCTCCACTCCTTTGAGGGAGTAGCTAGATCCGTGCCAGCCATACCAGGTGATGCCGTCCAGGTGCTTGTTGTGCTCCCCGAGGCGGTAGTACACTCCGTTGAGGTTGGAGTCCGTGCAGCAATTGTACCAGTAGCCACCTGGCAGGAGAAACAGACCGGGGCTGGGATGCCCAGCTTGTCCTGCCCTTGAAAATCACCGACAGGCTGGACAGCAGGATTTGTAAAGCTGCTTTTGGAACAGTGGCCAAACAGTTAGAACCAGCATCCCCAACAAAGCCAGAATGCCAGCCCTGTGGCTCTAAATCCATTCTTCTCACAAGGGACTGCCCCCCTATCCCCACCCCTACTTCCATCCCACCTTTGCGGAGTTGTGGCTCTAAATCCATTCTTCTCACAGGGGACTGCCCCCCCATCCCCGCCCCCACTCCCATCCCACCTTTGCGGAGTTGTGCACACTTGTCCAAGCAGTTGTCGTTGTCCTTGTCCTTGGTGCTGAAGGCCGTGTTGTTGTGGTAGACGAGGGCGTCGGTCCCTGCGCTGCCACTGTAGTTCCCCAGGAAGAGGCGGTAGCTATTCAGCTCGTCGCCCAGGAAGAAGCGGCTATACTCCGCGTAGCGCACGCTGCCCTCCCAGTCCTGTTGGGGCGGGTGCAGAGCCTTAGGGGGGCTGCAGTGGGCTTTCATCTCCTCCGGGCCCGCCACTCTCCCATCTCCACTCACAGCCATGCGTCTACTTCCCGCTGTGGACCTAGCAAGGCTTTCCTGCGTTTGCCTTTCATTGACCACACTAAGCTGGGAGTCAGAGAATAAGGCTCCTAGACCACACGTCTCTCCTGAGTCCCCAGCTGACCCTGATTAGCCTCTCAGTAGCCTTTCCCATCCCCGCCTGGAAGATGTAAGTGTGTGTTTGGCCGTGTGCCCCTCATTTGGCCGATGTTGTAGGGTGGCTTGAGAAGAGAGCAGTGGCTGAGGCCTTTCACGACCCTCGTGGCTTGCATGCCGAGGAGCTCGTGCCCTGGGCCGGAGCAGGGAGCGCCGCGTCTCAGCCCCACTCACTATGGATTCCTTTGCTCTGACCGGAGTCCAGCCTCTTATATATCTGCAGCCTCACTTTTGTGGAAAACAAACAAAAAAACAGGAAAAAACCTCCTCACCCTCAACTGTACTGCAACCTCCAGGAGAACCATCATACTAAATACAGAAGCCTGTAGCGAACAAGAGTGGGAAGGCGGGCGCCCCCAGAGTTGTGCATGGTTGTATGCAGCAGCCTGCTCTGGTGCATGGCCTTGTGCTCACCTCCATCTCCACACGTAGCCGGGTTGGCCTGCTGGACAGCCGGTGGATGTGTTCGTTCCCCAGCCAGAAGTCCCCACGGATGCTGCCAAAGCCCTGCTTGTACTGCCGCCAGTCCCGGTAGAAGGAGACAAGGCCACTCTTTCGTCTCTGAATGGTGGTCCAGCCGCCACCAGAGGTCTCCATGTCACAGAACACCTGCGGCAGAGAGGATGCCCCAGTCAGGAACCCACAGAGGCGGGCAGTGGAGTATGAGGGTGGCGGGCTGCACCACCTTCCTCCCATTTCCAGAGAGCCAGTGGCTGTGTGCATATCCGTAGTCAAGCTGGCTCACTGCAGCCGCTGTTTGGCCGTGATGGCCAGCAGGAGCAGGGTGGTGGTTTCCTGGGGAAGAACTGTCAAAATTGAGGATGGGGGCAAGTGCACATATTGTTGGAAGAGAAGAAAATCTGTGTATGCTCGAACATGTTCTCTCTTTTCTCTTTCCACAAAGAATAACTGCTCTAGGTGGTGGCGAGAGAGGTCAGCTAGTTGGGTGGAGGTTATAGAATTACCTAATCTATGTTAGAAGATTTGGCATTTGGTTGACAATGATTTGAAGGGAAAACAGATGCCTGGGCCCCCCCCCCCAACACAGATTGAGTGTGTGGCTAGCTCTCTGCTATTTGGTATGCTTGATTCTCTGTCTTGAGTTTCCCTTTGCTTCAACTATGATGAGTCCTGTAGCTCCCAACCCTTTGAGGGGGCAGAGGACAGATGGGTGCCCCTGGGCAGTGGGCTCTGCTGACCTCACCTCCAGCTCGGGGCTTCCCAGAAAGTCATCGGGAGGCAGCTTGTACACGCCAGAGATGCGGTAGTTCTTCTGGTAGAGAGACGAGCAGTCATAGATGGCATCTACAACAGGAGCAAACCACAGGGGTGAGCATCCAAAGCTGGAGGCCCCACGGCAGGTGGGCATTCATACTGCATCTCAACTGAAAGTTTCAAAACTGAGATTTCATTTCTATCACGACATTCACATGAGTGTCCCGTTACGAAACGATGTCTGGATTTTGGAGAGGTATGGGCATTGGGAGACCAAATGAGGGTGTATTTTGGCTTTACTGGTTGAGGGGCTGAGGGACGGGGAAGCCCTCCGTCTGAGTAGCATCAGCAGAACAATCAAACAGGTGGTGTAGGTTAACTATGGAATCGATTATCCTGCTGAGGTTCTAGGCCATGAATTCTGGAAAGATTCTGATGTGTGAGGGCTTCATAACAGATGCTCCTGTTTAATAGGTTCAGCCTCTGGGACAGTCAGCCTCTCTTACCGTATAAGTCATGAGTATTTCACGGGGTCTGCTTCGGTTGTTTGCCTAATTGGTTGGTTTGTGTGATGGTGGTAGTTTTTCAGAGGTAGTGGCTATTCTTACCTATCCAAATTAGCTGTTTTTATCTAGATTGCCAAACTAGGACCCTAATGAATGGAGGTAGATTTCACATCTTATTTCCACCCTTTCATCTAACACTGCTCGATTCTCAAATGGAAATGCAAATACCCCGAGGCCTTCCCCTGGCAGCATTATTAAAACAAGCAAATGAGAACATTGAACAGGCTGGTTTTCACTCAGGTTGTTTGAAACCCTTCCTTGACCGCCCACGGGCTGCTGCTTTCTGCATGTTGGTCTCCATGTTGCAAATCTCAAAGAGCACCGTGGAAGAAACCACCAATCCTGAAGATTCAAAGAGGGGGACTCTTGTTATCCAGGAGAGGTTTCCCACCCTCTGTGTCTAGGATTCTTTCCTTGGTGGCCACTGCACTTGGGCCTTCAAGAAGAGCACGCCGATGGCGGCTCCTCTGCCAGGCCACATCCCAGGCAGAGCGTGTTGCGGGAGGGAGTGAGGAGGTGCATGCCTTTGCCATCAATCCCTTCATTTTGTGTGATAATGAAAGCATCAACTTACTGCTTTCTCTGCTGGCCTTCCTGCTAACACAGTATGAAGGTGGCCCAGCCCACCTGGTAATAGAGAAGAAAAATGAGGAACGATGTCCCGGTCAAGAAGAGGAAGAGGCGCAGCAGGACAGCTGCCTCTCTTTGACCCACAAGAAACTCCCTGTTGGGAAGAGAGCAGCAGATCCCGACTGGAGGAGCTGGGGTGGCACGGGCAGGCTCCCGGCTGGCCTGCTCTCCCACGGGTCTGCCTTCATATCACAGGCCAGATCAGGAAACACTCGTCTGGAAAACGTCCTGAGGATACCTTTCTATTCTAGTCCCACCCTGAGGGGTAGGAAGTATATGCTTTAGAAAGCGATTTACCCGTGGTGGTTTATTAACAATTGGATGTCGAAGCTTAATTTCATGTTTTTAATTTCAGCCTTTTTCTTCATTTGAACTGAGAGCAACCAGTGACACTTGGTCTGTTGTCTCTTGACTTGGTCTGTATTGTGACCAGAAGTTTTTAATCAGCAGTAAGTGACATAGCTCTAGGATATTCTCCTTACAAGTAATAATATCCTGATGATTTTGGAAATCGAGATCTCTTCTCTCTGAACAGTCAGTTGATCTTGGCCAGTCGGAGCCAATCTAACTAGAAAACTGAAAAGTGTTTTAGAAAACATTAAATTAAATTAAAAACACTAAATAAACATTAAATATTTGGGGGGCCATTGAAAATCCAGATCTCAGCATTGCATTTTCTTATTTCCTTTAACGGGAGAATTTTATTTGAGATCATGGGAAGAAGTAGAAATCTCAGAAGCAAAGAAACTTAAGGAGCCTGTCCTTTCCTGAACACAAAGGAATTTTTCCTCTGGCTCCAGGCAGCATCTACGTGTAATTCTAAGCCAGTGGGAAGAGTCGGGTTTGCAAACAAGACACAAAATCCATTAATGTCCCTACCACTAAATCTTAGGGACATGACAGAACTGTGTTAGGCAAAACTTGGCTTCTTAGAGCAACAGATGTTACAGTTTTGGTGCTCATCCCTGCTTCCTTGGGACTGAGGGTACAGCCTGTCAGCTCTGGCCAAGGAAATGGACCAATTAGGGAGACCTGAACCCTGTTTCTAAGACTTGTGGTGTGACTCTGGGCAAACCACGTCGTCTCGCTACACTCCAGGACGTTAATTCGTACCGTTCATGTGCTAAAACGTTGTAAATAAAGAGATGGTGCGGCACTGGATAAATTGATAGAAATGTACAGAACATTAGAGCTGGTGGCATGTACCCAGGAAAATATACCCCAGAGAAGCTCCAGTCATCGATCTGATGGCCAAGATATGTAGAAACTGTGCCTTAGACAGTCACTCAGCCATTTGAGCAGGAAGATGATGAGGAGCGTGAGAACGTGTTCTCCTTACCTGCCGAGGTCTGGGTGAGGGTCTGGGCTGCCTGCAGCTGCATAATGTCAATCTGGTTATTCATTTCCGAGTACTTGCTCTCTGCGTCTGTGAGCCGCGACTCCATGCGCTTGGTGCTGCTCTCCAGCTCCATCACCTGCATGACCACGTTGACCCAGTCCCTCTCCTGCTTCTGGCTCAGTTCACTCAGCAGGCTGCTTAGGTTGGCGATCTGGGCCCTGAGCTCCTTCGCCTCCTCACAGCAGCTGGCCACTTTAAGCTGTGCAGGAGTCTTGCGTTTCGGGGGCTTCTGTGGCCATGCTGGGTGGCTGACAAAGGCTGTGATGAAAATGCAGAGCCAGGTCACTGCCGAGAGTGTCTTTTTCAGCATCTTTCCTGGGCCTGGGCGAGGGAGGATCTTCTTTTTGGGAATCTGGATGTGCCCAGCTGAGGTCTGCAAAAGCTGGAGCAAGTAACAAGTTGGCACTTTCTCTCCGGGTGGGCTCACCACGTTCTTGCTTTCTCTTTCCTTGCTCTTTCTTAGCCTTTCTCAAAGCTTGAGTTTTTAAAAGTGCAGGTTAATTGGACTCCCTATACCTTTCCTTCCTTTCTCGGAACTCTACAGACTCAGCATCTTAAATATTATTTGCTGCCTGCACCTCCACCCCCACTGTGGCCGTGCGTGGTGCTTTAGCCCCTCCCAGCTCATCTGGGAGGGTCAGGTGCCTGTTGGGTGAAGTCAGCGTAAACTTAGGCCAGAAAGGAGGAGGGAGACGGGTGAGCCTGCGTAGTCTCTGGGCTGAGACAAGAGGACTATGAATTTGTGTGTTTCCAATTTCGCCTATTAGATTATGCCCCTGCCAGCCACTGGTGAGCCAGTTCTATCAGTGAGCAGGGCAGGGTCAGAATAATTTCCAGATTCCATTCTGAAGGTTACATAACCGTGGGGTGAGTCTAAGGTAGGCAGAGAAGTTGGGAATAAGACTTCCCGCTCACCCCGAGAGGCCTGTTAATGTAATCCACGCTGTTTATATGAGGATCTGGTATATTTTGGCATCCTGCTAAGTGTGCTTTTAACAAGGCTGGCTATTCCTTTCTCTGATCATCATTCAGTGTTGTACCATACCCTTATTCCACCTAGAACTAACACCATGTCACATTTGAAAATCTCCCAACTTAGAAGAGCTCTAGAAATAGAAAGAATAAGCTTATTCTGCTTAGGAAGCGAAAAAGACTTTCTAATTTGTATCCACAGGATTTTCTTGGTCGTCTTCCTTTGCACATACTTTCTCCGTCAACAAGCAGGCCAACGTTAGCTTCTCACTTGGCATTTGACAAAGGGGACAAAAACTCAGGAGTGACGGACATGGCTCTAGTCATGCACGCTTCCATCCATCTGTAGGCACAACAAAGAACAGGCCCATCCTTGGCCTGTACTTCAAAACTTGGAAAGTACACTAAATCATAGGGAGAGGAATCCCCGTCACCTAATAAACTCATATCTGTAGTCTCGTTTCCCTCGTCCTGTGTAATACAGTCTGCAAATCTGAAGCTATTCTCTCTCTGTGATGCATATCCCTGAAAATAGGGTTACTGTCATTTCTCACGTACTGTATTTGAAGGGCCACTACTCCTTTGAAAACAAATGGGGAGAACCTGGGATTTCAGCAGACCTCAAATACTTAACATGAGCTTGTCGATGAGAATACCTACAGAGGTCCCTCTGTCCTTGGACCATGACGAACTGTATCTTTGGACCGCACTCTTGCCATTCCCGTGTTACAGAGCCACGCAGGCAGTCCTCACACTCCTGCCATCCGGTGTGGGCCCTTCACACATGAGCCTGATACCTGACAGCCCTCCTTCCCCGCCACGGTTCCCCCAGGGTCCTTTTCCAGTTTGGGACTTCTGGCTCCCCAGAAAGGCGTTTCTGTTCAGGAGGCTAGAGTTACCAGTTTGTTCCCTCTAAATGAAAAAGTGGGAGTGGCTCGGGTAGATTCAGGTTTGTTTTCTCTCCTCCCTTGTCTCCTCTCCCACTGAGGGGTGAGGATGTGGCTGGCACCTGCTAGCAACTTGTCATCCCCTGTTGAGAATCAGCAGCCAGCCCCTGCTCTCTTGGCGCAAATACCCAGCCCAGCTGGGCACTGCGGTCTGCCCACAGCATTCACTGACACGAACCCAGCCCCAGCTGTCAGCATCCGACGGCCCGCTGAACCCGGTGAGGATCTTCGGGTTGATCTCCTTGCCGACAGCCGACGCTGAGCTCGTGCCGCGAGACCCGCAGGGTCACGTGGAGCATCACATGGCGCTCCTCTGCAGCAACACGCTAGACAAGAGTTCCAGGGAACAGTGGGGCTTTATGGATTCCCAGCCAGCTTTTTGTTTGTTCTTCCCCGTGGCCACTTCTCCGGCCCAAACAGGAAACTGTTAGGAATAGATTTTCGTATTTGGGCAGAAAGTGAATCAGTCATTTGTATTCGCAACCCATGGAGCAATCCGTTGTAGGGGTTCATGAGTTTGGATCAGAAACATCTAGCTATTAGCATGAGTGCCCACTCTCTGACATTTGTTTTCTGAAAACCAATTTCTAACATGAGGTAGAAGTTGGAGACAGAGACTTTCCTTATTTGAAGACTTCCTTATATCACCTAAGCTGCCCAAATGTCAGTAAGCCCCACCCCAAATTTAAAAAATTTAGCCAATTAAGAGAGTTTCCCATGCCAGAAGATTATCAGTCCTCCCAGCCAACATCCACAACCCTCCGTTGTCCTAGATTCCAAATTTCTAAAAGAAGGAAAAAGTAAACCCTTGTTTTGAGTACAACTAAGCCAGTAGAGAAAACCAGGAAGGATGTGGCAAACTAGACCAGTTTTCCTTCTCCAAAAGGCTTCTACTCCCTTCTGTGCACTTCAGCAAATAAAAATGACCATGAAGATGGGAATTAACTGAGAAAATCTGGAAAGCCTGTGTTGGACACCTTGCAGTTTTTCCTTTTCTCTGTTTTGCTGGTGGTGAAAGAGGGTCAGCTTAGTGTTCCTGGAAAAGATGTTTATGAAAACAAGCTTATGTTCTTAATGAGAAAAGCCAGTGAGCTTTCACTTAGCCTGGAAGTTCTCAGAGACTTCACAGTCTGGGCTGCACTGCCTCGGGCTGGCACCAAGGACCGGGGAGGCCTTAGAGCAGCCTGAGGATTTCAGAGCAGGGAAGGGCCTCAAGGTGGTCTCTTCTTCTACCCAAATGGGAGTGTCAGGTCTCATTTTCTTGGAAATGTTCTGGTTGGAGAGACTCCTCCTAATGTATTCGTGTCCCTGCCTGCTCTTAAACCATCACTGGCAAAATTGGTAAGGGAGAGAAAGAGCTGCCCTCAAAACCAGACCCTCAGTTTATTCAATGAATTCATCTCAGAAAAACCTGCCTTGTTTGTTAGTTTAATTGTGTACTAAATGAGAATATTTTACTTCTCCTAATGTCTTTCAGTGAGTCACAGCTTACTTTCCTGTATGCAGCCATTTCATACCTGACCCTTGTGTCACTCAGTCTTATTTCTGTCTCAGCTAAAAGCCCCCATCCATCCCAGAAGATACATCCATCTCTTCCCTAAACTTCTTCGCCACTTCTGCTGAAGAGTACATTCGGGACAGGTTAGAAATCACTGTCTCCAGCCTCCTCCTAGAGTCTGTTATTCACTGTAGCACCCAGCAAAATGTCTCCACTGCCCCTCTGACTGTAGCAAACACTGGTTCTGTGAGCTGGTGTGCAAGTCGCTGAGCACAGTGACAATGCTGGCCCAGCCTCAACTGCCTGATGCTTGAGTTGGAGAAACAGACAGCTGAGCTCGAGGACAGGGGCACAGAGGAGGAGGAGTGCCTAACCCAGATGAGTTTGGGAAGGCTCCGAGGGAGAGGGATGCCCAGGTTTCAGAGAAGGAGGAGGTAGCCAGGTGTAGAAGAGGGCATCCTGAGCAAGGTGCAGCTTTGTCTTTGACTTAGTAAGAAGACACAAGTAGTTGAGTGTGGGCTTAAGAGTCGAGGGCAGACAATTAAAGCCAGAGAGGAGGAGGGGAGCCAGGCCCGAGGGACCTGAGGAGTCCACATGAGGGGTGTGATCGCTACACTGGAGACAGAAGGAGCCCTGGAAGGAATCTGAGCAGCTTTTACCTCTTGTTGCTCTGTTTTCCTGAGTCTCACCAGGAGAGTGACTTTTTTTAGTTGGCAAACAAGATTTTTAACTGGAAATGGGTGACTTAGAACATTAGAATTTCTTGAAATTGTAATGCATTCATATTAAATGCCCTGAAGGGTTCATCTGGCCTGAGGATTAAGGAGACAGTATACGAAGGACTTGAAATAGTTGGGTCTAGAATCAGGCAAATCTGTGTTCTAATCCCTTCCCATCACTTGATAGTTATATGACCCTGGGCAAATTATTTCTCTGGGTTTACAGATCTGTTCAGTGGAGATGAAAATCAGAATTACTTTACGTCACACGATTTTTGGTTAAATAAAACAATGGATTAAAATAATTAAGGCATTTTTCAGTAATTAACGCCTGGGTGGCTCAGTCGGCTAAGTGGTTGGTTGCCTTTAGCTCAGGTCATGATCCAGGACCCCAGGATCAAGTCTCACATTGGGCTCCTTGCTCAGCAGAGAGCCTGCTTCTCCTGCCTGCCACGGCCCCTGCTTATGCTTTCTCTCTCTCTCTTTCTCTCTCAGATAAATAAATAGAATCTTTTTTTAAAAGGAAAAGAGGGGCCCCTGGGTGGCTTAGTTGGTTAAGCGACTGCCTTCGGCTCAGGTCATGATCCCAGAGATCCGGGATTGAGTCCCACATCGGGGTCCCTGCTCGGCGGGAAGCCTGCTTCTCCCTCTCTCACTCCCCCTGCTTGTGTTCCCTCTCTGGCTGTGTTTCTCTCTGTCAAATAAATAAAATCTTTAAAAAAAAAAAAAAAGGAAAAAAAAACTAAATTTGGAGGAGTTAAACTACTAGAAATCAAGATTTATTGTAATACTACCATAAGTAATTCAGGCAGTGTGATGTTGGCATGAGGATAGATGCACACATAGATAAATGGAGCAGAATCAAATGTGCAGAAACACCCACACATATGTAGACACCTAATTTATGACAAGGGGGCACCACAGAACAGGGAGGAAAGTAAGTTCTTCCAGGTTGGCTAGGTAACCTTAACAGGAAGAAGAGGGCTCTTGACCCCTACCTCATACCACGCACAAAATTTCAAGTTCAGAGGAGGTTTCAGTTCTACATGTGAAAGGTAAAAACTAAAGCTTCTAGGAGATAACAAAGGAAATTATCTTTGGCATTAGAGGATAAGCAAAGATTTCTTAAGCAAGATACAAAGAACACTAGCCATCCAAGAAAACATTATGAAATGTAATAAAAGGAGTCATCTCTGTTCATTAGAAGACACTATGAAGAAAATAAAAAGACAGGAAGAGATCTCCAGTACGTTCTCTGTGTACACTGTCTGCAGAGGATATGTACAAGTGTTACGAAACCATTTTTTAAAAGGTAGCCAGGTTAGAGATTGGCAAGAGATGCCAGTGGCACTTACTTCACAAAAGAGGATCTCCACAAGGCCAGTGAACGCATGAAAGGCTGCTCAAACTCCTTAGGCATGATGGCAATTCTAATCAAAACTCCCTGCCGCCACTAAACACCAACTAAAATGGCTGCAGTGGAAAACACTGATAGTACCAAGCGTTGAAGAAGATGTGGAGGAGTGGGAATTTTCATATACTTCCCACAGAAGTGTAAATTGGGAAAACCACTTTGGAGAGTGAATTGTTGGTATCCTTGAAAGCTGAACAAACCCCGTAACCTAGTAGTTCTACTCTAAGTGTAGTCCCAGCAGAAATGTGGACACACTTGCACCAAAGACACGTACAAGAATGTTTGTAGGAACCCCACACTCATACTAGCCAAGAGCTGACAAGCACCTAAAGGCCCATGAGGCCAGATGGGTAAGTTGTGGCATATTCAGAGTGGAGTTGCCTTCAGCTTTTGAAGGACACACTCCCGGAGCATGCAACAGCATAGGTGTGTCTCCCAACGTCATGTTGGGTGTTTCGGTGATGTTCAAAAGCTGGCAAAACTGTGTCAGAAGTCAGACAGTCATTGCCTCCGGAGATGAGGAAGGGGGCCGTGGTCTGGAGAAGCCTCCGTGCTCCTGGGCTGCCGGCTGTGTGCTGTGTTGTTTCTTGGTGTGGATGGCACTTACCAGGGTACCTTCACGTCGTGATGATTAATCACGCTGTGCCCAATGTATACTTGTGCATGTAATTGTGTTATACTTCAACGAGGAAGTTGATTTAAAAATAGATAGGACACGTGAAGCAGTAGTGGCAGACACATAGTCAGTGTCCGGGGAATAGTAAAGGGTGTTATTCAGGGGTGCCTGGGTGACAGAGGTGGTTGCATATCTGGCTCCTGGTTTCGGTTCAGGTCGTGATCTCAGGGTTGTGAGATCCGAGCCCCACATCCGACTCTGTGCTCTCTGTGATACCCCTCTGCCCTTCCCGCTCGTTCTCTCTCTTTCTAAAATAATAAATCTTCTTCTAAAAAAGGTATTATTGTTTAGGTGTACAGTTAACATCTCACCAGAAAAGCGCTCCCTGCCCTCCTGAATCTAAACCAAGCCCTGAACATTAGCCTCCATCTAAGTGCTGTTTTCTTCATGGTATTTACCTTCATAGCCCTTACCTTGGGGTTTGTTTTTTCATTTGCATATCTACTTAACTGACCTGTCAGCCTTGCGAAAGCAAAGATCTTATTATGCTGTGTTTACTGCAGTAGTTCTGACGTGTAACTCTTAGCACAAGCCTGAGACCAAAGAGGTCATCCTTCATTGGAACTTGTCAAGTGAAAGAATGAATTCTCAACAAAAGGTTATCTTTGCCTACATAAACATCTGTCATGGAGACTTAGAGTCTGTCTCCATGGTCATTGGCAGTACTTTGTCATGGTGAGGCCCTTGTTGTTGGCCACCGCATTCTGTCTTGCCCCAAGTCCATTTTCCTTCTGTAGGTCTTGATCACAGACTCAGAGGAAGAGGGAACTGGAAGCATTGACATCATTTAGTTCAACCTTGTATCTTAATAACTGGAGGCACCATCCTTACTGAATAATCACTTTGTCTCCCTGGAAACCATTGATTTGTGTTTCACTCCCCTTTCTTTACATTTGAAGATGACCGCTGGGAGGACCACAGAGCATTTGGGGCAGAGTTTGTCCTGCTCTACCTTTTTGCGGAGACCTATGTAACTGGTGTATCTGGTTACTTCACCCTGCATCCATCTTTTAGTGAACCATCATCGCAGCCTAGGGGGTGGAGGTGGGGGGTGGGAGGGGTGAGGTGGGCCACATGCAGCAGCTCGTGTTGAAGACAGAACAAAGTAACATGTCCCCTTAGAAAATAGCTGCATCTCTGGGCAGCTTTATTCCCCATAATTTATCCAGGAACCTCACACATCTTGCTGTCCCCAAAAGGGGATGAAATGCCCATCACGTTGCAGTAACAGAAAGCCACTCTTCGCTGGAGACGAGACCCTGTCTGAGGTGCAGGATAAGACCACACATTCGTACCCAGCTGCCCTGGGACTGCAGAGCTTCCCTTCAGGCCAGACCTCTGCCACCCTGACGTAGGCTGCACTAATGGGAAAACGGGACTATGAATGCTGGTTGGGCCAGAGCAGCCAGTTAAGAGCAGGACTGGGCTGTGCAGTCTGTGGACGAGGGGCTAGAAGGGTGAATAAAATCCACTCTGTGTCTTAATTCTAAACACATGTTCCCAAGGTGTCACCATGGTGTTGCTTGGAAGTCTGAGTCTTGCTTTTCCCGTTGTTTACTGGCTTCCAGAAAAGGTACACAGTCCCGTTCCTTTCCCCTATCTCTGCTGGAGGCAAAAGTACTCTGGCCAGAGGGGTGAGGATTTGCTCAAAGCTCCTCACTTCTCGACAAAAACACATTCCAAGCCTCTGGGCTCATGCTGACTTCAGAAGTGCAGTGTGGCTCTAGGAATCTGTCCCCCTCGGGGGAGCAGCCCCAGGCAGCAGAAGGTGCACAGACCAGGGAAGCCCCTGTGTGGCCAGAGCGCAAGCCCAGACCGGATCTCCTGAGCCCCATCTTTCTGTAATGTCCTCTTACATCTGGCCAGACCCAAGAGGTCAGGTCTCTTGCCAGTCACCAGTAGAGCATACATTTATTTCTGGCTGTTCTGAAGACTTCCTACAGCTTCATTATCCTTATAGGGCATCTTCAGCACAGAAAGCTGACCATCAGCGAGGAGCAGGACAAAGGGAAGAGTCCTGGAGTTTCTCCTAAAGCTGACCAAAAGGACAGAGGTTCTTTCACTGCAGCCCGAGCTGAAGCAGGAAGCTTGCGGTAGTTCAGTAGGAAACGTCTATCCTCTGCTCTGTCTGGTTCACCCTCCGGGATGCCCTGAGATTTAATAGGACCTCTCTTAAAGTGAATTAAAGAAGCTGCTTCTGAGTTTTATGTACCCCTGGGCCAGGGTAGGTGGGGGTTACTGCTGGCAATTAAACCACGTTCCAGTGTTCCAGAACCTTGAAAGACATGCCGTATCATGATTCAGAGATGTTAAAGTGTGTGTCTCCCATCTGATGAAACACAGTAGGTGCTGAGTCCTGCCCCACACCTGCCCCTGACGCAGTCTGTCCCATGATGGCCAACTGTGCTGATGGTGACACCACTGGTCTTTCCAGAACTTTTGGTCATCCCATAGACTATGAATCTTGGTGGCTCAGTAATAGCGTGTCATGGTCATCTTCTTTCAGCCTGTCCTGACCCAGAAGTAGGCTTATTTTTCCCTTTTCCCTGATTCCAGAATGGGTCTCGGCATTTCTACAACGTGGCCTCTCCTCCGTATTGGAGCAGAAGGCCATGTCCCCTCTGCTTGCGCAGTTTGCCAGGGCAGAGCTGACCGCTGCCAGATCACTAGGTGCCAGCCCACTTATCTTTTATGTCCCAGCTTCGTCCCCATAAGAGACTGAATCAAGCTCGTGGACATCGGGAAGCCAGGAAATCAGGATGTTAGCCAAAACGTCAACTCTGCTTGGGAGTCAGGGTAGTTGAAAATGAGCTTTGGGCTCACCCGAGCAGCCCAGGCCACTTTTGTTGCCTTTCTGACAGCTCCTCTTTCTGCTCATCTCTCTCAGAGCTCTTCACTGCGCTCTGGACACCCAGAAGCTGAAAGGAGGAGAAAACCTCCAGGCATCACCAGAAAAGGAGCAGTGCTCATTGTTGTAGAATAAAAAGATAATGGCCAATTTGTCAAGAAGTGTTGACAAGAAAGATAAAGTTGGAAGTAATTAACTGACTGACATGCTGGGAGTGGTATGTCTGCCAGTGGCTCCCTAAATCAGCGAGAGCCTTGGAAATGTGACAGCCATTCATCATTTGTACAGCAGGCCTCTGACGGGCCCCTGGGTTGGAAATCCGGCCAGCACAAATCCTGTGCCTTGACTCTCCGGGGCCGCACGGCCTCACGGTGCCTTACACCGAGTTGTGCTCAGGCCCCTGGGCCCCACGTCCAGGCACGGGGGTGCCTGGAGGTGATGGGTCAAATGGGACACCTTGCCTGGCTTCTCGCTGAGTGCTGTGCCTGTCCCCAGGGAATGGGCGCTCAGCTTCCCAGAGCCAGCCTTGCAGACTTCTCCTGGGCAGGTCATTTGCTGTATGTGGAAGAGCACCCAATGGGAGTACTGTCCTCCCCCAGCCGAGAAGATGTACTCAGGAGACCAGTCACAGGCCTGGGACGAAATCATGGCGCTGTTAAAAGGAATTACCAAGACTGGATCAAGTGGGAAACGTCTCTGTTATGTGAAAAAGCAAAACACAAAATGATGTGAATGCTCTGCTCACCAGTTATTTATGTAGACTATGCATAGGTGAAAATAAGATGTTTAAAAAGGTGGTTAAATTGCAGGGAAGTTGAACAAAAAGACAAACCTCAGGGGTGCCTGGATGGCTCGGTCGTTAAGCAGCTGGGTTGTGACCCCAGAGGGGATCGAGCCCCGCAGGGAGCGTGCTTCTCCCACTGCCTCTGCCCGTTGCTCTGCCTGCTTGTGCTCTCTCTCTGTCAAATAAATAAAGTCTTTAAAAAAACAAAAAAGCAAAAAAACCTCCTCTCTCCAATCTTGGAAAGATGGGATTTTTTTGTCTCCCTTGTTCCTAATCTCTGTCCCTACATAGCTATTAGCATTCTTTCTTTTTTTATTCTTGAGAATTCCCGCTTTCATACAGATCTAGCATGTCCTCTAAGTATGTGACAGATGTACCATTTAAACTGTGGTCTAACTAAGGGAAAGGGTGAAGACCAGGCAAGAGCTCTTTACCCTTAAGACACTTGGCACTGAGACATCAGGGGCCCATTTGATGTCCAAAGCAGGCCCCCTCTTCTGCACCAAATCTTTTTTTATCTTGATGCCTTAGGGGCCCTAAAACACCAGGGACACCGAATGTCCCAGCTTTGAAACCTCATAACGAGGCTGGCCTTCCCTATGTTAATATGTAGGCAAGGAGTAAAGTGACCTTTCTGGAGTTCCTGAAGCAGAAAAGGGAAGTTTGACCCCAACAAAACAGCAGTGCTGTTTTCATCACCTGACTCTGGCTTTCGGTGGATGACTGAGGCCGACCAGCCTGCCTCGCTTTCCTCCTGCCTGCATTTAAACCGTCCCTCATGGCCTCTCTTCGTGTCACACTTCAGATGCTCTCATGTTGCCTTCTTCACCACTGTCCTTTTGCTTTTCACTTAACCTATGCAGAGAGAGGCCATCACATCCTTGAGTTCCCCAGAGTCCCAGGATAACTGCCGGATAAAGCCATCAGGGCCCAGCCAGCTTCAGCTCTTCCTGGCTCTGTGCAGGAATCAAGCCGTTCTGTTTTTAATCGTGCTTGGGGCACAGAGCTAAGCCTCGGGGCTCAGAGAAGGGACGGAATGGTCTGAAGCAGGTACCCCTCTGTAAGAGAAGCAAGATAGACTGCTCCATGCTGTGGTGAGGACCCAAAGCAGCGTCCAGCTTGGCTGGTCAGGAGCTCCTCGGTCAGACCCGCCAGGGTCCCTGTCAGCTGCGTTGCGTGTGTGTCACCAGCCTGGCGCTAAGGGAATTCAGAGAATTCTTACTTGACAGGGAACCAGATAAAACACAGACTGTGGTCCGCACTAGAAATAGACAAGAGAAAGAAGGCCCTGAGCCATTTGGGAAGCGAGTGCATAATGTCCTCATAAATTCCTGATGGGAGCACTCAGAAGGCCTAAGTGGTCCCCCAGATGTGACCACAGATGCTCCTTATTTGACTGACTTTCTGACAGGCTTTGCTTTTAATAGCTTGAAGATCACCGAGGCACCAAGGCTGAGAGATGAGGTCGATAACCAGATGAGCCGTACAAGAAGGAATTAGTTATCAGGCCAGATTACTTTGGATTTGACATCAGTCCAGAAGCCTGTGGAGCAATGACTTCGAAACCCCTTCAGGAAACAACAGAATTCCTCAGGTCATTTGGGTACCAAATCAGAAACCCTCAGTAAGACCTTGAGCAGTTAACCTCTGACTCTTCTGGTCAGTCTCACCATGCCCGTGAAGAGCACTGAGGAAAAGCTCAAAAGGGATAGTCACAGAGAAGTAAGCAGGCCCCCCTCCCAGCTCTAGCTCCTAGCTGTCACTCTTGCATGGGTGCCTGCGGAGGCCGTGAGAGAAGCTCCCTCACATCTGAATGCGTGCCCTGCTTCTGAAGAGTTTTCAGACAGTGGGGAAAAAAGATGCTTCATGGAATCTCTGTTCTGGGGAAGGAAGGTGTTGAGGCAGTTCCTTGTCCTTCTTCATTAATCCGGCTCAACTCTAGAAAGCGTTTCCCTAAGTTGCCAGGAATTTTCCCAGTTTCTAGTTCTCAACTCAGCTTCCCTTAATAAAAATTCAACCTTAGGGTGGGGAAGAGGAGGTGGGGAATGAGTGAAAAGGCTGTAACGGCCTCTTCCCCCTTACAGTCCTCCCCCACTGTGTTCACTTGTCTGTCTCTTCATGCTTTCTCTAATACCAGGTTCGGTGCTGGGCCCTGGCATTCATTACACGCATAGGCCATTTCTGGTTCTCTGTAGATTTCATAGCCGTAAGTTCTCAACTGGCTTCTCCCGCTGGAAGACAGAGCGGGATGCAGAGAGACCCCACTGCCGGGTGGGCTGTGGGCTTCGGCCTCCACCAGCTCACAGAGGTCTCTATTCCTTGGGGCCTCAGCGCTCTTCCAGAGGAGAGGGGGAATCTGTCCTCCTGTCATTCCAGCACGCTGTTCTTGCAGACACGTTACTGCCTAAGCTCCAACTGCGGCAGCTTGTTTATTGAGAGATCTTTTTACCTGGACTGATGTCAGTGGGGTCTGGTTTGTGTCGTGGAACCGGGGCTTGGCATGGCTTGCCTTATTTAAGCCTGCAGCAGGAATAGGGAGAGATAGGGGCATGCAAGGGAATGTTTAGAGAATGGACTATCGTAAACTCAGCTGCCCTATAAAGCAAGAGCTCCTCGTTAAGGGGGCTTTGAGTGAAGGGGACTTCTTCCCATGAGCCAAACGTACAGTCTCTCCCTTCAGGCTCATAAAACCACATCTAAGTTTAAAAGGGGAGTATTTTAAGAGGACAGCTGTGTGTCCCCCAAGTAGGCAGGAGTCTGGGCCCTGAACTCCTGAGTTTCCAACAGATGCTTATTTATTTATCACACTCTGCAGTCTGGGCTCTGTCTGTGAGCCTAGCAGCCTCAGACAGGCTGCCTGAGGAAAGCCTGCTGTGGCCACGGGGCTGGCCGTTTGGTTGGGAGGCTTCAGGGCATATCCGCAGCTTCTGAAAGGAAAGGAGAAGTAGGAGATGGGAGCTCAGGGGTCAGAGGGGAGTGTCAGCCTCAGTTAAAATGAAAGCCTGGCAGGGCTGCTTCCTCCTACATGGCGAATTAGAGAGAGTTAGCTCACTGATCATGCCATCCTGTGCTTGCTTTCCAGCGCAGCGCTGCTGTTCACGGGTGCCTACTGATGGGAGGGTAGAAGGCTAAGGCGCTAGCCCTCCCGTTCCAGAGCTTACGGAATTACTTATTACTTAAGATCCTTTTTAATGGTACAGTAGTCTGTGATCTGGGCCACCGTTGGTTCATATGTAAAGTGGGAATATTAATATTAGTGTCTACTTCTTTGAGTTGAGATAATCTAAGCAGTTAGCCCAGTGTCCGGTACATGCAGTCAGCTCTGTATAAATTTAGGTATCTTTCTGTTGTTATTATAACACATTGCCTCCCACAGTGGAAGGCCAGACGTCATGGAGGAAGTAGAAAAAGTTCAGGTCCCAAACAATCAGGAATTTTGTTGGCTTATCTCTAGAACTTCCGTGTGAGCAGCTGCGAAACCTGCCCCCCCGCCCCCAACAGCAGCCTTGTAGCACGCCTGGGAGACTCCATGGAAGGCAAGAAGAGAGAAATGTAGCTTGTGGAGAAAATCCTATAGGAAAGTAAAGGGGAAACAGGGAGGAAGGAAAAATACAGGGGGATAGCAGCTGGGTAGCTGGGTAAAAATACAGGGGGATAGCAGCTGGGTAGAAATCCCTGCTCTGAACAATCGACTGTAGGTGACCTTCAGGTCCTCAGTTCGGAGGCCGGGGATTTCATATGTGAAAGAGACCCTTTCTCAAACTGATCCCACTCCTTTTTCATGGCTTTGTTTTTTTTAGTCCATTCAGTCAGAGTTGTAATGCTACAGGGATTGTCCATACTCTTGGACAGAGCTTCTCAGGAGTCTTGTGGCACACCTCCAGATTTCCTGGCAGTTGCTAAAGGCCTGGTGTGTGGGTGGTTCCCCCAAGGAACCTAGCGCCTTTCTTTCCTTCTAGCTGGGCTCTGTCTGCAGCCTCCGTTGCCTCCGCCCGCATTTAAGTGGGAAGTGTCATGCAGGTGACTTACTTGGACTTTCCCTTAAGGGGGGGGGGGGCATATGATGAGTTTGGGTTGTTTTATTGTGAGTGTCTTTGTTTTTAATCTGCAAACCTAAGTTGGTCTGTCCTTTGAGGAGTGATACCAAAGCTATAGCAATATTAAGGTGAAATTCCAATTTTTCCTCCGAGGTTCCTAATCAGCACTTCCTGAATTTGGTCAGTTTGTTGTAAAGCTCACCTTTTTGTGCATAATGAGGAGGAGAGTGCAATGGGGAGAGCCTTTTGCCTGTCTCCAGTTTTGTGTTGCTTTGTCCTAAGTGAGCCATGCTTTGGCAGTGTTTGTAATTTGTTCTTGAAAATAGCATATGCGGGGCGCCTGAGTGGCTCAGTTGGTTAAGCGACTGCCTTCGGCTCAGGTCATGATCCCGGAGACCCGGGATCGAATCCCGCATCAGGCTCCCTGCTCGGTGGGAAGCCTGCTTCTCCCTCTTCTCACTCCCCCTGCTTGTGTTCCCTCTCTGGCTGTGTTTCTGTCTAAAATCTTAAAAAAAAAAAAAAAGAAAAGAAAAGAAAAAGAAAAAGAAAAAGAAAAGAAAATAGCATATGCTCCAGAACACAAGATGGGAAGACATTTATTGGAACTCCTGGATTTTTATGTCTGATTCTTAGAATTAACTTCTTTTGCTTTAGGCAAGGAACATATTGTCTTCCTCACCAGAGCAGTCAATATTTCTACCATGGTCATCCCAGTAAGCCACTCTGGAACCAAAAAGAATATATGGATGATATGATTATTTGTATTTACATATGGTATGTTGTTTATGGCCACACAGCTTGCAGATAGCAGAGCTGGGCCTCTGGAAGTGTAAGCCCCAGCTTTCCGGCTCTGCATCCAAAGCTGCGTCACCCTGACCACCAAAGGAGAGTCACGAGACCGCTTCAGATCATACGGGGACTGTCCCCATTCATGGTGGGCCTTGGGGGAAATTGCTGCCCCTTCAGGCCCAAGTCTCCCCAGGAGTGACCTGAGACAGCTAATACCTTTCCTGCCCACCATCTCAGGCATGCATGAGTCAAGGGAGTGATAGGTTGGAAAGATTATTTGAAATGTGCTTTGTAAACATGAGGCATTAGATTATTACTTTCACAAATGTTAACTTCTCTGGTTTGACAGATCGTGGGCAGTTCCTTCATGGTTTTATTGGAATAAATGTGGTGGAATTTGGATTTTTAAAAAATAATATTTATCCCAGCAATCTCTTGCCATATTACCACATTAAACCCAAATCCTGGAATTTCCCAAAACCACTTAAAAATTAATCCTAGTCAGATAGACAGTTTGTACTTAGGGCAGGAAACTGGATGCCTTGCTCGTTAGAACAGTGTAGACTCCCAAGCTGGAGTGTCAGAGTTTGCTCCCCACCTGTGAACAGATAACCGTTGGTGCATGACTTTCTCAGGCCTGCTTCATCCCTCATTTCCTTCCTGAACAGAAGCGTTGGCTTCGTTGCCATTTCTCCTTGTACATACGTTCCTGTTGGAACGAGGGTCTTAGCCCTGCTGTGTCCTCTTTCCAGGACCTCTTTGCAGCCTCTCTGGTTAACTAGCTCTAGGCACACCGTTGCTGCTACTGCCTGGTTGTCCTGATAGGTTTCATTCCCCAGTCAGTCACAGTGGCCACGTGCTGCCCACCGAGGACAGCAGAGTAGTGTGTTGTCGGTGACAAACATCTTCCCACGTGATCCTGGGTGGGGTCCCTTTGCTGCCCGCTGCAGAAGGTGGGGGTGCGCTTGAGAGGGTCTAGGGAAGCATCCGACTTTGAAGGAATGGGCTCTCTTGGAGCAGATGAGATATTTGCCTTGCCATGGTCCCCGGGGTGCTCTGTCAGTAATGAGGGTGACCCAGCCTCAGTGCTACTTCTGTGTCTTATTCCTGAAGGCAACTGTTGAGAGGAAGTGAGAGTTAAAAGTTCAAAGGGACCTCATCTGGTTGTGTTCTACACCTGGGCCAATTGGGGACTCAGGGATTCTAGTTTTTAGAAAAACAGACACACGCTGCCTGCGTGACAGTCTCGGGATAGAAACCAGTCTGCACCGGTTAGAGAAAGGGCCCCAGAGCCAGCGAGGCTTCCTGTCTACCAGACGCTGCCCCCTCAAAATCAGGAGTGTGGGATCAAGATGAAATCATCCCGCAGATGAAGTCATTCGGGCTGAGCTTGCTAGGTGGTCATACACAATCAGTGCTATCTTTGCATCTGCAAGGCGTTGTCCCCAACGTGCTGCTGAGCCATCTGCCTGCCGTGACCCCCCACGCCTCCCACCCTCCAACACACTGAGAGTAACCATCTCTTCCTTTTGTTTTCCCAGCATTAATAATAAGCTACAGCAGCCAGAGGCAGCTGCCGGGGTGTTGGAATATGCCATGAAACACTTCGGAGAGCTGGTAAGTGCCTCGTTCCCTTTAGAAAAGCAAGAAGTAGAGATGTGGCGAGGGAGGCACTCGGCCACAACCCTGAGAAAGTTACTGCCCTTTTCTCTTTTTCTCCCATTGGTGATGTCCATTTCTGACTTTCCCGTATCAAAGGAGACAGTGGCTCTCTGTACAGATTGCGAGGACAGAGTCTGATGAATAGGAATAGCTGATACATATCGAACTCTTGACGTGTGCCTGGCCCTTTGCTGCGTACTTTCTGTACTCCATCTCATTCAGTCCTCACGACAGCCCCCAGAGTAGAGGTCCGATGGTTATCCCATTCTACGGGAAAGGAGCCTGTGGTCCTGGCAGAGTAACAGCCTTGCCTGGGCAGACCGTGAATCGGTGGCCAAGCCAGGACTGGAACCCAGGCAGGCTGGCATCATCTGTGTAACCCCGACCTGAGTTATTTCATGTCGTCTGTGGCAGCTAGCATCACCACTGGCCCACAGTTAATGCTCAGTACGTGTCTCGGAAAAGAAAACAGCATACTATAATCTATACGTGCTGTTGGAATTGTTCCATTTCATTATTGCTCCCAGAGCTTCTTCTCTCCTGCCATCTTGGCCTTATCAATATTAAAATGTTTCCATTACCCTCTGTGGTCCTGGGAGGGTGCTTGGGTAACTTCCTAACCATACATAAAGCATTGACTTAATCAACTCGGCATTGACTTCCCGGAAGGTCAGGAAGCTCTGGGTCCATGTATTTGCTGAGGAACCTTTCGTTAGTCATGTTGGCCGCTTGCTCAGGTTTGCCAGAATCCTGAGCGCAGTGTGTGAAGAAATTCGGGGCTGCTTCACAGGTTTTTGCCTCACACAGGGGCTAGGAAATTGGACTGAAACTTTTCAGGGAGTATTTTGCCATCTCGGGGACAGATCCGTAACTTGAAAGCAAAGATGGCAACTCTCCGGATGACAGAGCAGAAGGGACCACATCTCATGCACCTTTGCCACCACCCTAATTTGTAGAGGGAAGATCAGCTGAGGGGGGCACTTAATGCAGCCTCCCAGACAAAGACATCCCCTCTTTCAATGTCCCTGAGCTTGGGCCGCAGTAAATGCCCAGAGAAGCAAGGATTCACAACCATCTGTCATTCAGGTGATCTGCCAGCGGATAGCTTCTATCCAGTGGCTCAGAGGGCCAACCTTCAGGGAAAGTTCCTCCTTCTCCAGGTTCTAAAAGAGGCCCTCTGCTCCAGGATTATTGCTAAACCCAGGGTGGATTTTCTGTTATGTTTCGGTAGCTGAAGCATATTAAGCTTGACAATGGTTTGCCTTTTCTTGGCAGAGCCTGTGCTTTCTCAGCACAATTTATGTAACACCAATCTCATTAGAATCTTGTGTGATTCATTGCTTAAACCTTATGGTTTCTGCAATCTCCTGCAATTCAGAATCTCCTGCCCCCTGCCTGACCTGTTCCATATGCCGCTCCCTCTGCTTTCCACTCGTTCGTGCCGAGCCTGTACCATCCACCAGTCATCAGCCCCTTTCTGTTGCTCAGCCAGGGTAGAAATCTAAAATGGGAAAAGACTGGTATTCCTTGTCAATTTAATTGTTTTTCACGGGACATTGTCTTCACAGTGACCCTTCTAAAAGACAGCGACTCTTCGATGTTTTCTCTTTCATATTCTTCTCAACAGGCTTGGAAGATGAAGTTTAGGTAGTTTAACCTTCCACAGATATGCCCCTGTTGGTGAATCCTACTGTTCACTGACCCTGGGGCGCGGGCTGCTGGGCCGCAGAAGGGATCGGCTGCACCAGAAACAGATGAGGGGACTTCAGCATGAGTCCTGTACAAAAATAGAAGTGACCTCCTTACAGAGGTTTAGGAAGAAAAGGTCCTTTCAGAGAGCTTAGCAGAGTATCTGTCAGCATGTTTATCACTCAAATATCAGTTTGATTTAAAAAGGAGCGCAGGGGGGCCACCTGGGCAGCTCAGTTGTTAAGTGTCTGCCTTCAGCTCAGGTCATGATCCTGGAGTTCCAGGATCAAGCCCCGCATCAGGCTCCCTGCTCAGCGGGAGGCCTGCTTCTCAACCTCTCTCACTCCGCTTGCTTGTGTTCCCTCTCCAGCTGTGTTTCTGTCAAGTAAATAAATAAAATCTTTTTTTAAAAAAAAAAGAAAGAAAGGAGCAGAGGGTGATGGGGGAAACTCACGTGGGCCCTGCTTTATATCATACAGATTCCACTGTGGAATCGTCTTGCTGTTAGAGAAACCCCTGGAGACCACTGCCCTGGCCTGGTAGAGAAATAGCCACTTACTAAGCTGGTGACAGAGAAGCCCACAAGACAGACGGAGGTGGAGGGCCAGCAAGGGCACAGACAGAGACATAAAACAGTTCATCCCCTGACCACTTAGAGAGCTGGAGTCTGCAACTTTGAGACTGCAGCCCCTCTTCCTCACGTGGCCAGCTCTGCTGTTTCAGTGCGGCACACCATCTGCCCGGGGCGTGGAAACCAGCCTTTGGCCCCTGACACTGGTAAAGCTGCCAAGCACTGAGCAGGAGGGAACATCGGGTGGAAGAAGGAGAGGTTTTCCAAAGAATTTTAAGTGGTAGTGTTATATTGTATTTTAAATCATTATTTCCGGAAAGTTTAAAAACGCAGAGAATCAGGAGCTTTTAAAAAGTGGTTTCTTTTCCTCCAGCATCTATGCAGATATGCCTGGTCTTTCTGGCCCCATCAGGAAAGCAGCTGCCATCCTGGCCCTGTGGCCCGCCATCCACACTCTTGTGGATCAAGGCCTTGGCATCCTTGCAGGAGTACTGGTCGGGGCTTCCTGCTGTCCCAAACAATTTCTCCTGTCACTGCCTCCCCACACGCCGGAGGTGTGGGGACACGGCCTGCCATCTGATCGTTCTGTCTGTGTGCCAAGTCCCCGGCACTCGCACTGCCACCAGACATACCTCCAGATAGTCTGAAGTTCTTTTCAGTAAAGCCAGGACATACGGGGATAAGGGAAGCATTCAGAAAGGTGGTCTGTGGATTACAAAATCCACCTCCATGTTCTCCCTGCCCACAGCAGTCTCTTTCTTCTCCATTTGGCAGGAGATCCAGGCTACCTGGTATGAGAAACTGCACGAGTGGGAGGACGCGCTCGTGGCCTACGATAAGAAGATGGACACCAACAAGGACGACCCGGAGCTGATGCTGGGCCGCATGCGCTGCCTCGAGGCCTTGGGCGAATGGTGAGCCGCGGTGGCCGAGGGGCTGCCAGAGATGTTCTCGCTGGGGTGTAGGGATTTGAAGGGCCTCCCCCATGCAGAGTTCTCACCTCACCCTTATTTTTGTTTCACCGGGTATTTTCCCTGATAATCATCCACCACTTGGGTGTTTCAGTTGTGGTTTTTTTGGTTTTTTTGTTTTTGTTTTGTTTTTTTTTTTCAAACTTTGACTTTGTAATACTGTAGGACAGGACAGCTCAGGTGAGCCCCTTGGATCTGTACCTGCTGCTTCTGTCTGCCTCTTCACCAACGACTATGAGGACCTCAAATTCTTACTCTGTGGCCTCAGATTTCTCTTTTCTTTATTAGCTTTGGTAATAATTTTGGAAAAGAAGAACAAATTACTGCCCTCTTCAGATGCTTCTTCATCTTTATGGAATGCTTACTATAATGCCCAGCACTCTACGAGGCTCCAGAGATAAAAAAGACAGAAGAAAAGGCCTTTCTCCATCGTAAGGTTCATGAGATAAGCACACTGCAGATAGTTAGTAAAGGTGGAGCATATGGTGACAATGGTCTGAGCAGACAACTTTGAAAGGCCACCGACAGGAGCGGGGTAGCCTTGCCATTCTCCCTGGAGAAAGGACTAAAGCAGGGGGACAGCTGAGGGAGATGGGGCTGGGGTACCCCAGGTAGAAGCAACAGTAATGCTTGGCTGAGAACACTTACTGAGGTCTTGGTCTGGGGAGTTTTGGGGGAACGTTGAAGGAAAAATGGCCCTATTCTGTTTGCCAGCATCTAGTGCAGTTTTTTTAAACAGTTGAAACAAAGTACCATAGTATAGTGGTGAAATATGTTACAGTTTTAAATAGTTAAAATGCCATACCACCTCCTCATGAGTAGATCGTCCAGACTTTCTCTGAGACAGGAGACCAAAGGCCCCCCTATTTATCCGTTCAGCCAGTAATTACTGAGCACTTAGCCAGTGTCTGCACCAAGCTCCAAGGACACTGCAGGGAACAAGGCAGACAGCGCCCCTGCCTTCCCAGGGCTCACAGGCCACACAGCTGGGCTGCCCTGACACAGAGGGAGTACAGTCAAAAAGAGGAAGCGCAGGGGGCTGTGGGAAATCGGAACGGGCCCTCATCCAGGTTTAGAAGGTTTTGGAAGGCTTTCAGGAGGAAGTGATACCTAACTTGAATGGGTACAGTGAGAAGGAGCAAGCATAGTGTGTTCAGCTTTTGGAAAGTTCAGTATGACTTGGAGGGTCAGGTGTGATGTCGGGAAAGGTAGAAAGTAAGGCGGGAGAGGTAGCCAGGGCCCAGAGGCTGTGGGGCTTAGAGGCCAAATGAGGAGCTGGGGCTCCTGACCAGCCAGCTAAGGCTTGACTGGTCTGGGGCTGGCGGCTTTGCGTTATACACAAAATCCTTTTTGAGCAAAGTCAGAGAATGGATTGAAGGGAAACCAGAGAAGGGACAGCATGACCACCTGAGAGACCGCCCAAGGAGAGAGATGATGGTTGTGGAGAGGGGAGGGCTGAGAGAAGGGGCTGGACCCCACGCTGTTTCAGAGGGGGTGTTGGCAGGATTTGGAGGCTGATTGGAGGTGAACTTGAGGGTGGAAGGAGTTACAGTTTTAGCTTCCAGGATAAAGGTGCGACTGGAAACCCGGAGCTCCTCAGAGGCCAGATCAACGTAAAGCCTAAAGGCTCCCCCTAAAGCAGGCCTCCGAGGAGCCATCTGGGGAAGGCAGAATTCCATAAGCCTGTGCCCTCCCATTTGTATGTGCATTCAAGACCTCTGTCCCTGAAGGTTTTTTTTTTTTTTTAATCTATATTCTTGTATTTATTTTTTATTTTTAAAACATTATTTTTTAGAAAAGGTGATATGCACACGGCACAAAATTCACAAGCACAAAACATTGTCAGAAACTGTGCAAAATAAGTCTTCTCCGTGTCCCCCAACCCCCCAGCCCCTGCGACCGGGTCCCCTTGTGGCCTTCCGGCGATGGTCCATGTCTCTGCACCCGTATACATTAGGATGGTAAACTCCGAACACCGTCAGCACCTTGTCTTGTCACTGAACATGTGTAAGCCATGCTCCACACCACTGCCTACGGGTGCTGCCTTATTTTCGGAAGGGCCGCCAAACATTCCGTTGGACTAGTCAACCGCAGGCTATCTAAATGGGCAACTTTAGATTTGTTTTGAAATTTTATACCTTAGACAGTCTAAAGAATACTATTAGGGAAAAAAAAGCCAAAGAAGTCTTCTAAAAAAAATGCTCTCCCCCTACATAGTCTCTCTGTACCTAATTGTAGATCCTCTTTGGTAAACGATTGCTATTTTTATTTCTTAATATAAAGTTGTTACTGTATTCCTAAGATGGAAGCGTAATTGTGGTGCATGAAAATTTAATGTCAATGACTTTAGCCTCAGGCATTGGATCACATATATATAGATCATAGTCGAAAATTACTTGAAATTGTCTTGTCTGGCTTAACCGTTATTACGGAGATTCATGCACTATTATTTATTTCTGTAATTAGCATTCCATACTCCTTCACCTCCATGAGGAAGCATATTCTATCAAATCTGCCTCATTAATTTGTACAACGAAGGTTTCTGGGTTTGGGGTTTTTTTTTTTTTTTTTGGTGTTTTGGTTTTTTTTTGACGTCCAAAAGGTATCTAAGATTCTGAGTTTTGTGGGGTTTTTTTGACGTCCAAAAGGTATCTAAAATCGCATGGTACCCACTAGCCACATGCAGCTATTTAAAATTAAATAAAATTAATAATTCCAGCTATACTGGCTGCATTTCAGATATTCAGTAGCCATGTGGCTAGCGGCTACTGTCTTGGAAGGTACAGCAATCTAAAGCAAAAGAGTCATGTGTGGAGAATTAGCCACATTATTTCAAAAACAATTGTTTTCCACTTTCAAATTGGTTATTGTACAACCATGTTATTAAGAGAAAGGTAAAAGAATAAGGTGTAAACATTCCTAAAATTCAACTCTAACCAATTCCTAAAATGTTTTAGCGTCTCTCTGTTGCCCTTGGGTTTACGGGTAAATGTCATAGCGTGGCAGCCAAGTCTTTTGTGTTGTGACTCCAGCTCATACATGTCTCAGTGAGCTTTACCCCACAATCCGAACTCTGGCCAAACTTCGCTCTTGTCCAGACCCCACAGAATCTGTTTTCTCTGCATTTGTTCTTTCACTTTCCAGAAGTGCCCACCTCCCCCTCTGCTCCTTTTTCCATTTCTTGACACTCTCCCCGCCTTTCAGAGTCCAGCCTTTCAGAGTCCATCCGTACTGTTGCTTCCTCCTTGAGACCTTTCCCAGCCCCTCCCTCACTTTAGGATTAGAGGCAAGCACTTCCTTCCACGGGTTATGTAGGGAAAGCTTGGGTACATTGAAGAGACTTTCGATGTGACTCTAATCCCCTGTGACACTCAGGGGAGTTGACTGTGAAGCCAACACTGCCTGCCTGAGGGGTCCCAAGAGCAAGTGATCTGTGTTGCTTGCTGTGGCGGGACTGGACTCGGCCCCCTCTCCCTCTGCTCTTCTGGATCCGTTCTGGCTTCATAATTACATATAAAGTATGAGTGGCTGGTGATGCTGACCAGGGGATTTAGAAGTGCAGCAGACCAAAAGAGATTTTAAAAAGAGATAAAAGAAGCAGAATTCTTTTCCTGATCATCTGCAGGGTTCTTCCATGGTTTGTCCGGTCAGTTCTCCTGAGTGTGCAGTCCGTAAATGACTTTCACTTTGGGTATATATCGTGAACGTGCCCAACTGAGGTTGGTGTTCAGCAGGGACGGCCTCTGCAGTGATCAGAGATTACCAGTGAGCTGAGAACGTACCCCGTGCCCCCAGGAAGCTAATACAAGAGCTAGCTGCCCGTTCCCAGCCCCTGGCACACACAGCCACACCTGCTGCCACAGCGCGTATAAGTCCCCTCCCCCCGCTGCTCTGTAACGTGGCTTCTGGGTCCCGGAGGACAGATTGCTCAGGGGCGAAAGCATAGGCAGCCAACCACTTAGGTGTTCCACATGAAAAGTGCTCTCTGAGCTCCTTGCTGCTGTACTAGGTGGGAAAGTCCAAGCCTTGGAGGGTGGGCCTTCTACCTGGCATTCCCTGCTGTGCTGTGAGAGGTGTCCGAAAACAGAGCCTAGTGTTTGCCCACAAATAGTCTCTTATTTCTTACTTATTCGATTTTGTCTTCTCCCTGCTTTTGAGAGTTACGTTTTAGTATATTCTGCGTTCTTATTGGTAACGAGTGCTCATGGGAGAGGACCCTTCCTCTGTATGTCCTGGCAGCTCTTGCCGTAGCCGTGGCCTGAAGGTGACGCCCGTGTCTCCTTTCAGGGGGCTGCTTTCCAGGGGGCTGCTCCTCTGCTGCTCCCTGTTCTGTCCTTTGAGGTCGCAGTTTGTGGTGTTTCATACTGAACTCTCTTCCTGCCTCTAGCTGAAAGGCAAAGCTAGATCCCCAGACCCATGGCCCAGAACTGGATGGTGCTGACAGAAGACTAGAGGATGCTGAGTTGCCTGTGGCCACCAGCTATCCACATTTGAAATCTAGGGTTGGAAGGACCGTTTGGCGATCAGGTAGCTTTCTCCCCTACATCCAGGAGGGACCCCAGCAAAAATTTTCTGCTGAGCCAGTGGTTCTCAAACTGTGGCCCCTGGGCCACGTAGCAACATCACCTAGAAACTTGTCAGACACGTACATTCTTAACCCCACCGCAGACCTTCTGAGTCAGCTCGGGGTGACACCCAGCGGTCCATCCGAAGGAGCCTCTGGGGGACTGTGATGCACGGGCAGTGTGAGCACCGGTGCTCTGGGGTCAGCCTTCACAGGGTCACTAGTGGAAGGTTTCTGGGTGGATGGCTTCCAGCCTGCTTCCATTGCTGAGCTTCAGTAAGTGCACAGGGCATGAAGGCTGCGTACTTCCTCTTTTTGATCTGAGCTGTGTATTGAACTAGAATGTTGTGTCCCTGGCTCTCTTGATCACACGCCAGAGAGACGGTGAAGTTAATGACGGCTTTTGCCATGATGCTGAATCACAGCCCTGAGTAGCCATCCTAGATGGGGTCCCCAGTGGGCTTCTCAGGGAGCTCCACTTCCCTTCAGATCCGACCGACTTCGGCGTCTTTGTCCCGTGCAGTGCAGCTCACACCCTGCACGGCCTCTGAGCTGGGCCCCTGGGAGCTCACACCCCGCATGGCCTCTGAGCTGGGCCACTGGGGACTTGGACCTTTTCTCTTGACTCCACTGCCAAGAACAAGTTAAAACATCCTTTAAAATGAAATAATAAAAAAATCCTACAGCATCTCTTTCAGAAAGCAGGAAAGATTAGACCCTCCTAGCTGAGTCTAAAAGCTCATAGGAAAACAGGCTCCTGTCTGCCCACGAGCAAGGTCTCATTTCCTGGCACTCAGGAGGGGAACATGGAAAGGCAACAGCGCCAAGGGTCAATAGCACATCGTTCTTGAGAGGCTGTCTGCACTGCGTATTGAAGTCTGTGGAGCACCATTCAGATCTCAGTTATTTCCTAGCCCTGACCCACATTCACAGTAGTTTTGCAGAATCCGAGAGTGAGCATCTGGACGTCTGGTGTGTGACCATGGTAGAGCCTTCTTCCTTCTGTGCTGGCTGATTTCATTTGAGCTTCATCTCAGAATGTAGCCATTCGTATCACACTTTCAAGAGCCCATTCTCCCTCCAGCTTGGAGCCCCAAATAAATGTGTCCAGATGTGTCTCTCCAGATTGTTTTCTCTGTAGGCCTGCTAGGGGGAAAGAACTCACAATTTCTGGGCACAGGACAGAAGCTATTTAATATTTATGAAGGGGGCCAGATGTTCAGGACATTTCAGATCACATAGAATTAGGCACAGTCCCTGTCTTTGATGAATTCATTCACAGAGAAATTGTGAGCTACCAGGCCATAGAAACAACGAATCACCGACCACTTCTCCTGTATCTTAGGACCCAGTCAAAAGTGCTTTTTATTTAAAGGCTCCCAGTTCCAACAGGCCCCTGTCATCTAGTCCCTGTGTAGCCCCAGCTTAAGTCAAGGGGCTAGAGAGGAAGATGAGCACGTCATGGAGGTGGCTTCACTTAACCCAACTGTATGGTTCTTCTCCTTCAGGGGGCAGCTCCACCAGCAGTGCTGTGAAAAGTGGACCCTGGTTAATGATGAGACCCAAGCCAAGATGGCCCGCATGGCTGCCGCAGCTGCATGGGGTTTAGGTGAGGCTTCCCCCACAGGCACCACGGTCATGGCGCGGAGAGGGAGGCTGGGGGCTTGCATTCAAAAAAGAAGGCAGTGTGGCTCTGGATAGAGACATCAGGTCCACAAAAACGTCCAGAAATCTGTATCCACCTCTCCCTATCCCACCTGTCCCTTCTACCTGATGATGACCATGACTCACTTGTTAGACACAGGTAAAAATGGCCCTTCCTGGGGAAGCCAAGAAAACCTGTGAGCAAGCATCAAAATGGAGATTATTTAGTGAGCTTTGTTTGGTATTGCTTATGTTAAAGAAATTATTGGTTCATTTTTCTCTCTTTATTTAAATAAAATCTAGAAGTAGACATTTCCAACCTAGTGTTCCACTGTCATTAGCCTCTCTCCATATTTTCTGCTTTGCTTGAGGCCTCCGTTTTTTGAGTCTACATCATGATCCAGTGTGGCTGCGGGAGCCCTACCCATCATGTCTGTACCCCTAGCAGGGATAAAAAGAGAGGACAACTTTCTGTCCCCTTTTATTTCATAATTGTTATTCTAGAACTTTCCTAAAACATATACAAGTGAAGAGAATAGGTTAAAGAATCCCCACATGCCCTCACCTTCTCCAACAGTTGTAAATATTTTGATAGTTTTGTATTTTCTCTTCTCCTTGCTGCCCAATGCTCCCTCGCCTTACTCTGGCTCCCTGAGTGTTTTAAGGCAGAGATTTCCTTTCAGTCCCCAGAGACACGTGTAGATTTCTGACACCAGGCCCCAGCTGTGGGAGGATTACCATCTATCCCAGAGATGTTCTCAGTAAGAGGGGAAAGAATCCACAGGCTGTCCTAGGTGAAAGCTTCACCTATGGAGTCCAGAAGAAGGTTACATAACCTACCTCCATTCCATCCCTCTTGAGTCACAGAACTTATATCCTTCCCATTCATGAGCTCTGGGCTAGATCCAGAACATTTTTCAAAAACAAATTGCTTCCTGAGGAGTCATCGTTTGCCATTTGCTTTTGCCCAGAGGCATCGAGAATGAATGAGCCAACGGTTTGGAGTGAAAGGCAGGGAAATGCCTTGTGAAATCAGCTGCCCTGCAGTTTGCAGTTAATGAGGCTGCTATCGTTTCTGCAGATGGCCTTGGAGATGTTGGCATGTGATGCATGCTCCCCCTATCAGGGGAAGTGAAATCTCTTCCCAGGTGCATCCATTTCCCCCGTCTGCCCTGACACAGAGACCGCCACGCTAGGACCTGGCCCCTCTTTCTGTTATAACAAAGCCTCTTAAAGTATTTCTCTTCTCCCTCCTGAGGCACAGGAGTGAGGTGGGCAGACTATTTGTCCAATCCTGCCCGCTGTCTGGTTAATGGCCACTTTCAATGGTTTAGGGGAAAATGTAATTTCCAACATACGATTGAACTGTGAGCTGCTTTGCTAGTAGGGAAGAAAGCCATTCTGTCTCACCTAGGGAAACCCGAGAGAGTTCTCTGGGTTAATGGGGTGCTACGTTAAAGCCCCTTGACTCGTAGGCTTTGCAGCCACTTGGTTTCTCCCATCATTCACAGAACTCCCCGGAGCGGCAGTGGAGTCCTGGGTTTGGGAGACAGATGTGGCTTTTTTTGTTAAATTGGCTCACTCGACCCCATAGAGTATAGAGAGTCTCTGTAGGGTTTTGATTCATCAGGCACAAGTTTGTCCTGCTTGAACCCTAAGCTAAATACAAGTAACAGTGACGAGGCCTACTGGAAATGCTGCCTTAGGCCAGCAAGCTCACCCCCTAACTCTTTGCTCTGTGCGTGCACGTGCGTAGGTCAGTGGGATAGCATGGAGGAGTACACCTGCATGATCCCTCGGGACACCCACGACGGGGCATTTTACAGAGCCGTGCTGGCGCTGCATCAGGACCTCTTCTCCTTGGCCCAACAGGTAAAAATACAGGCGTACCATTTAGTATGGTAAAGGCAGTTCTGTTTAGGCGTACTGTTTAGCAAAGAAAAGGCAATCACACGTGCCCTGTCAGTTCCTGGGCGCACAGTACCTGCAGCGAGGGGCTAATGGACTGGCCTGGTGTTCGGCCCTGTGAGCTCACAGGGATCTAGGCTTTGGAGCAGAATACTCAGAGGAAGACCGCCAGCACATCCGTCAGGGCCACTTTCTGCCCTGGGAGGGACCGAGGAATTCGGGAAGTTACCATTTACATTGTTCTGCAGTGAGCTTTTCGTTGCATGCCTTGATCACTTTGCTAGCATTCCTCATAGTAGAGAGAAACCATCGGTCTCACCCCAGGAGGATGAGGGCAGTCGCCCCCCCGCCCCACGGCCCCCTGCAGCAGGGGTCCATCACGGGCCTCTTCTAGCTGTGCAGGAGTATCCCACTGGGATGACCTTCCTGGAGAGCTAGCACTGGATCCGAAAATCCTGGGCTGGCCTGCCGAATAAAAGAGGGGAGTAATCACATCCTGATAGGCATTGAACTGTCTGGGGTGGGGTGCTGGGGTAAGTGACCTGAGCACCTAAGGGATGGGGACACAGCCCTCAATCTCAAACATTCGAGAAAGAAAAAGCTCCACGTGCAGGATGTTCAGTGGAAGAAATGGAAGACCTAAGCCGCAGTCCTGTGGGCATCCTCCGAGCTGGGATTTACATGAGCAGAACTGAGACTGGGGCTGTCTGCGTCGCAGACATAGAAGCCCCCGGGACACAGCAGGTTTGGGGGTTCCTCTGTCACGAGTGGAGGCGCTCCCTCATGAGGACGAGATGCTTAGAAGCCAGTGACGAGCACGTGGGGCTAGTGAGAGTGTACACTAGTTTAGATTCACAAATGTGTCCAGCAAGGAAAAGATGAAGGAGAACAGGTCCACAGGCTGTCCTCCAGAGACGCAGGAGCACAGTGCTTCCATCTCTAAGCCCACGTGTTCCCTCCCTAGTTACCCAGGATTCAGGACCGTAAGCTTGCGGTTGCTGTATGTTCTGTCTCTTCTGAGAAATCGGGTAGTGTTCTTTAGCCTTACAGACCTAGTAAAAGGTTTCTTCCCTTCAGTGAACTTTCCTCTTCCTCCCTAGGATTCAGATGAATGAATAACCTTTAGCTAGCTGGCAAGCCTGAAAAGAAAACAGCACCAGCCCCGGCCCCCAAGCCCACAACTCAGTTCTGTTCTTCTCCTCTTTCTCTTCTAGTGCATCGACAAAGCCAGAGACCTGCTGGATGCTGAGTTGACTGCCATGGCCGGAGAGAGCTACAGTCGGGCGTACGGGGTGAGTGTCAGACGTTCTGCACAGGGTTGTTTTAGAGGCTCATTTCCATTCTTTTTTCAGTGTGGCCAAGTGAGGACTCCCCGGCTGCCAGGAGCATGCCTGTGTATTCTCAGCAGATACCCTGTCACCAGAAGGAATAATTGAAATGAATCCTGGCTTTTGGACTGTTCATGCAGTATTAAGTTGGAATGTGATTTACTTCCATCAGGCCATGGTCTCTTGCCACATGCTCTCCGAGCTGGAGGAGGTTATCCAGTACAAACTTGTCCCCGAGCGACGGGAGATCATCCGCCAGATCTGGTGGGAGAGACTGCAGGTGAGGCAGCTAGAAGGCGCCAGGTAGCCCGCCCACTCTCCCTTCCCCGCCCTTGCTCAGCACACGCTCCCTGCCTCCCCACAGAGTCTCGGGTGGCATTCGAAGCAAAGCGCTCAGAGGCTGTGCACCTCAGCCCCTAGCTGTGAGCGAGAGATCAGTTCTGTGGCCTCCTCTTACCCTTCTCTAGGAACGTAAGAAAATGTCTGTAGTAAATGACAGCCCATGAAGAATCATAACCTCAGCATCAGTGGTTCTCGGCTTGGGTAGTTCTCTAGGATGACCTGCAGGGATTTTTAAAATCTGGATTCCCAGGCCACCTCCCAGACCAAATGAAACAGAATTTCTGGGGATAGACCCAGGATCTATCTCTTCAGCTGGCCCAGATGCTTCCAGTGTGTGGCCAACACAGAACCATGGCCCCAAATCCACTTGTTGGCTGTCTACATCCCACTTTCTGAACGGGGTCATCTAATGTTTCAGCCCACTGACCCCTGCTGTTTACGGTTCCTCCAGTCCTAGTCATGCACAGTCCTAGTCATGCACAATCTCAGACTCTTTCCTACGGACGTTTTCCTCATGGAAAAACTTCCAAGTCCTCCATCAGTGTTTTCATTGTACATTCTGATCATTTGGGCATGAGGCGTGATCAGTTCCAGGTGTGGGAGTCAGCAGTCTTAAGTGTTCTTGGAAAGGACAGTTCTCCCATTCCTTGGGTCGGTAGGACGGCAAGTTCATTTGCAAAGGAGAGAAAGCCTTCACTGCTCTAGAAGCTGCTTGTCCCCTGGGCATCATAACCAAGCCTCCTTGGTTTTAGACTTTTCCTCTTGGCCCATCCACACCTATTTCCAGATTCTGTCTCCGGGCCAGTCGGGCTCTGTGGTTCCAGGTCCCTCAGTAGGCTGTGACAAAACCTTCTCACTCCAGGTTACATTCCTGTCTGGGAAGCTCAGGGCACATTCCACTGGTAAGGAAAGAACAGCAGGCAAAGGAGCATGTGTGAAAGTAGTCGTTTGTGCTCTGCAGTGAGCACATGCGGTTCCTTCATATGTTTTATTAGCAATTATGAAATGCCCAGTGAATGTTTTGATGGAAAATTGTCTTTTGGACACCAGAAAAGAATTCCACAAAGCAAGCATTTCCCACCTGACTTGTACACACACACCCTTTTTTTTAAGTGCCCGTAACGAGGTGAAGAGTTTCCAAATCAGAGATGTGATGAGTCTTCTGCCATTCTAACAAGGGGAGGCTTTATCCAAACAGAGACCTGAACAGGGGTGGAGTAAACATGTCTTGGAGAGGGGAAACCCGTGTTTCACTTTAACCATCCAAGACACTGTCGGCATCTGAGGGCTTTGTGCCTTTCCTACCTTGAGACAAGACGCTTTTTGACTTATAGGGAGCCAAATTATTTCAGCATCTGGAAGAAACTAGCAGATGGTGAGAAGTTCCCAAAACAGCCACTCAGTGTACTTTTTCCTGTTTTCATAACTTTCCAAATCACTGTTGTCACACTTAATGGGATGGAAAGATATGGTCCAAGGCCTGAAAATAAAGCATTAAGTTTGTAGGAGGAACTTGGCTCTCGTGCATGGCTTGCTGTCAAAGCGCTCAGTGAGCCACCTCGCTTGGAGAACTGCCATTTTGTGGTGAAGTCATTTAAGTTGAATTCCCCTGCCAGAGTCTCCCATGGGACAGTTTGAGGGGTCAGCCTTACTTGCCTTAGGTTTCTTCTTTAGGCTCACACTGGGTCCTGTCATTTTTAAAAGCCTGCAGCCATTGTTGCTAGACACTCACACTCACCTCCGTGGAGGACACCTCCTTTGGTCCCGTTTGCCCGTCACATGGACAGAGCCCGGCTCCCCTGTGGTCTGTCTCTGAGTCTGACTTCTTAGAGCAAAGAGGCCCACTTACCCTCAGAAGTTTTTGATATAAATTTAGCCCATCCCTTTTAATAACAATGAATTCACTCTATTTTTTTTAATTAAAAAGAATCTATATATATGAGTGAAGGAGGCACCTTTCCTTCTGTATGCAGTTTTTGATCTGAGACCAATGAAAATGGAGCAGAAAGAATCTAGGCATGTCCGCATGCAGGTTTAGGACTGCTTATGAGCAGCATCATTTGAGAATTCATTTGAACTTCTTTTATACTTAATTCATCTTTCAAGTTTTGATACTTTTTTTTTTAAAGATTTTATTTTTAAGTCATCTCTACACCCAACATGGAGCTCAAACACGACTCTGAGATCAAGAATCCCACGCCCCACCGAATGAGCCTGCCAGGCTCCCTGAATGATATATTTGAAATTGAATTTGTCAGTGATCATCTTTGGCCAGAGAAGTTGAAGCAAAAAACCAAAATTAAAAATGCTCCATTGGGGCACCTGGGTGGCTCAGTCAGTTAAGCGTCTGCCCTTGGCTCAGGTCATGATCCCGGAGTCCCAAGGTGGAGCCCCACATCTGGCTCCCTCCTCAACCAGGAGTCTGTTTCTCCCTCTGCCTCTCACCCAACTGATGCTCACTCTCTGTCTCCCTCAAATAAATAAATAAAATCCATAACCAACAAAAAAGACTGGCTTTTTAAAAGATGCATTATTTACAATCCAGAAAAGAAATTTAAACAGTTTAATTCATGTCACCCTCATCATAGCCCTATGAAGTTGGTACTATCTTTACCCCATTTTAGTGGTTAAGTAATGTGTGCGGCCTATACTCTGCTGATCCTCGGATTTTAAGAGGTTCGAAGGAGCGTTTTTCTTCACAGTACCCTTAAGAAAACTGAGATTGTAAAAATGAATTTCGTTGTTGGTTCAAAGCAGGTTTTTCTGTTGCTTTATTGGGGGTTAAAGCTATAGCGGAGGACATTCCCAGTTCTCACTCCCGAATGTTCCAGGGCTGCCAGCGTATTGTGGAGGACTGGCAGAAAATCCTGATGGTGCGGTCACTTGTGGTCAGCCCTCACGAGGACATGAGGACCTGGCTCAAGTATGCCAGCCTGTGTGGGAAGAGCGGCAGGCTGGTGAGTAACCCCCAGCATAGGGTGGGCTGGGAGGCTGAGGAGGGAGCACCGCTCCTGGTCCCGTTCCATTTATAACCCGACCTCTCTTGTTTTTAAGGCCCTTGCTCATAAAACCTTAGTATTGCTCCTGGGAGTCGATCCGTCTCGGCAACTTGACCACCCCCTGCCAACAGTTCACCCTCAGGTGACCTACGCCTACATGAAAAACATGTGGAAGAGCGCTCGCAAGGTCTGTACCCAAACCTACCCAGCTGCAGAGCACGTCCCTCCAGAATGCTCACTAACCGGCTTCTCACTGCCTCGCTGCACCCACACCGCCGTGTCAGGGGTTTGCTCCTGTTAGGAAGCTATTTGGCCTGATTTCAAAAGTGAATCGTATTCGAGGTCCTGCACGTACACCATTGATCGAACTCTTGAGTGTAGTCATAATTGTATTTATTAGCAGACAGAGTATGCTGGAACATAGAAAGGGCACAATTTCTGCCCCCCCTCTCCTCCCCACCTCCCAAGAGAAGGTGGGCTCTTCAGTACCCAAAAGGCAGCATATCTGTGAAAACACAGACTGGAAATTTCACAAGACCTCTTTGGTTTTTCAGACTTCTCGTCTCCTTTCTAATCATCAGTTGGGATTCAGAAGCAGCAACACCCAGAGTGTCATGCTGGATCCAGTAGGAAGCATCTTCTTGGAGCCAGCATAGAATTCCTCTTCCTTTATTTACAGACAGCTCCTTCCCTGGGCAGGGAAATAGATGTGGCTCCTGCAGTGGGGAGGGAGGAGTTGGTTTTATTTTTTGAAACGACCTCCCTGGATAATGGTGATGATTAACAAGAAGCTGGCCCTGGAGGCAAAATCAGTACCTGCTGTGGCTCCTCATGCCCCTTACCAAGCAGCGGGGGCGTCCCCGCCCCTCTCTCGCCATTGTGGCCCACGGCGAGGTGGTGCTGCCAGGAGAAAAGAGTGCAGAACGACCACTGCAGCCAAAACTGTGAAAGGCACGCTTGAGGAAATCCTGGACCGTGTCTCTAGATTGACTTCTTTTTGTGTGGCTGACTCTGTGACTGAGAAGGCCACCCAGAGTGGGATCGGGAACTCTGCACCCCAGCGCTGGGTCTTTGACAAGGGTTCACTTCAATAGGAATGGCCGAGCTCCATTCTTCATGTGTGTCGTTTGGGGGTTTGGTTTGGTTTTGTTGTAAGTCTTTGCAAACTTCTCGGACCAGAACACTCTGATTCAAAGCCTGACCTTCCTCCAGGCAAATGAGAAAAACAGAAGGTACTGGATCTGAGTGTCGTCTCATTTCCTTCCTGTGTACAGCGACCAAGTGTTTGAACGTCTTGCCGAAGGCAGGCAGCAGGAGCCTCTTGGCTAATGTCTAAACCAGGGAGTGGCTTCTTTCAACATGTGAGCACAGCCCAACGTCTCCACACATTATCGCCTCCTCTTCGGAGCCCAGATTCTGATGGGAGGCCATGGAATGACAGGCATTAGAAATTCAGAAACCTCTTTCAAGTCGGGTGCTTGAATTTTAAGTCCAGACCTAGAGCTGTTACATCTTCATGGGAGTTCAGGGGTCACTCAAAAAGAACCAACTATATAATAATAATCGTGCTACTGAGCAAGCCCCTTTTGCTCTCTGAGCTTTCCTTTCCTCTTCTACAAACAACTCAGTAAGCGTTACCCTGCCTTGTACGTATGTACAGTATGTCGACAGTGGAGCAAGCAGTTGTTCACGTTTCTTCCTATGAATTGTTACTTCAGGGTAACCAGGCAAGTAGCTTATCAAAACAGCAGCACAGTTAGCGGGCGAGGGAGTTTGAGGAAAGCAGAGCCCGCTCTGCAGGAAGGCATGAGGCAGAAGGTGTATGTCTCGTATTTTCCTAAACAAGCCACTTCCAAGAATCTAGGGACAGGCCAGTCTTTCCGTGAAACCTCAGCAAGCTGAGGACATCGGTCTTGCTTGCCAACCAGGAGTACGACGCACAGCTAAAACTCTGGACGTGAGAGAAGCTCCTTTGAGCGGTCAGTCCTTTATCTATAAGAGAGAAAGAATCCATTTTTCCTTCTGTGCTTTCTGGAGGTGGAGAAAAGAGTGTATTTTTTTTAAAATATTTTATTTGCTTGACAGAGAGAAATACAGACAGAGAGGGAACACAAGCAGGGGGAGTGAGAGCGGGAGAAGCAGGGAACCCGATGTGGGGCTTGATCCCGGCATTCCGGGATCATGACCTGAGTTGAAGGCACACACTTAACAACTGAGCCATCTAGTTATCCCAAAAAGAGAGTATTTTAATAAAACACTTTGAATTCCTTGAAAATAAGTGGCTGCCACGCCATGGAGTAGAGGGATACAGATTCGCTCGTGCTAAATAGACGTACTTAATACTGACCTTCAAGTCTAAACTGCTACACAGCCCTCCCCAGTTTGGGCAGTTTATTTTTCATTCAGCTCCTGGTTGAGTCTCCTGAAAGGAAACTAAATTGCGCATCTGGACCGCTGGCAACAGGGAACGTGTGGGCTCGGAACAGCCCTGTGTCAGAGCTCTGCCTTTAGTTCTTACGTGCTTGATGGACATGCTCGGCGCGCTGGCTTATCAGTCCTGCTTCTCCTAGTTGATCTTTCCAGTGCTGCCTCTCAGTTCTTTCTTTTCTTCTTAATCAGCTTTAAGTCTCTGGTCAGTGTAGTTGTAGTAGAGGAAAAAACTAAAGAAACATCTATCACTTCTCAGGTGCGGTCTGCTAATGTAGTTCATTTTTCAAAGCCAGGATGAGTAATGGAACCCCATGAAGGCAGCTGTCTGAGGGGGACAGGTGTCTTGTTAACTGTTGGAACATCTGCACGTCCACCCTATCCCTGTGTACAGATTAGCTGCCTGATAAATTGTCACATCATTCTGGCTCTGGGGCAAGCCTTGTCTGTTCATGCCAATTAATTCCTTATGTTGAGAAGTATCTGAGGTTGGTCCTGGCCCCTAAGCCAGGGAGTTGTATTTTCCTTCAAGCCCATCACGACTAACACGTTTCAATTTTTTTTTTTAAAAAAAATGGAAGGAGACCATTCTGACCTTAATTATTTGAAGTATTGCTGTCCCGTCCCCCACCCCCACCCCCGTCTTCTTCTCTTCTTCGGCAACAAAGAGCACATCGCCTTTTTCACTCTTTCAACTACCATTTCCCCATGGTGATGGATTTGTAGTCCACCATTTTTTTCCATTGGAGCTTTTCATGTCTGTATGCTCTATCTCCACTCGTGAAGCCCTTTAAAAATGATGTGGACCCCATTTATCAAGATGGTGTTGTGAGTGGACATGTGGGCTTCTAGAGACGGCTGATACCTTATTCCCAGATCTTTGACTCTTTGTCTCCGTCCTTCCCTCTTTAGCTCCCTGTTCCTAACCCTTGTGCTTCTGCTCACTTTTGTATCAAGTCCTGTAGTGTAAATAGATTGAACGGCTTGAGGATGCTGTGCAGGTTTCACTCCTAAGCCACCCCGTTCCCCTAGATGTCTGCTCACCCAGTGTCCTCCCCCTGTTTCAGTCAGATGGATGGATAAGGGGCTTCACCCCATCTCTGTATCTTTATCTGGGTACTGAGGGTTCTGTCAGATTTTTAAAACTATAGTTTGGGCTCTCCTGGAGCGCCCAAGGTACCATAGAGTTCTAAACAAGTACTAAAGTTTTACGGGCCCGAAAACAATCCCCCAGAAGCTGGTTTCCCCCAGGGGCAGTATGTCGACAGTGGAGCAAGCAGTTGTTCACGTTTCTTCCTATGAATTGTTACTTCAGGGTAACCAGGCATGTAGCTTATCAAAACAGCAGCACAGTTAGCCAAGAAGAGCCGAGGCTTGAATTGGAAAATATGAGTCTTCTTGAAAAGCCCAGCCATCTCCTGGTGTCATGCCCTGAGCCCCCGGTCCTAGGGGACCCTCTCCCTGTGCTCCGAGGTGCTCTCGTGGGAGTGGGGGTCAGCTCACGGGCTCATTAGATGAGCAGGGGTTTCTCCCCCGTGAGGCCGGGCCGAATGCCAAGTGGCTCCCGTGCTCTTGTCTTGTTAGATCGATGCCTTCCAGCACATGCAGCACTTCGTGCAGACCGTGCAGCAGCAGGCCCAGCACGCCATCGCCACCGAGGACCAGCAGCACAAGCAGGAGCTGCACAAGCTCATGGCCCGGTAAGGTGTCCCCGCTGGCTGGTGCCGGTCGTGCCACAGTCCCCCATCCTAGCAGCCTCTGCAGCGTCGTGGGGATGCTCCAGGCTCCCTGGGCAGCGAGCTCCTGACACCGCTCTCACCTTTGGCAGTAGGAGCCCCAGGCAGCCATCGAATCGTGCTGAGCCGGGGCCTCTGCAGCTCTCTGTCCAGGATTGAGCCCCAGGGCATCCGTGTGCTGTTGTCCTCCTCGTGCCTGGCTTAGGAGCCATAGCCCTTGTCAGCAAATGCCAACTATGCTGTTGCTCTGATGTGTGACTTTAGATGGGTTACTTAACCACTATGTGCCTCAGTTTCCTCATCATATAAAAAGGGGATGATGAGAGCTCCTATTTCTTGAGGTGTAGGAGGTGGTGTGAGGATTACTCAAACAAACACGTCAACTGTTTAGAGCCAGTACCTGGAAGAGAGTAGCGATTGGTAAATGTTGGCTGTTAATATTACCATCATAAATACGATGTATTATAAATGATACATATCATTATAATATATAACATAGTGCATGGTATAATATAACATGTTGATATGTAGTCTTACATTTATTACAAACCAAAGAGAAGGGAGAAGGGAGAAATGAGGGGAAGCCAGTAGCAAGCAAGAGGAAAAGTTACTCAGCAGCCAGCACCCCCACCAAAAACTGAAGTCGGGGTGGATATGTCCAGACAGACTTTCCCTGTACCAGGTACCGGTCGATGCTAGCTAGCAGTGAAACACAGGTCAAGGAGAAGAGCTGATACATTGAAAATGCATCCCCAAAGCCTGTTTTTTCCCTTCTGTATGGTTGAGAATCCTGGTGCTTCCAACACGTTGCTGCCTGGGAGCAAGCATAAATGTGCTCCAACAAAACGGGCCGTTCTCCTTGGTGTGTGGGGGGAGAAGCTGGCATGTGGGGGTAGCAGCATGGGGGCGGTTTCTCTGTCTCCAGGTGTTTCCTGAAACTCGGGGAGTGGCAGCTGAACCTGCAGGGCATCAACGAGAGCACCATCCCCAAGGTGCTGCAGTACTATAGCGCGGCCACGGAGCATGACCGCAGCTGGTACAAGGTAAGCCTGAGCCCTTTGGGTTTCCGTGCCGTGTCTCCTCTGGTGGGAACACAGCCCCTCCCAGCCCTGCTGGTGCGGGTCCCGTGCTGGCAGTTTGCTTGTTCGCGTGCCAGGAGCCAGTCTGTCAGAGGCCCCGTGCAAGCTTCATTGTACAGAAAGATTGATAGAGCTCTTTATTTGAAAAACACTTAATCACGCCGTTATTACGTGTGTGGCATGGGGAGTGCTATTGTCTTCTAGACTCTGAGCTGTTTGCCTACGAGCATCTGGACGCACAGTTAATCTCTGGAACTTGATCTTCCCTTGGGTCATCTGTTCCTTCCTGGCTTCTTCCCGATTTCCATCCCTGCCTGCTCCTCATCTAAGAACTTCCCTTTCTCTGTTTTTATTGGAAAGCTTTGGGTAACATCCTGTTATGGCATAGGGAACTTTTCAGGAAGATGAACAGAATTAGGAAATGTATCAAAGATGTGGTTGAGTGGTAGACGAGGGGTTTGGGGAAGAGTACATCTTTGATGAGAGCACATAGCCTAAGTTTTTAGGTCTTCCCTAAGGGACCTGCCTCCCGGTAATAGCTCTTGGTACAGCAGATGTCATCAGTTTCTTTCCAGTATTCCCTTAACTTGCTGATACTTTGTGAATTAATCCCTCTGAGATCAAAAGGTGTATCTGAAGACAGAGAAGCATCTATACTAAAAAAAAACTCTTACCCAGATTGAAGCCTGCTTTATTCTGATCTGAAAAATGCCCTTTTCTTTCTTTTTCTTTTTTTTTTTTTTAAGATTTTATTTATTTGACAGAGAGAAACACAGCGAGAGAGGGAACACAGGCAGGGGGAGTAAGAGAGGGAGAAGCAGGCTTCCCGCCTAGCAGGGAGCCCGATGTGGGACTCGATTCCGGGTCTCCGGGACCATGACCTGAGCCGCAGGCCGTTGCTTAACCAACTGAGCCACCCAGGTGCCCCAAAAATGCCCTTTTCTTGATAGCAGCAATAATTACTCTATCTAGGACAGCGTCAGTTCTAGGCTGGAAAATAGATCTGATAAACCCTGAATTAGCCAGAATCTTACCAGCTGGAAGTGTCTCCTCACCAGAGTGATTTTCTTTACTCAAATTTTTAAAAAGAAACAAATCACAAGGGAAAAAAAAAAACAAAAAACCTAGTTCCAGGAATTTTAAGTTTTCCTTTGTATGGGTCCTGTTGGTTTATGTTTTCTTACTGTAATGGTCTGGTCCTGTGTGGGTACAGAGACAATTTCTGTCTTGCTCAGCACGTCCCCTGGCTCAGTGCCTGGAACGTTGTGGATAAAGAAGAGCTATTGAGTAAATTAGGTGTGGGGAAACAGTCTGGGTCATTGCAGAATTGTGACTCATCAAATAAAGGTCAATTATGATCAACCTACTCTGCTTAGGTAGGAAAACAGATGCATTTATGCTAAAGTATTTTAGCAAGGGATGCAAAGGAATTTCCCAGTTATCCAGAAAGTATATCCAGTGGAATATTAAGTGTCCTGCCATCACTGCAAACATTTGAGGCCCCACATCAATGTGTGTCTCATACTGTCTGCACAAGGCAGTGCCGCACCGTGGGTAACCGCAACTCTGAACCGCAGAGCGTCGGTAGCTCCTCCTTTACCAACATAAGCACCAAAGACATCTCCCAGCAGTCGCTGGGCACGGCTCTCTGGTAGGCCACAAACAAGCCGACGGGAGAGCTGAACAGATGAGCAACGTTTCCCTATGGCGTGCTCTTGATGTGCTCCCTTTCCCATTGACCTAGGACCTGGTTAAGACCTTCACCATCACTCCCCTACACTGTGCTTTTGTAAATAATGTTTCATATACGGCTGCCAAAGGAATCTTTAAAACTTAGAGAAGGAAATGGGGCTTCCTTCGCCTCATATGTTAGCCCATGCACAGTCTGCCCCTGCCCTTTGCTGACCTTCCCCCTCACCACCCTCCATCACAGACTGTGCTCCAGTTGGATGTTTCTTTGTTTCTTATGAACCGCCCTGTGCTGCCTACCTTGCATCTTCATCCCTTACCTCCCCAGGCTGGGAAGTCCTTGCTGCTGTCCTCTTGTCCCCGCTTTGCCCATCGAAGGCTGCCCTTCGGTCCCTACCCCAGAAACCTCCCCTCTATGAAGCCTTCCCTGACCCTGGCCTGCCCGTTGTGTCTCTCTCACTGCCCCCTCACATTTGCCTGACCTCGGGTTGCTGGGCCCCCACCCAGCCGGAAAGCCCCTGAGACAAGGCCGTGGCTTGCTCCTCTTGGGATTCTCCGCCGCCCTGCCCCCCTCACCACAGTCCTGGTACAGTAAAGACACCACAGAATGAAAGGATCAGGCTGAATTTGGTAAAAGGCCCCACTCCTGAGTGTTTTCAGTGAAATTTTGCTCTGCTGGCCACTGAGAAGAAAAGGCAATTCCAACAGCCTTCCTCAGCTTTGGCCTCACGCTCCTCGAAGGCCTTGGGGCTGCAGCCTCCTCCTCCTTCACTTTCGCCCCACGCAGGCCTGGCACGCATGGGCGGTGATGAACTTCGAAGCTGTGCTGCACTACAAGCATCAGAACCAAGCCCGTGACGAGAAGAAGAAGCTGCGGCACGCCAGCGGGGCCAACATCACCAGCACGGCCACTGCTGCCACCACCGCAGCCACGGCCACAGCCACCGCCACCAGCACCGAGGGCAGCAACAGCGAGAGCGAGGCCGAGAGCACCGACAACAGCCCCACCCCGTCTCCTCTGCAGAAGAAGGTCACTGAGGTACCTCCCCCAGTGAGGACGGAGCCCGGCACCGGGCGCTGTGAGGAGTGGGATGGTGGTGGCGCGCCGAGGAACCTGGGCTTTGCTCTAAAGGGCCAGAGGAAGCTACACGGTGTGGCTTATTTGCCGGCCAGCACTGTTCGAGACGGTGCTTTTGTGCATGTGTTTGTATCTGAGGCGCTGCTTTAGCCCCCAAGCCGAAGACTGAGTTTCTGGTCACTGTTCTCACGAGAATGAGCTCATCTCCTTAAAGCCTGCACCTGGGTGTGTGGGTGGCCACGCACATCTGCGGGTCCACTTGAGGACAGGCCGGGGGATCTGCCCTCTGCCCCCTCTCCCTCCCCACCTCCCCTCCGGCTGGCCGGCCCAGAGGGCAACGTGTTCAGTCTCGGCCCCCCTTCCCCTGCCACCCCGTTTCAGAAGCCACCGTTAAGCCAAGACGATAGCCACTGTGCCACAATTGGCATGTCCTGAGTGCCTGCTGTGTGCCAGGTACTAATCCAGAGGCTTCTCACACGTTAACTAATCTGCCCTCATGACCTCTTTGAGGTATGTACTGTTCGTATGCTGTGAGGAATTAAGGCAAGAGTGTCCGTTAACATGCGTGTGTTCCAACAGGATTTGTCCAAAACCCTCTTGATGTACACCGTCCCTGCCGTCCAGGGCTTCTTCCGTTCCATCTCCTTGTCACGAGGCAACAACCTGCAGGACACACTGAGGTATCAGAGAAGGGCAGTGCGCCTGGTAGGCTGTGCGCACAGCAGGACGCGGAATGACCCGTGACGTCCCTTTCCTTCCCCACCCTGATGGGTCCGCCCAAGAGTAATGGAGGCTGCGGACCAGGCGTGGCCTGAGAATGTGCATGCGCACTGTGTCGTGAATGGAAGTGGCGGGTCTGTGGCAGTAGTGCTGAAAGCCCCTCAGCTTTTTTTTTTTTTAAAGATTTTATTTATTCAAGAGAGAGTGAGAGAAGGAACAGGAGAGGAGGAGAGGCAGAGGCGGAGGGAGAAGCAGGCAGAAGGAGAAGCAGGGAGCCTGACATGGGGCTCGATCCCAGGATCCTGAGATCATGACCTGAGCCAAAGGCAAATGCTTAACCGACTGAGCCACCCAGGAGCCTCTCTCTCAACTTTGAAGGCCACTTAGAGAGGCTGAAACAAATGGCACAGACCAGCCAGTCCAGAGACTATGGGTGACAGGGGCAGCTGAGTCCTGTGTTTACCTGTTGCCACTGGTCTCCAGGTGACTTTCTGTACGTGCGAAGATTATCCATAGGTTGTCCCTGGTCTCTGGTCTCTTTTGTTAGATTTATGAGCTTAGATGAGCTTAGATGATGCTGAACCCTCTACATTATCTGGGATAAAAAAAGTGTTCACTTGGGATACCTCTCCTTGTGTTGAGCTAAGAATTAACGACCATCACCAGCAACCCTTCCCAGGTGGCTCCCGAGACCAGACACTGGAGAACCAGTGATTTGAGGCCATACCAATTATTCTGTTTTTTTAAGAGTTATTTATTTTAGAGAGAGAGAAAAAGTGTGAACAGGGGAGGAGCAGAGGAAGAGAGAGGGAATCCTCAAGCAGACTCCTGCTAAGCACAGAGCCTGATGGGCCTAATCCCAGGACCCTGAGACCATGACCTGAGCTGAAATCAAGAGGCAGACACAACTGAGCCACCCAAGCACCCCTTTGCCAATTATTCTTTTCTCAAGAGTCTCAAAGATTAAAAAAAACAAAAAGGAATAAACTGGGAAACTCAGTTTTCTGTGATTTTTTTCATTTTTCTTGTCCAGAGTCCTCACCTTATGGTTTGACTATGGTCACTGGCCAGACGTAAACGAAGCCTTAGTGGAGGGGGTGAAAGCGATCCAGATTGACACTTGGTTACAGGTAAGGCTGGCTCAGGTCTCCCTGCTCTGTCCCCTGGGATCATGCAATGTTCCGTGAACAGTGATAAAGAAGGAGGGATCGGTCCCAAGGTCGAGACTCTATTTTCTTTAGTTTCTCCCAGAGAACTGAAGGGAATGCACTGTTTTAGAGTTTAACAACATCTACCACAGCAGGTTTCAAGAGCAGGTCACTGCCGAGAAGAATAACTAGTTGTTTCTGCATCTCGCACACTGCATACCGTGTCTTTCTGAATACCAGGTTATACCGCAGCTCATCGCAAGAATCGATACGCCTAGGCCCTTGGTGGGCCGCCTCATTCACCAGCTTCTCACAGACATTGGCCGGTACCACCCCCAGGTATGTGGACCCCCTCGGCAGTTTCTCCTCGAACAGCAGACCTTTTGATCTGGATCCCAGCCTTTCCTAAAGCTGCGCTAGAGACATAAGGCAGGAACTGGGAGCCAGACTTCCCATCTGTCTAGCGGGCAGGCCCAGGCCCAGAGGCCTTCCTGAAGAGAAAGAGCCTCCCGCCCGCCCCAAGACTGAGTGGTGGACTCCAGTCAGTGTCAGCAGCGTCCTCTCCGTCTCTCTTATCTTCCTGAAAGTCAGAGTTTGCAAGTGTTCCTTCCGTGTCTGCCTCAGGCCCTCATCTACCCCCTGACCGTGGCCTCTAAGTCTACCACGACGGCCCGCCACAACGCAGCCAACAAGATCCTGAAGAACATGTGCGAGCACAGTAACACCCTGGTCCAGCAGGCCATGATGGTGAGTGTTCCCCACAACATGCTGCCGGCAGGAGGATCTCCTGTCTCTCCCAAGACAGGCCTTTCTGAGGTTAGCTCATCCTCGGGGCTTCTCTTTCTCCTCTCTTGTCCAGGTGAGTGAGGAGCTCATTCGTGTGGCCATCCTCTGGCACGAGATGTGGCACGAAGGTCTGGAAGAAGCATCCCGTTTGTACTTCGGGGAGAGGAACGTGAAAGGCATGTTTGAGGTGCTGGAGCCCCTGCACGCTATGATGGAACGGGGCCCCCAGACTCTGAAGGAAACATCTTTTAATCAGGTATGGGATAAGAAAGCATGGCGTGACATGACCCAAAGGGGTCTTTACCAGACCTCTTTTCCTCTGGCCTTCCTCCTGACTTGAATAAAATGTATTCTGTTGGAGGTCACAGGATATAAAAACACCAGCAAGTTAATTGTCACTAACTTATGAGAACCCTCCCAAAGCTTTAATTAGAAAACCATGAGATCCTTGCTGAGCTTATGTTGCCTCTCTTTACTTTGCCCATAAGCTGTCTTAAGACCAGGGCTCCAGGACAGGGCCCCAACACGCCCTTGCTAAGCCTTGTGAAGGGCCAGAGCTGTCCAGCCACAGTGTACGGCCAGGCAGGTGTGCTGTCTGCTTGCGGGTTGAGCCTCTGGCATAGTCCACACCTTGATGACTCTCATACTCCCCCTGCTTCCCTGCTCAGGCATATGGTCGAGACTTAATGGAGGCCCAAGAGTGGTGCAGGAAGTACATGAAATCTGGGAACGTCAAGGACCTCACCCAAGCCTGGGACCTCTATTATCATGTGTTCAGACGAATCTCTAAGCAGCTGCCTCAGGTAAGATCTTTAGGTTCTAGCAGCGTTAACTGTCATCGTCCCTGACATTTTTCTTTTTGTGGACATTCTAACAGTAACTCTAAAGCATCTGGTTTGACTCCTGTCTGCAAGCTCTAGGACAAGTCATTGCTATTAGCAATCTATCAAAAAATATTTAAATTGGGGGCACCTGGGTGGCTCAGTCGTTAAGCGTCTACCTTCAGCTCAGGTCATGATCCCAGGGTCCTGGGATCCAGCCCTGCACTGGGCTCCCTGCTTGGCAGGGAAGCCTACCTCTCCCTCTCCCACTAACCCTTGCGTATGTTCCCTCTCTAGCTGTGTCTCTCACTGTCAAATACATAAAATCTTAAAAAAAAAAAAAAAAGTACATAAATTGCATTTAAGTTCCTCCCTGGAGGCAGAAAACTAATCCCCGTGGCAACTGTTCACAGCTCACCTCCTTAGAACTGCAGTATGTCTCCCCCAAACTTCTGATGTGCCGGGATCTCGAATTGGCTGTGCCCGGAACGTATGACCCCAACCAGCCGATCATTCGCATTCAGTCCATAGCACCGTCCCTGCAGGTCATCACCTCCAAGCAGAGGCCCCGGAAGCTGACGCTCATGGGTAAGGACCCTTGTGCTCCTGCCACCAGCATCCCTCCCACCCTGGTTGGGCCCCTCCCCTTTTCTGAAATGACCGCTCATCGTTAACACCACGAATCTCTCCATAGCAGCCTCTCTCCCATGTTTATGGAGAGAGAAATAGAGCACAATTGGGTTTCTCATTACATCCCTCTCGGGACTCCTCGTTCGTTCATACCTTTGAGGTGTTTATGTGAAGCCTAGCTGCCCTGCAGAGCAGGCGGAGGGAACTTTGAAGGTGTGCGGCGCAGGCAGGTGGGAGCGGCCGGCGGCTGCAGGGGACTGACAGGGCCAACAGAGGGGCACCGGGTGCAGGTGTGGTACAAGCAGGGCTGAAGAAAGGGCTCCTGAGCTCTCGAATGTTCTCCTTCACCATCATGGTCTCTCTGTGTGGGAAATGGCTGTGTAAAAGGAACAACCTGAAGTGGAGTGAGTTCTCACAGTGAGCTCTGTGACCTATCTAGGGTAGTTACAGGAGGCCTGTATGCTCTGGTGGCCCTTCGAGGGTTCTCACTTTTTAATACGGCTCATGCTTTTTAAATGCAGTAGTTACTCACCAGCGCCGGTTCATCACGGTTCCCAGGTGATCATCTCTCTGTGGGCTGGCATCTCCTGATACTAAAACATGGGTCAGTCAGGTTCTCCACAGTATTTCATGAGGGACTTAAATGAAGGACCTATTTCCTCCTGTGAGCAGAGTCAAGAGAGCACACAGTGAGAAGCTGTGACTCATCCCCACCCTCCAGACCCGAAAGGGGCAAGGAGCCCATCTAGAGGACATAACCTGAAAAGAGAGGCTATCCACCAGGAGCTGTAACCCAGGTAGACGGACACTGGAAGCTTCTAGAACTGGAGCCTGGCCTGTTGTCAGGGGCAAACCCTTTGGCCTCTCCTTCTTCCCACCCTCTGACTTCCCTCCTGCGAGTGCCCCCATTGGCTAAGTCCAGCTGGGAGCCCAGGTGATGCCGTGTCTAGGGGTCAGGCTTCACAGGCACAAGCAAGACCGAAGAGCAGAGAGTAGGTTTTGAGAGGAACATGTAGAATGACCATCTCTGCAGTCAGTCCTGACCTTCAAAGACAGAGCTGTTTTTAATTTTATGTATTTTTAATTTGGCCAGCATTTCATTGGGGACCATCAAAAGCAGGGTCATTCTTTTCATCAGTTCTGGGGTACTTTTTGTGTTTATGTGCAACTGTGACTGGGTGGGGTACACATAGGAGCTTGGGAGTATAGGGCTGGTCTGTGCTAACTGCTCCCACCGTTCCTACAGGCAGCAACGGGCATGAGTTTGTTTTCCTCCTGAAGGGCCATGAAGACCTGCGGCAGGACGAGCGAGTGATGCAGCTCTTTGGCCTGGTGAACACCCTTCTGGCCAACGACCCCACGTCTCTTCGCAAGAATCTCAGGTATTCAGGACATGGCGGGGTGGGGGGGTGACAAGGCAGCGATTGGACTGGTCTTCTGGGGTTTCTTTACATCCCTCCCATGTGGTCACGTCCCTCCACGGAGTCGGCTGTAGACCTGTGTACCCGACAGGAAGTCATCAGTAGCCAAGGCGTTAAACACAACCAAGAATTGTCCATACTTTTGGCTTACTTTCAAGGGAAATGCCTGTAACAACCACCAGAGGGTCCAGAATGGAACAGCCCATGGCCATTAGACTAAAGATGCTGCATGGCTGGGGTGTTTTACTTTCCCTGTCCACCCTGCTCTCTTCGTCCTTTTTCTGTTAAGTATGTAGATATGAAGTCGGAGGTTGTTTTGGCCCGAGAAACGATCATCGGGCCGCTCCCGGACAGCAGTGAGGTTGTCAGGCAGGTCGAAGAGGCTGGCGTGCACACCTCCCAGCAGCCCTGTGAGGGGAGCACCGTCCAGCACACTCACCTGTGTTGTGCGGGGGTCAGAGGCGGACTCTGTTTACCGTCCGATAACAACCCTGCTTTCCCGGGGTTCCAGCATCCAGAGATACGCCGTCATCCCCTTATCCACCAACTCAGGCCTCATCGGCTGGGTTCCCCACTGCGACACGCTGCACGCCCTCATCCGGGACTACAGAGAGAAAAAGAAGATCCTTCTCAACATCGAGCATCGCATCATGTTGCGGGTATGTGGAGAGACTTCCAGGGCCTGATGTAGCTTGCCAGTCGGGAAAGCTCTACGAAACTGCTCTTCTCGTTCTCTGTGTGTGTACGTCACTGAAAAATCTAGTTGGGAGACTTCTGTACTGAAGAAGTTTTCATGAAGTGAGTCCTAAAGCAGATTACCTCCAAGAAACAGGACCCTAAAGCCCAGAGATTAGGTGTTCAGCCTTCTAGGTGAGACTGGACAGTATTGTTGATCAGACAGTGTGTAGCGACCAAAACACCTGACGTGACGGGACACTGGCCACCCAGGGGATGATCTTAGAAGAGGTGCAAGGGATAAGAGCGAGATTTGTCTGTTACTCAGAACTTCGATGCCTCCAGCACTCTCCTTCACACCAGCAGGCTTGCACTCAGGTGGGACCTGAGGTCTCACCCTTCAGCCCTGACACTTCCCATGGTCATCTGGTTCCATTGGCCACACACACCCCCTTTTGCAATGTTCTTATTTCCTTTTCTTTTGGGTTGGGGTGAGGAGATCAGAACCCAGCTCTGCCTGGACACCCCAAGCCTGATTTTGCCCTGGGTTGAAGCCGCCAGTCAGGGCTGGTCTCAGAGCGCTTGTGTCCTGATGCAGATGGCTCCCGACTACGACCACCTGACGCTGATGCAGAAGGTAGAGGTGTTCGAGCACGCCGTCAACAACACCGCGGGCGATGACCTCGCCAAGCTGCTGTGGCTGAAAAGCCCCAGCTCCGAGGTATGACCCACTGGGCTCCTCATGCGCGCCCCTCCCTTCTGGTCCACGCGCTCGTGCAGGGCTGGCTTCCTGGTTTGTTCACATGCACCTGGTGGACTCATCTTTGTGACGAGCAGCTGTAGATTATGTATCATCTTTTATAACAAATTCAGTGGACGAGCCGTGCAGTTTAGCGGATGGAGATTTAGTAATTTTACGTTTCTCCCATTTCTTGTGATAGCATTTGAGCTGGGTTTGTATTAACGATATTAAAGCTATTTTGTATATGTTAGAAATTTCCTGCTCATTTAATTTTTGTTACAGTATGTTCCTTGGTTTGGGATTTTTGTTTTGTTTTTGATGTATAGACATTTTTAAAAGTTGGAACTTACCAGGTTTTTGATCCTTTTCTTTGAAGTTTCTACCTTTAGCCTTATATTTAGAAAAGCCCTCTCCACCTCAAGATTATGTATCTTTCTACATTCATTTTCTTGTACTAATTATAAAATTTGTTTATCCTCAACCCAATTTGGAATTTAAGATTGAAGGTGTTTTTTTTTTTTGAGATGATTAGCCAACACCACAGTATTTACCAAATAATTCTTCTTTTCCATACTATTTAAGAGAGTCCATTTTTATTATACAAAAAATTTTTCTATGCCATTGGATTTCTTTCTGAGGCTTCTGTTTTATTTCATTGATCTTGCTAAAGCCTGTTTCTCCTCAGGTACCACACTGTGAATACAACTATTAATGAAAAGTCTCTTCTCATTGGCTATTTTAATTCTTCTTCCAGATAAATTTTGGGATCATTTTGTCACAGTCCCACCAAAAAAGGGCTTCTGAATTTTGAGTGAAATTACATTAAATGTATCAAATAATTTGGGAAGTTATTACATTTTTACTATCTTTAATGGACATTTTCATTTACTCGGGTCTTTATATTCCTGAGCAAAGGTTAATTTTTTTATTCATTTAGTGTGTGTACATCTTTAAGTTTATTACAAGCATAGTTTACCATTGTTACAGTTACAAATGAGATCTTTATTCCATTTTATGTTATAAACTGGTTACTGATGGAACATAAGGAAACAACTGATTGAGATGTAGTTATGTTGAAGCTGGTGAGCTTCCGGGGCCTCGGTTATGTGTTGCTTATATGTTCCAGGTGTGGTTTGATCGCAGAACCAACTACACCCGTTCTTTAGCGGTCATGTCCATGGTTGGGTACATTTTGGGCCTGGGAGATAGGTGAGTACATTGATTTTGGTTTTGTAGTCTTTTTCTACATTGTACCTTTCTTAAACAGTTTCCTTTTGTTTTCCAGTCAGATTTATGACCATTTGGTAAATAACTGTATTTTGTACCTTCGGGTCTTCTTTGCAGCATCAGCCTGAGCCCCTTTCTATTATGCATGCAACAGGACATCCCAGCAAACTAAAGAGAAGAAAAACCTTAGTTCTAGGGTCCCACTTTCTTTACAGGCCGCTTTAATATGTTAAAAACCATATACAGGGGCGCCTGGCTGGCTCAGTCAGTAGAGCGTGTGATTCTCAATCTCAGGGTTGTGAGTTCAAGCCCCGTGTCAGGCATAGAGCTTACTTACTTTATTTATTTTTTAAAAAAAATTGATAGTATTTTGTTTAAAGATTTTATTTATTTATTGGGCAGAGAGAGATCCCAAGTAGGCAGAGAGGCAGGCAAGAGAGGAGGAAGCAGGCTCCCTGCCGAGCAGAGAGCCCTATGCGGGCCTTGATCCCAGGACCCTGAGATCATGACCTGAGCCGAAAGCAGAGGCTTTAATCCACTGAGCCACACAGTAAGCCCTAGAGCTTACTTTAAAAAAAAAATTCTTGGGCACCTGGGTGGCTCAGTGGGTTATAGCCTCTGCCTTCAGCTCAGGTCATGATCTCAGGGTCCTGGGATCGAGGCCCGCATCAGGCTCTCTGCTCGGCAGGGAGCCTGTTTCCTCTGCTCTCTCTGTCTGCCTCTGCCTACTTGTGATCTCTCTCTCTGTCAAATAAATAAATCTTTTAAAAAAAAGAAATAATTTAGTCCATCAGAGAAAGACAGTTATATGATCTCACTGATATGTGGAATTTGAGAAACAAGGCAGAGGGTCATGGGGAAGAGAGGAAAAAATGAAATGGGACGAAACCAGAGAGGGAGACAAACCGTAAGAGACTCTTAATCTGAGGAAACAAACCAAGGGTTGCTGGAGGGGAGGTGGGTGGGGGGATGGGTGGCTGGGGAATGGACACTGGGGAGGGTGTGTGCTACACTGAGCGCTGTGAATTGTGTAAGACTGATGAACCACAGACCTGTACCCTCGAAAGAACCAATATGTTATATGTTAATTAAAAAATAAAAAGACTGGGGCGCCTGGGTGGCTCAGTTGGTTAAGCAACTGCCTTCGGCTCAGGTCATGATCCCGGAGACCCGGGATCAAGCCCCGCATCGGGCTCCCTGCTTGGCGGGAGGCCTGCTTCTCCCTCTCTCACTCCTCTCTCTCGCTTGTGTTCCCTCTCTCACTGTGTTTCTCTCTGTCAAATAAATAAATAAAATCTTTTAAAAAAATAAAAAATAAAAAAAATAAAAAGACTAATAAGCTTTGGGCGCCCCTACCAAAAAAGAAATAATTTAGGCTTTGCTGGCCATATGATATCTCCCAGCTACTCGTGTCTGCTTGTGACACAAAAGCAGCCTGAGACGGTATGTGGCAAATCGACAGGCCATGACCAGAAAAACTACGTTTCCAGAGGCAGGCGGAAGCTGGCTTCGGCCTGTGGATAGGGCCTGGAATACCATGCCCTTGTTGATTTCTTCATCAGTGCTGCCCTCGTGACCCCTCCTTGCTCTCCTGTTTCCTAGACACCCATCCAACCTGATGCTGGACCGACTGAGTGGGAAGATCCTGCACATCGACTTCGGGGACTGCTTTGAGGTGAGCACATGTTCCGGAATGCCACGTAAGGGTGACCTTTCTGGATGACCCTTCCCCCCCTGACCGTTCAGGCAAATTTAAGCTCAAAATGCATCACCCTGATCCCTACCAAAGCAACAGAAAGTCAAACTCAGAAGTGAAGTCCGTGTTCGTTGATACTTGCTGTAATTGGACTCTAACCCTTCGAGGCAAGGGCCGTTGTCCACACACCTCTGAGTAGCAGAATCTTCATTCCTGAATTGACCTGTTGGTCAAAGGCCTGCTGTGATGCACCCTAGTCCTTTTTCTTTGTTTCCTCTATCCCTTTGTGTGTGTGTGTGTGTGTGTGTGTGTGTGTGTCTTTTTAGTTATCTTTTAAAGCCCTGTGACAAGTCCCCTCACTAAACTAAAGCTACTTCATTTCTGTGCCCTAATTGAAATCAGTGTAAAGAAAAGCTGCCTGCCTTCACCTGGCTTTGGCTAAAGAACACAATCTAGCCTGGGGGGGGAGGGGAATAATTAATTAAATGAAACAGAAGACAAAAAAGAATAATCTAGCCATTAGATTTGGTTTTTCTCTTTTATTTCCCCATAGGTTGCTATGACTAGGGAGAAATTCCCAGAGAAGATTCCATTTAGACTAACGAGAATGCTGACCAATGCTATGGAGGTGAGTGGATCGTGGGAACAAGCTACTTTGGAGTGGGGCCCGCACAGTCAGGACCGGCTCTGCACACAGACTGGCTTGTTCAGTCCCATCAGTTCCCGGAAGGCCTGGATTGGTTCTGCAGTTTGTTTCCTGATATTTTCCACTGTGTTAGAAATGATCAACCTTTGAGAGTCTGACCATGCTTCGCATCAGACCTTCATATGAATCACAGGCCTGACCTGACCTGACCCCTTGCCCTGAACAACCCCCCAGCGTGATACATCAGTAACATCCTGTGTCTGTTTCCTAAGTGTGTGTGACAGACCCTCTCAACTTGCTTCTGGTCCTGAGGCCTTCAGGGGCAGGGCCGGGGCCACTGACCTCTGTGATGAGTGGCTCCGGTCCCGCAGGTTACCGGTCTGGACGGCAACTATAGAATCACATGCCACACGGTGATGGAAGTGCTGCGGGAACACAAGGATAGTGTCATGGCCGTGCTGGAAGCCTTTGTCTATGACCCCTTGCTCAACTGGAGACTGATGGACAGTGAGTGTTAACAAATGCCTGGGAGCGGGAGCCCGCACCCTCAGAACTGGGAATATCCAACATGCTACATTTCACTAACCTTGTCCCCTGCCAGCCTGGGGCCTGAGCTGTATTACTGGGCTGTTGCGTTATGTTTTCACAGAGCCGGTCCAGTGGCTGGAAACAAATTTCAAGTATTTTTTCTTATTAACTAGAACAAAAAAAGCCAATCATTAATTTAAATATTAATTAAAATACTTTCAGGATCAACCCTGGTGATTTGTGTTTGGATTTCATATAGAGGAGAAAGCTGGAATCTTGACAGGAGACATGAGTACTCGTGATGTGGGGCAGCAGCGTCTCCGTCTCCCCTCTTCTCCTCCGCCTCAGAAGAGGGTGACTGACCCAGGTGTCTCACCCAGCGCCCATCAGTCCCGCCCTCACCTTCTGTTATCTGGTCCACAGCACCTAAACTCAGCTCGGCGACACAGTGTCCCACAGGACTGCACACCCATGCTAACACCCACTGAATCCTGCGTGATCCATCCTGGGCCCTCTCTTAGGGGCTTTAGCTTTTAGTAAAATTGTATTTTTATGGTGGTAAGAAAATATCGTACCAACCAAATTTCTTTCAAGTCAGAGTTTAAAGCACTTTTTATCCTCTCTTTGATTCTTTTTCTAGCAAATACCAAAGGCAACAAGCGATCCCGAACAAGGACGGACTCCTACTCTGCGGGCCAGTCAGTAGGTGGGTCCATCCCCTCGGATACTGTAGCTTCTGTCCCCTTTTGTCCAGAATGTGTGTTGAACAGGGTGAGCTCTGTGATTGCCATGAGAAAGCAAGGCAGAGATAGTAACAGATGCCAGGAGGCGTGTTTTCCAGAAGCTCCAACCGATGACGCAGTCCGCAGTGATTCTCTCACTGTTAAAGTAGCATCTAATGGGCATTTAGTTAACTTTAGAAAGTTGGCCTAGAAATATTTACTGAGCATAAATTTTTTTTTTTAATTTCATGCCTCTGAGGATGGAGTGGGTACCTAAGACTCAGAAATTGTAATAAAACTATCTGAGCTTTAGCTATAAAAACACAATTAGGGACACATGGTAGCTTAGTCGGTTAAGTGCCTGCCTTCAGCTCAGGTCACGATCCCAGGGTCCTGGGATCAAGTCCCACATCAGGCTCCTTGCTCAATGGGGAGCTTGCTTCTCCCTCTGCCTATTGCTCCCCCTGCTTGGTCTCTCGGTCTCGCTCTCTCTCTGACAACGAAATAAAATCTTAAAAAAAAAAAAAACAATGAAAAGCACATCTGGAGAGTCTGCGTCTCTCAGAGGGTTAAGCCTCTGCCTTCGGCTCTGGTCATGATCTCAGGGTCCTGGGATCGAGTCCCACATCGGGCTCTCTGCTTGGCTGGGAGCCTGCTTCCTCCTCTCTCTCTGCCTGCCTCTCTGCCTATTTGTGATCTCTCTCTGTCAAATAAATAAAATCTTTTTTTAAAAAAAAAGCACATCTGAATATTAACCAGTATTTAGCACGCCCTTTAGTGGTATCTGGACTGTGGTAGTTATCAGTGGTATCACCATGGTCCTAGAGCATTGTCAGTAGCTCAAAAATAGGAGGACAGAAGCAGTAGAAGTGTATTCACGCTGCTGGCAGAGGAACTGGGAAGCCACGGGAAACACTGTCCAGGAGTGGGTCCACAGAACAGGTCCCAGGAACATAATGCCCCCCCCCCCGGCCCACTCCTTTCTCCCTCATAACATCTAACAGCATCCTACATAGTTCACACCTTGAAAATACCGTTGGGGTGTAACAAGGTAAATATTCTGTATAGACATTTATGGAACATTTGCAACTAGTTGCTTAGCTAAGCCAAATATTTAAGGGTGGGAAAAAGAATGTGACCTACAGAGATCACCATGGAGAAGCAACAGAATGACATTATAGAATCGCCCAAACCGCGTGTAGTCTAGGAACTAGTAAGTGAACAGTCAGTCTACTGCTGATCCGGCAGCTTGCATTTGGGTTCGGAGGAGAGGCCTTGGGGCTGGGAGAAAGAAGGGACCGCTCTGAACAGCAGTCGTTGAGGGAGGTTAGTGCGACTTGAGCTGGCCATACTGGGCGGGTGGGAAGGAAGAGGGTGATCTGGGCAGGAAACTGAGGCCCTGGATTAAGGTGCAGTGTGTGAACGGGTGCGGATCTCGCCTGGACACCCACGACAGGATTTGCGGACGATGCCTGGATTACTCGTGGAGTCTAGGGTGCCTTGTATGGGTGACTGGTCTCATCCAAAGTATGTGAGACCAACGGGTCTCATTCTCAGGGTCCACCTCACTAGGACATTATCAGGCGGACTCTTGTCTGCCATCTAGGACATGCCCAGGGGAACTGGGAGAACTGGTCTGGCGACCCCAGGCGGTGGTAGACCTGGCTGGTTTTCTGTGGCTTCAAAGTTAAGTTCAAGTGATCATTCATAAAAGTATTACCATCCCTGGCTTCATTTTGAGGCCTGTGGTGTACGAGGACAATGTGGAACTGACTTCATACTTCTGCTCTCCTGAAGGCCGCAATCCGTGGAGGGTGACTATAAATCTGGGGACTTTCTCTGCCCAGAAAGGATGTATAAGTGCCTCCGAAGAATAGCACGTCGGTCATGGGTGTCACCTCCTGAAAGCTGTGCTCTTTATATTACCGTCAGTTGTTTCCACAAGTTCTCTCACCAGGGCTTCATTTGCACTCCTGTGCTGTATGTCAGAACGTTTTATAAATATTGTTTGCTTAAAAATTCATGCTTTGGAGATGTAACATCTTTTAAATACACAGTGACTGCTCTTCTCCTTCCCCCTCAGAGGCAGTAGGGTGAGTGTTCAGGGAATGTCATGTGTGAAGAAGTAGAGCAAACGCTCGCAACAGTGGTTCCTTGGTGTTGGAATTTTCTGCCAATCGATTTTTTTCCTCCTAGAAATTTTGGACGGTGTGGAACTTGGGGAACCCGCCCATAAGAAAACGGGGACCACAGTGCCAGAATCTATTCATTCTTTCAGTAAGTCCGACCTCTGAGGAGTCGCACCAATGACTAGCTCCTTAAGTACATAGCAGCCGTGCTGAACCGAGAGGGGCCGGTAAGATAAAGCACCAAACCCGCCTCTGAGCAGACAGGGGTCTGTGAACTTCTCATTCTATTTTGAAGACCAAGATAGACTCAGAGGAAGAATTACTCAACACTTACAGGAGTGAATATTTGCGAAAAGCAGGGGCATCCATCGTACCTGTTGTGACAATCCAATCTTACTGTTATTCTGCCTTTGTGTATTCCAGTTGGAGACGGTTTGGTGAAACCAGAGGCCCTAAATAAGAAAGCTATTCAGATTATTAACAGGGTTCGAGACAAGCTCACTGGTGAGTGTGTGTGTGTTTACTTAAAAGAAACAAAGTCTTGAGAGATTTTTCTCCTCTGGAGTGAGAGGTCAGCCAATCTCCAGCTGTGCTGGTGCCTAAACTTTGTGTCTAACTGGAGGCTCTCCGAGGTTATCCATTGAAGGCCTTCTCTGATTCTATAATGACCATTAAACTCACTTTAATGTGGATCTCATTTTACAAGACAGGGGAGGTTCCAGGTCAGCCAAATTTGGTTCCAAAGTCAGCCAAATTCCGGCAAATTTTTCTTATCATCATAGCTTGATATTGGAGCAAACCTGACCACTCTGATCCTTTGCCTTCCTGCACTTCTGGGTCTGTTACAGAGTGGACAGCATGGAAGGAGCAGAAAGCATACTTTTGAAAACAAGACGTGTCCTGTAGACCAGACAGTATGACGGGAGGTGGGAGTCAAGGGGGCCAGAGATCCCCGCTGTACCACACCCTGCATGGCCCCTGGGCCTGTCTGTCCGTCTGGAAGAATGCCTCTCTCAAAAGGCAGTGAGGCTCAAATGAGACGTGGGATGCCACGTTGGGGCCTGGCACTGAAGTGTTGAAGTCACATTGTGTTTATTTGTTGAGCACCTATAAGCACTAGATGCTGAAGAAACTGCTGGTGACAGACTGCTTGCCCTCGTGGCGTCCGCATCTACAGGGGCAGTACTGGGGGCAAGAAAGGGCTTAGGCTGTGATGCTAGTCACAAGGAAATGTAAGTGCTGGAGTTCTAGGAAAGTTTCCCTGGGAAACAACCCTTGAGCTAAAATCTGAGGAGGACATAATTAGAAGCAGAGTGTTCCAGGTAAAGGAAACAGCACATTCAAGGGCCCTGTGGTGAGAGCACATCTAACAAGAAAAATGGTCTGAATGCAGATGAGTCTGACTGCCAGAGAGAGCGAGATGGGAGAAGCACAGAAGCAGAGTGCCCACACTCTGACTGGGAAGGGGTGGGATCATACAGGCCTTATACTTTATCCTCCATCCTAAGGGCAATGAGAAGGCCCTGAGGGCTTAAAGGGGGGATGGGGGAGGCAGGAGGGGCCTAGTAGGATTGCACTGGGGAATCCTCCCTGCGCTGACCATGGAGGCTGTGTGGAGGGAGGGAGCTACTGCCGAATTTGTGGCTGGATGGTTGACTAGACTAGGGAGGTGGCCACCCGATCTTCAGGAGGCAAAATCCAAAGGATCGATGAGAAGGCATGAGGGATGGTGGGCACTGAGGACTGCTCCAAGTCACTGATGGCCTTCTGAGAGTGTGCCGAGCCTGACAGCCAGACCGAAGGGGTTGAAAGAATGTGAAGTGAGAGAAGGAAGCGAGGCAGAGGAGACACGTTTCAGACTTGTGAGAAGCTCAGCTGCATGGGGAAGGAGTTGGGGGCTGGCTACAGCAGGGGTAGTGCGTGAGAGCCTTTTGTTTTTTAATGGGCGAGGGGAATGAGTGTACAAACCTTTGAAGACAGGCGTGAGAGGAGGGTAGGTGATTGTGGGAAACACATTAGGAAGCAGGAGGCGGAGGGATCCAGAGCGCAGGTGAACTTATCCTTCAGCCAGAGGAGGGACAGCTCCTGAGGGTCGCTGCAGCCCTGAAGGGGGAGCTCAAGCCTCAAGCCCTGCCCGGCCTGTCAGGGTCCAGACTGATGAGCTCCGTGAATGGATGAAATGAAGTAGGAGACAAGGGCATGTGCTGACAGTGAGAAGCCAGCAGGGAGCCTTGGGCACGTGGGGCCTGGGGAGGACGAGAAAGGGCCCTTGTGCCAAAGAGCCTTCATCAGCCGGCCATGAGTGCCTGTTTAGGGCTGAGGTGATGGGTCTGTGATGGAAGCAAACTTCCCTGTGGGAGGAAAGGCCCGACAATAGAGGTTGTAGGACTGAAACTGAGCATGGCTTTTCATCCACTTTCCTGCTGATGGCAGTACATGAAGGAATTTTTACAAACCCAGCGGCCCACTCCTTAGCTTGGCCAACTGCAGGCCTTTCCCCTCTTTGAACCAAGTCTCTATTAGGAGGAGAATGGTGTGTATTCATGTCACGTGGCAGTCTTCTTCGTACTTGGGGACAAGGAGAAACTGAGCAGGGCTGCACAGTCAGGCCAGCCGAACTGGGGGCAAGAACGGAGTGGAAAACCAAGTGCAGAAGGACTGTGTGTGTTTTTCCTGTCCTAGGTCGAGACTTTTCTCATGACGAAACCCTGGATGTCCCAACACAGGTGGAGCTGCTCATCAAACAAGCCACGTCCCACGAAAACCTCTGTCAGTGCTACATTGGCTGGTGAGCGCCTGTGTGCGAGGCGTGGACACACACAGAGGGCCCCATCCCATGCCCCAGACCTGGCGTGGCAGGAAAGACCTGGGGTGTTATCCAAAAAGGGGAATCGTAGTGTCAGATCTCTTGAAAAGTTTGTGTTCACTGCATGCGCTCACGATTCTAAAAAGAGAAACTCGGGTTCATATCTGGAAGGCAAACACCAAAATAAATTAAAATTACTTTTAAAATGGTCTAGAAAAGTAGATGAGTCCCTCTTTTTTGAGAGGAGGAATGGGGTTCTTTTTGGATTTTTGCTGTCAATTCCAAGATACAGGGAAGGACCAAGGGAAAAAAGCCAGAGCACCGACAGAGAGAGGAGAGGCAAAGACAAATTTATGTTCTGGGACTGTCGCCTCAAGGACCACTCTGGGGTCTGCTTTGATTAATTGCCCGAGGCACGCTTGAAGGTAGAAACTTGAGAGGGAGGGTGAAGGGGACGTGTCCTTCTGGGGCCTCAGCAGGCATCAGCCCTTGACTGGAAATGATGAGTGTGTCCAATGCAATTAGTTGTGGGAGATCTCCAGGAATGCCTCGGGGGGTTGTCAGACCTTGGTCTTTCCACTTCCAGTATATCCATGTAAAGCTTTGAAAAAGCCAACATTATTAAAATATTCCTTTTTTCTCTTGTCACCTTAGGTGTCCTTTCTGGTAACCCAAGGCCCAGACTTGCCCACAGCGTTTCTCTTGACGCTTTTGTACTTGGGGATGTGTTTCCACTCAACTGAAACCACGATCAGAGAGCTCAACTTTGCTAAATATTTTGAAATGTAAATGGAACGTACTACTGTATATTAAACGTTGGTTTGAACCAACTCTCTAGCTGCTGTTGAAGAATATATTGTCAGAAACACAAGGCTTGATTTGCTTCCCAAGACGGTCGACACAGTAATACTACACAAATCAAGCCATTGATTTGGGGGAACAGAAGATCTATAACTTAGAAATACGGGTTTTGACTTAACTCACAAAAGAACTCATCGTAAGTGTTGCTGATAGAAGAAAGGCCTAGTCGTTCCTCTCGACAAGAATACAGCAAACTCTGCACAGTCAAGAAGCCTCAGGCCATAGACAACATGTGTTAGGAATCGGAACAAGCTGACTTGGTCACTTGCACCCATCCTGTTACCTCACTGGTCTGCAGACAGCATCATTTGTAAGATGGCCCAGAGTGGGTGGAAAATGTCTGTCTTCTGCCTCACCCGTGATGCTGTGACTTACACACTTCAATCCAAGACCCGAATGCTGGGAGGGGATTTCTTCGGATGGCTGGGTGGCCTGCCTGTGTGGAGCAGACGCACAGAGCCCACAGTGCGGTAGGGCGGCCCGCAGCAGCCTTCCCACAGCAGCCTTCCCCGGCACGGTCCTGGCATGTTTTCAGTGAAGTTGAAACGCTCTATGTTTAGAGCAAGGGCTTGGAAACAAAGGCTGTCCTGGAGGTGCCGACCACAGAAAGGGAAGGTCTGGTACCTGTGGGGATTCTGAGCAAAAGAAATATTAAACTAAATGCACAAAGTATCAAGTGTAGCCATTCTAGACACCATGTTGTATCTGAATAATTTTTGTGCCAATAAATGACATCAGAATTTTAAAAACGTGCCTGGGTATCTTTTTATTCATAATTACGAGTTTATAAAGTTAGCAGGTATCCTTCAGCAGCCACCGTTCACTAAGCAGATGGTACGAGGGACCGTGCAGGACACAGGAGCTACCTGGGCTTGGTCCCTTTTCTCATGTTCACAGTCCAGACAAGGCGGGGTCAGTGCCATGTTAGAGTGGACTGGTAACCCCCAAGCCAAGTGAGAAGAACTATACCCAGGGTGTGAATCTCAGTGGGAGGCAGGAATTCCACTGACAGAGCCAGGAAATCCTCCTGGAAAGGGGACATTTGCCATGGCTGTTAAAGGACCAGTGGGACTTTATCCGAAGAAGCACGTGAAGACATTCAGCAGGAAGTCGGTCTGAAAGCACAGTATCCTTCAGGCAGGAATGGCAAGTATTAACTTGAACCCTATTTGACTGTAAGTCTTATACCATTTCTGATATGTAAAATGGCAGTTTCACACAGTCGGACCTCATAGTTCAGTGTAGCAGGCTGAGTGGTCAGTGGAAAACAAAGGGAAAGACAGCGACTAGAAGGGGGCCAGAGAGTAGAGTGTGGGGCCAGACTGTGTGACCTGCCTCGGTTCAGCAGCAAGGAGTTCGAGCCTGATGCGTGGACAACAGGGAACCATGTGAAGTTCTAAAACCAAAAGCAGAATCTGAGTAGTATTTTTCAAACAGATAACCAGTGTCAAATGGTAAAGAGAAAACTAGGTGCTGCAGGACCTATGAAAGAGGTGTACAGTAATGGGGAGGAGAGGGGGCGCTAAATAGAGCTGGCAAGTGCCACGGAGAGATTTCTCCAGAGAGAGCATGCCTATGGAGTGCTTCCAAAGAACAGCCTTTTCAGTTCAAGTAAATTTTCTATTTCTAAATTCCTGTGCGCCACAGCTACCTAATGAGAAATACTGAATCATAAAAGCTGTTCAAAGAATTTGTATTAGGAAGAGCATGAGCATTAGAAGGCCAGGAAGCCTATCGCACATGACATTGTATCTTCTAAATCTGCCAGAGGCCTGGACCACAGTGATGCTCCATAGACACTTGTTGGAGGATACCTCTACAAACCAAAGATGAGTTTTTAAATATCTATAGTAATACTGGTAAGTTTTAACCCTCATAGTTAGAAAGTCTCATACCTATTTCAGGTTTTCTATAATTCTAAACCATGCATAACTCTTTTGCTCTGGAAAATATGATCACCATAACTTTTTGGGTTCTACATGAAGTAACTTTCAATGACCAGTGATGTTACCATTCATGAAAGATAAAGGATATGGGAATGAATGGGCTCCGGAAAAATGGTAGCCAACAATGGGGAAAGTATACTCCTTAGGACATGGAGTCCTTGGGAAAATTAAGATCTTTAGTCAATCCAGTGGGTTTCAAGTTACATCTAGACACAACCTTCCAACTTTGTTGAGGTGAATTACCAAAGGTAGATGAGCTATGGAACTTTTAATGACAGTCTCATTAATGTATCAGTCCAGGATGGTTTCCTGTAACCCTGTAAGAAGGAAGGGATGTGGCAAAGAATGACTTTCGGGATCCTTGCACACATTGGTGCAGTTCTTTTTTTTTTTATTATTTTATTTAAATTCAATTAACATATAGTTTACTATTAGTTTCAGAGGTAGAGTTCAGTGTTTCATCAGTTATATATAAACCCAGTCAGTGCTCATTACATCTTGTGCCCTCGTTAATACCCATCACCCAGGTACCCCAACTCCCACCCCCACACCCCTCCAGCAACCCTCAGTTTGTTTCGTATGGTTAAGAGTCTCTTATAGTTTTTCTCCCTCTCTGATTTTGTCTTGTTTTATTTTTCCCTTCCTTCCCCTATGCTCCTTTGTTTTTGTTTCTTAAATTCCATGCAAATGTTGGTAAGGATGCAGAGAAAGGGGAACCCTCTTACACTGCTGATGAGAATGCAAGATGGTACAACCACTCTGGAAAACAGTATGGAGGTTCCTCAAAAAGTTAGAAATAGAGCACTGTTGGTGGGAATGCAAGCTGGTGCAGCCACTCGGGAAGACAGTATGAAGATGCCTCAAAAAGTTAAAAATAAAGCTACCCTATGACCCAGCAGTTGCACTACAAGGTATTTACCCTAAAGATACAAATGTAGTGATCTGAAGGGCCACCTGCACCCCAATGTTTATAGCAGCAATGTCCACAATAGCCAAACTGTGGAAAGAGCTCAGATGTCCATCAACATGAATGGATAAAGAAGATGTGGTCCATATGTATACAAGGGAGTATTACTCAGCCATCAAAAATGAAATCTTGGGGTGCCTGGGTGGCTCAGTTGGTTAAGCAACTGCTTTGGCTCAGGTCATGATCCCAGGATCCTGGGATGGAGCCCCACATGGGACTCCTTGCTCTCTCACTCCCCCAGCTTGTATTCCCTCTCTCACTTTTTCCTCTGTCAAATAAACAAATAAAATCTTTTTTAAAAAAATCCTTTTATTTGCAAAGAGGTGGATGGAACTAGAGGGTATTTTCTAAGTGATTTAAGTCAGTTGGAGGAAGATAATTATCATATAGTACCATTCTATAGGTTAGGCCTTAAAACCCTTGGAGGCATGTACAGTAGTTGGAAAGAATTAAGGCTATGGTGTCAAATTACCTAGTTGCAAATTTCAGCTCCACCTCATACTACCCATGTGACTTGAACATATTAATCTGTGCTTGCTTCCTCCTCTGAAAGTATGGATAATAGCTATGATCTAGTCCAAAAGTGTTGTTTTGAGGATACTTTGTGTAAAGCATACCGCATAGCCTGATATGTGGTACTGGGTTGACCAATATGGAATAAGGCTCAGAAATATTTGTTGTCAAAATGAACTAGGGGAGTCTTTGTTCTGCCAGGGTACGGGTGTGGGTGGGGAGAGTGCGGAGAGTGAAAACCAGTTCCCTGTTAATAGGATATTCCTATTCCTGTTAATAGGTTGTTATAAATAACGGGAACAGCTAACATTTACTGAACACTTACTAAGTCAAATGAGTTAAGTGGGGGCCAAGCCTGTCTTAGGACAAAGGCCACACCCCACTAAGCTTCCCAACCACTGCCTGAGCTGCCAAAACTGCCTCCCCTAGAACGGCTCTTCCCGGATTCATTTCACAAATGTGTGAGCTTCCAATAGGTGCCTGAGCGATCGGAGGGGTTTGGAGGAGTTCAAGAGAGCTCGTGAGCTCGTGGGGCACGTAGAGCCTTCTCCAATAGTTTGCCCATAAGGGGCTGGAAGGTGTACGGTGATGTTTTGTGTCTCTCTAGTTGGCAGCGATGCCAGCATTCGCGTAGGCCATTAGGAATGAACCAGTGGCGAGGGGGAAGACAGACGATGGCAGAGAAAGGGGATCAATTAATCGCAGGAGCCCGGATCAAGCGCGTGAGGCGGGCACGGGACGAGCTTGGGAGAGGCTGGCCTTACATATGAGATTAACTGCCCCTCCCCCCGGGTCCCACCGTACTAAATCACAGACGATAAGATTTGAGGTTAAACAGACAATGTATACTTCCCCTTGTCGAGGGGCTTAGGAAAGATAACCAACTCACACTCTCGGCCAGCTCATCCAGAGAAGACGAACTTCGCACATGCGCGATGGGCAGACAGCGCGGCGGCTTGAGAAACTCTCGCGAGAAGAGCCGTGCAGGCCGGGAAAAATGGCGCCTCCCAGCCCCCGAGAGCCAAAGGCCCCGACTGCCACGAGCGCAGCCAAACCCGACGGGGAGATGGTGCTGCCGGGCTTCCCGGACGCAGACAGCTTCGTGAAGGTGAGTTCGCGGGGCCTCCGGGGGCACCGGCAGCCTCCCGCGTTCTGCCGGAAGCGGGCCGGGGCCCTGTCCGCGGCCGCCCACCCGACAGCGCGCGCGCCGCCGCGGAGCCGGGCGGGGGGTCTCGGGGCCGCTGCTCGCGCCGGGCACAGTGTCTCACTTCCCCAACCGGGCGGAGATCGCACGCGGACACTGAGGGACGCCCCGCTTCCCAGGGCTCTCGTTCTTTCATGTGAACCCATGCAAATGTGTGGAGTGTGGAGAGCAGTGTCCGCGTCGTGGGTAGGGCTTCCTGTCACCCGGATGCCCCCGGCCCTCGCGACCTCGTCCCGGCCCAGGCCTGAGCCACCTAATCACCTCTCTGGAGGGCCTCGGCTGCTGTAGGCCACACCAGTCGGCGTCCTCCCCTCCCTCGGACAAGACGGTCCCCTTTTCCTCGTCAGTGATGCCGTCCCACATAATCCCAGACCCTGGCTGTAATGTCACCTGTTACACCGAGCTGGCCTCGTCTAGGTGCCTTAGAACGTTTATCAATACCTCCTCAAAGGAACACGGAGAGCATTATTGGTGTAATGTTTTTTATATGAACAAACAAAACTAGGTTTAAACACCTCATGCGTACCTTTTACAAAACCAGGAAACTAAAAGAATTTGTAAGTTAGCACTGTGTACTTCCCTAAACTCCACTCAGGTGGATCATCATTAGTAAATGTCATTATTCATTTGTTTGGCTGCAGCTCTGAGAATTCCTGGACCACTAGCCATGGTCCTGATTTGGTCGCAGTCATGCTCACGGCCACCGTGTGTCCTCCCCACCGTGTGTCCCCCCCATGACGCAAGTTTCCACCTCCTTTCTCTCTCTTCTCCCCCTGGAAAACACTCATCACACAGCTCTCGGTGATGTCATTTGGCCTTCACATGATCACGACCATCATTTCTTTATGACAGCAACTTCAGATTTTTTTCTCATTACCACACAACAATTAAAATCAAGAACTACTTGGCATTAACTGAAACATAAACACAAATCCCGTTGTGGGCAGTGGCCGTTATCATTTGGTCAGCAAAGGATCTAGAGTATTCTTAGGTTTTAGATGCTTGCCCAAATGAAAACACAAATGGAAATTCCTATCGAAAGCTCATGGACCTGAATTTGAATAGTAATAATAATAGCAGTAATATGCTCACCAGGCTCTACCCACGTGATTTTATTGGTTCATTTAATCCTCACAATGACTCTATAGGGTGGTCATTTTTATTATGCCTATTTTTCAGAGGAGGAAACTAAGGTGCAGATAAATAACTTATATAGCAGACCCAAGATTCAAACTCAGGCCATTTTGAATATTTATCTTATATGTGTTTGTTCTTTCTCTCCCCACTCACCCAAGAATGTAAACTCCAAAACTTGGTTCCTTGTTCATTGTTGTATCCTCAGAGCCTGGGGTAAAATCAGCACTAAATGAATATTTGTTGAATATGTAAAATTCATATAGCACAATGTATTATATGTAGTATATCTTGAGAAAAGTGACTTGCTGATGAACGGGGATCCATGTTTAAGACATGCTTGTTTTTTCTGGTTTTGGACAGTTTGCTCTTGGGTCTGTAGTGGCAGTCACCAAGGCATCTGGGGGCCTACCACAGTTTGGCGATGAGTATGATTTCTATCGAAGTTTTCCTGGCTTCCAGGCATTTTGTGAAACACAGGGAGACAGATTGCTTCAATGGTAAGTACTGTGTATGATTTTTTCATGTTGAAAGAAATAAATATAGAGAAATAGGTAGTTTTCCCTGAAATTAGTTTTTCCTTAGCCGTATCTTTCTGTGCTCTAAAGAGCAGTAGGGGCTCCTGGGTGGCTCGATTGGTGAAGCATCTGACTCTTGATTCATCTCAGGTCATGATCTCAGGGTTATGAAGTCAGGCTACACGTACTTCTCTTTCTGTCTCTGTCTCTCTTAAATAAAAAAATAAACAAATGAGACAGTGGGGGTGCCTGGCCGGCTCAGTCAGTAGAGCCTGCCACTCTTGATCTAGGAGTTGTGAGTTCGAGCGCCATGTTGGGTGTAGAGATTACAAGGAAGGGAGGGAGGGAGGGAGGGAAGGAGGAAGGAAGGTAGGTTAAAATAAAATGAGACAGTGGATTTTGATTAGGAAAATGTTATTTGGAAAAAAAAAAAAAAAAGAAAATGTTATTTGGTAAATTTTGAGTTTGACTTTTAAAAAATATATTAACTTTTGTACCTGTTTGTAGACAGTGAGTCTTTCTGAATTAATGTGGGACTTTGAAGCCTAGATCCAAGGTTCCTTCACACAGTCTGCAGCACTGTGGGTATTATCTTTTAATAAGTGTGTGAGGACAGTATACAGATAGTGATTTTGTTCAACTGTTGCATGACAGAATTAGAGCATCTGTTTTTTATTTCGTGATAAAGTAATGAAGGCAAAGTATATTATTTATGTAATATATATTTTTTAGAATTTAAAGGAAGCTTTGAGGTAATTTCTTCCAACCCTTCTCCTAACAGATGAGGAAAGGGATTCTTCTGAGATTTAGGGAATTTCCCAAGACCACACAAATAGCAGTGTTTCTGCTGTAAGTGTGCAAGTTTTACTAGTTTGATCAAAAAGTATTGGGAGGGTGTTAAGTCAGTTAAGAGTCAGTTAAGCCTCTGACTCTTGCTTTCAGCTCAGGTCATGATCTCGGTCATGAGCTCAAGCCCTGCATCGTGCTCGGCAGTCAGCGAGGAATCTGCTTCAGTTTCTCTCTTTCTCTCTCTCCCTCCTTCTCTAACTCTCCTCCTGATTGCATGCATATGTGCGCTCTCTCTCTCTTTAATACAAATAAACATATTAGGAACAGTCGAAGCCAAGACTTTCAAGCTTTCTCCCATATTGGGAACAAATGAATACACGTATGCAAAGTAACCTTGGTTTTCCTGTCCTTCCTAGCATGAGCAGGGTAATGCAATACCATGGGTGTCGAAGCAACATTAAGGATCGAAGTAAAGTGACCGAGTTGGAGGACAAGTTTGATTTACTAGTTGATACCAATGATGTCATTCTGGAAAGAGTGGTGAGTGTTTCACCTTACTCTTTGTTTTTAGATTTTTTTTTTTTTTTAATGTGACAAAGTAAGAGAGCACAAATGGGGAGAAGCAGAGGGAGAAGCAGACTTCCCGCTGAGCAGGGAGCCCAACTCAGGGCTCAATTCTAGGACCCCTGGGATCATGACCTGAGCCAAAGGCAGGTGTTTAACTGACTGAGCCACCCAGGCGTCCCATCACCTTACTCTTAAGATAATTAATAAATGAGGCCAGCTCTGTTTGAAGAGCAGGTGATGCTTATTCTTGGGGTTGTGAGTTTGAGCCCCACATCGGGCATAGAGATTACTTAAAAATAAAATCTTAAGGGGGCGCCTGGGTGGCTCAGTTGGTTAAGCCACTGCCTTCGGCTCAGGTCATGATCCTGGAGACCCAGGATCGAGCCCCACATCAGGCTCCCTGCTCAGCGGGAAGCCTGCTTCTCCCTCTCTCACTCCCCCTGCTTGTGTTCCCTCTCTCGCTGTGTTTCTCTCTGTCAAATAAATAAATAAAATATTTTTAAAAAAATTAAAAAAAAAAAATAAATAAAATCTTAAAAAAAAAAAGATAATTAACAAATGAAATTTTGTATTATTAAAATGTAAAAAAAGAACTGTAGGGGCGCCTGGGTGGCTCAGTTGGTTAAAGCGACTGCCTTCAGCTCAGGGCATGATCCCAGAGACCTGGGATCGAGCCCCACATCGGGCTTCCTGCTCGGCGGGAAGCCTGCTTCTCCCTCTCTCACTCCACTGCTTGTGTTCCCTCTCTCGCTGTGTTTCTCTCCATCAAATAAATAAATAAAATCTTAAAAAAAAAAAAAAAAAAAGAACTGTAGCATCTAAAGTTTAGCATTTCTTGTTCCAATAATCCGTTTCTGATAGTTGGCTTCTTTTTCCCAAAGATAACACTGTTGTCTTCAAATACATTACTTCAACCTATCGCTGCTTAGTGGAGGCCTGTTACAAATCTGTGTTCTAGATTTGCAAATCCCCATTTGTATTGCAAAAGAAGAGGCCTTTGGGTACAGAGCCCAACCAAAATTTTGTCCTTTTTTTTTTTTTAACTATTATCTACAATCTGCTGAACAGCCTGACTCGCAGGATTGGAAGGAGATGTACATCATATGATCTAGCTTACTGTCTATTTAAGCCTAATTCTCCAGCAGAACATTATTTACAAAAAAAAAAAAAAAAATAGAGATCATCCAAAAGCTAACCCTCAACTATGTGACAGTCCCTCAGAGTTTAAATCATGCTTTCCTGTCTTGTGAAGTCATCTCTTCCATAATCTAAATGCCCACAGGTCTTTCAGCAGGTTCTCATATTTTATGATTTCAAGTCCTACCATGTTATTCTTTGTCACCTACATTCCCGAACCGATACCACACATCTGCTTCGATTGGAAGAGTAGATTAAAACACCCTTCATTCTCAGAGTACTAGCCTTCTGTGTTTAACAGCTGCAGTCTAGTGTCTTTTAAATTCCTTTGGTGGGCCACATCACGCCGTTGAATCATTTTTGAATTTTCAGCCCAACTGAGAGCTGTAAAGGGAGTTGATGGTGGGGGGTGGGGGAGCTGGGGGGGGAAGTGGCCAGTTACTGCCCTGTCTTTGAGCAAATAATGCTATAATTACTTGGGATGACTCCCTCGTGTGTGTGTATATATATATGTTCTCACATGTAATTCTCTGAATCTGTTTCTTAAGAATTTTAGGTAATTAACCTGTTAATCCTGAAAGGAAGATGCTAAACTATTATGTCCTCTGCCCTCAGGGTATTTTACTGGATGAAGCATCAGGTGTGAATAAGAATCAACAGCCTGTCCTCCCAGCAGGATTGCAGGTTCCCAAAACAATAGTGTCCAGCTGGAACCGTAAGGTGAGGGCTTCTTTGCCAATAGACTAGAGCTTCACATGTCAATTTTATAATAGGGCCTTTGCCCATCCTGTTCTGCATTCTGTTCTGATTTATTGGATGCAGAACTAGCCACTGCCTAACTTGTTCTCATAAACAGGCACAACTTGATTACCTTTTGTTTCCTTTGCACCCCGCAACCTCTGACACACACACACACACACACATACGCACGTTCTTAAAGGAATGCGCTTAGAAGGCACAAATGAGGGGCACCTGGGTGGCTCAGTCGTTAAGTGCCTGCCTTTGGCTCAGGTAGTGATCCTGGAGTCCAGAGATGGAATCCGTATCGGGCTCCCTGCTTGGCAGGAAGCCTGCTTCTCCCTCTGTCGCTCCCACTGCTTGTGTTCCCTCTCTTGCTGTGTTTCTCTCTGTCAAATAAGTAAACCTTTAAAAAAGGGGAGGGGCACAAATGGGAATTTACTTTTCTTTTTTGGGGGGTGGAATTTCTCTAATTCATCAAGTGACTATAGTATAAATTCTTTGTATTTTTTGTATTATTATAGGCAGGAGAATATAGCAAAAAAACAAAATCTGAAACTTTCCGGCTGCTTCATGCAAAAAACATCGTCCGGCCTCAGCTTAAATTCCGAGAAAAGATCGACAATTCCAACACTCCATTTCTTCCCAAGATCTTCATCAAGCCCAATGCTCAGAAACCCCTCCCTCAGGGTAAAGCATGCAAACTGTGCCTCAGGAAAAGGGAAAATGTCTCCCTGCCACCTTCCTTTCTTTCAAAAGGAGCCACTTACCCACTCTGTCACTAGGTAAGATGTGAATGTGTTCATCCCTTTTGTGATGGTGGTGTTGTCTCTGCTTGGGTCTCCAGCACTCTCTAAAGAAAGGAGGGAGCGCCCCCAGGATCGGCCAGAGGACCTGGATGTGCCCCCTGCCCTGGCGGATTTCCTCCATCAGCAGAGAACCCAGCAGGTGGAACAGGACATGTAAGTATTTGTCAGAATGCTCTGCTAGAACTTTCTACATCCTCCCTCAGTTTCACTCTTGTAAAATACATCAGTGTAAGCAAAGAATGTGAGGGACGGGTGATTGCTATCCTTATCCGACGCAGATCTCTTCAGTAAAACCTCCTGTTTGTGTTCACAGAGGGCCTGCCCAGGAGGCATCTCAGGTAACCCTCATGGCAGCCCTGAGAGGGAGCAGTCGCCCTCACCCCCATTGTCCAGATGTAAAGACAAGACAAGGGGTGCCAGTGCTCCCTTCGCTCACAACCAGAATCTGAAACCCCAGATTTTCTTAAAACGGCCCTTCCTCCCTCCCATCCTGCCTTTCTTAGCAGGTGGGGTCTGCAGCGGCAAGGCTGGGGCTCCCTAATCGATTCAGCAAGGAAGAGGCATTTTCACTGGCAGTGCAAGCATCTTAAGAAAGAAAAAAAACTCAGGGCGCCCAGGTGGCTCAGAGGGTTAAGCCTCTGCCTGTGGCTCAGGTCATGATCTCAGGGTCCTGAGACTGAGGCCCGCATCGGGCTGTCTGCTCAGCGGGGAGCCTGCTTCCTCCTCTCTCTCTGCCTGCCTCTCTGCCTACTCGTGATCTCTCTCTCTGTCAAATAAATAAATAAAATCTTAAAAAAAAAAAAAATCCTGCTTAAAATAGACAAAGGGACCTTGCATGAAGGAAGAAGGTGGTAAGAACTTGGCTGGTATTGGTCTTTTCTTCCCATGTAGCCAGAATCTGGCTGAGCAGCATTCCTTCCGACCCGGCTTCGCACTGCGAGGCCACAGGCCAGGTGCTAAAGAAACAGAGGTGATGTGAGGCAGAACTCTCACATAGGGGATTTTTATGCAAGTAGGTGATTGAGGATTAAAAAAATCGAGTGTTTGGCATGTGACCAACTGCAACGTCAGCCCCATCGTCTCTCGCCACACAGGTTGCTTTGCCAGACCGCAAGGGATCGTGCATCATATGTTTTTATACACTCCACAGGGGCAGCCAGGCAGTGTTTTGAAATAAGAGTTCAAATCCTTATAGATGAGTTGATTTTTAATGATCACATTGTAAGGGTGAACCAGTTTGACCTGATTTCTTTTTTTTTTTTCTGGTACCCTTGAATTTCTCATTAAAACAATGGTACTTTTTATAGCGAGGAAATATTTTCGCAATGGCCTCTTCTCATCTGTTTTTACAAATTGGACTGAAGCAATTGATTTTCCTTGAATCCCGGAATTTCTCAAAAGGATTTTTCTTTTTGTTTCATTTATTCAGGTTTGCACATCCTTATCAGTACGAACTGGATCACTTCACTCCGCCAGACTCGGTCCTTCAAAAGCCACAGCCTCAGGTTAGCACCCAGACTGGGTTTGTGGATGATACCTGACTAACCCAGGAAAAAAACAAATCAATGTAATTGGGGCTTTCCTTAAGTGACTTTAGAATAAAAGGTTGAAGCGTGGGGCACCTGGGTGGCTCAGTCATTAAGCGTCTGCCTTCGGCTCAGGTCATGATCCCGGAGTCCCGGGATCGAGCCCTGCATCGGGCTCCCTGCTCGGTGGGAAGCCTGCTTCTCTCTCTCTCACTCCCGCTACTTGTGTGCCCTCTCTAGCTGTGTTTTTCTCTGTCAAATAAATAAATAAAATCTAAAAAAAAAAAAAAAATGTTGCAATGTCAGGTCATTTCTTGAACTCCTGATTCATTCTCTGCCTTAGTGAAGGATGATTCTTAATATTCCTCTCTTTTTCTACCTGTGCTTTTGTGCCACAGTTATATAGGCCTGTGGGGGAGACCCCCTGCCATTTTGTGTCCTCCCTGGATGAGCTGGTGGAACTCAATGAAAAACTCTTGACTTGTCAAGAATTCGCGGTAGACTTAGAGGTAAGTTGTGAATGACATGGAGTGAAATTTTACATTTTCTAGTTCACTCCCTACCTGAGGAGTATAAATTAAGCCTAACAGATCTGGTTTTTTGGGCAAAAATGGATCAGTCATAGAACTGCTTTTATAGCTGCCCTCCCAAAAGCAGTCAGGGAAAGCCTGGTGTGATCAGTTTTCCCTGTTCTCCCCTCTTCCTGGGTTTTAGCACCACTCGTACCGGAGCTTCCTGGGGCTGACCTGCCTGATGCAGATCTCCACCCGAACAGAAGACTTCATCGTGGACACCCTGGAGCTCCGCAGCGACATGTACATTCTGAACGAGAGCCTCACAGACCCTGCCATCGTCAAGGTCAGCCAGCCTCTTGGAGGTCTTGCCTGGGAGCCTAGGATTCAAGTGCTGTTCAGTTTACTATTTCATTATTTCAACAGAGACCTGGTAAAGTTGAGAGAAATCATTGTAATTTCCTACATTCTGGCCCCACACGCTGAACTGCTTTTGCTGCTAAGCCCCAATTAGAGCAGCTTTATATTGTGGCTCGTTACCACCGGGAGAAGTGTTCCATCATGTTCATGATGACTACAGTGAGCCTGTGCCATCAGGATCCTTTGCATTTAATGACTATCCTTGAAGCTACTAGAGCTACTTTCTTAGAATCACTGGCTGGAAGCCTTTTCAGACGTTAAGAGTGCAATTAGGAGGATGGAAGGCCATTGGTCCAATTAAAAGAAGCTTTTAAAACTGAACCGATCTTAACTACCTTCTGGCTTCTAATTCCAGTGTTGCACTCACCGAGAGGCTGAACTTGTTTCAGGGTACGGGTGGCCTTGAACGCCTGGTGCCACATGACCATTTCAGGGTATGGGTGGCCTTGAATGCCTGGTGTCACGTGACCGCTTCTGTTTTCAGGTCTTCCACGGTGCTGACTCAGACATCGAATGGCTCCAGAAAGACTTCGGCTTGTACGTAGTGAACATGTTTGACACCCATCAGGCAGCACGCCTCCTTAACCTGGGCCGGCACTCCCTGGACCATCTCCTGAAACTCTATTGCGGTGTGGAGTCGAACAAGCAGTACCAGCTGGCCGACTGGAGAATACGGTTTGTGCTTGACGAGGACGAGTGGGGGCCGCACACAGCCACACAGACCTGCGTGTGAGCTGTGATGGCGGTGGCACCTTGGCTTGACTGGCCCCCGTCTGTCCTGCAGCTGTGGGCTGCGGCAGAAAACTGACCGACGTTTTAGGGTGACCACGTGGTGTGTGTTGGGCTCTCAGGCTTCACGGAGGTAGTGGTTAGAAGAGGTGTGCCATGTCAGTATTTGTGTTCCTGCCAGTGTCTCGTTGGAAACTCCATCTCCCTAGTAGGGAAAGATGTGTGTGTGTGTGGTCATCTCCCAGGGCTTCAAGAGAATTCTGAGGTACCAATGTGATTGCACCTTATAGTGCATGTGTACCGCAGTGTGAGAGTGTGGCGGGGTCCTGCCACACTTCCTAGAATCTGGGCTCTGCCCCACTACTGCCAGGTGGCCGGCTTCCTCCCTGAGGTTGCAGCTGTTGTCTGAAGAAGCTACTTCACTTTCCTCCAGTTCTGCATTTCAGAATTTCTAGAGAGAATCTGATAAAACCCAAATAGAAGATGAAAACTGACAGAGTCTCCAAGGCACTCCCTGCCATTTAACCGTGGTCATGTGCCAGGCGCTGAGCTCAGAGCTTCCAGGGTTTTGTGCAGGGCGGTGGGGGCTTTCCCTTCACCAGTGAGGAAAGGGAGCTTATGTGACTTGTCCAGGGACAGGTGTGCGGAGCTAAGACTCATACTCAGGCTAGACAGGGTCTCTCCTCTCGCAGTGTGACCCTATTGCCCTTTCTCCCCAGCTGTGAAAACAAAGGCTTGTCCCATGAAGATGGGGGGACTTGGAACGTAACTATGGTATTGGCTGTGGTATCAAAGGGATCCAAAGTCTTCGCACACCCAGAGCAGACAGATGACCGTGCACTCCCGGAGGCGAGCCGCAAAATAATTTCCTTCCTTGCAATCCCAGACCTCTGCCCGAGGAAATGCTCCACTACGCCCGGGATGACACCCATTACCTGCTTTACATCTATGATAAAATGAGGCTGGAGCTGTGGGAGCGAGGCAACGAGCAGCCCGTGCAGCTGCAGGTCGTGTGGCAACGCGGCAGGGACATCTGCCTCAAGGTGCCGCCTCTGTCTCTGCCCGGGTCCCAGTGCTTCACTTTATCCCTCACATTTCTGAAAAGAGCCACAAGAGCCCAGGGCACCACTCTGATCCCCACTGATCTTGACCGTTCTGTAATATTTTGCAGAAATTTGTCAAGCCCATCTTCACGGCCGAGTCCTACCTTGAACTATACCGGAAGCAGAAAAAGCATCTCAACACACAGCAGCTGGCAGCCTTTCAGCTGCTGTTCGCCTGGAGGGATAAAACAGCTCGTAGGGAAGACGAGAGTTACGGGTAAAGGACTAGACGTTCTTTTAATATCTGCTTTCTGGGGGCGCCTGGGTGGCTCAGTTGTTAAGCGACTGCCTTTGGCTCAGGTCATGATCCCGAAGTCCCAGGATCGAGCCCCGCATCAGGCTCCCTGCTCAGCGGGAAGCCTGCTTCTCCCTCTTTCACGCCCCCTGCTTGGGCTCCCTCTCTAGCTGTGTTTCTCTCTGTCAAATAAATAAATAAAATCTTAAAAAAAAAAAAAAAGATCTGCTTTCTAGACCGAGCAGCTCAGGTAACGAGGAAATAATGGCTTTTTTCTTTTAACCATGGAAGTTGGTTACATCCCCCCCCCCCGCCCCGCCAGTTTAACGGGGCTGGCTGGCTGAATCTAAGGCGACCCCACCGTGTATTTTGTTCCAGATACGTCCTGCCAAACCACATGATGCTAAAGATCGCTGAAGAACTGCCCAAGTGAGTCCGAGAACAGATAACGATGTCCTGACTTTCTCAATAGAGACATTTTAGCCCTCAGATCAGCTTCTCTGATCATTATTACCTAAAGGCTGTTGACTCAGAGATTGTGCTCTAAGGAAGTTCACAAGTCCAGGAATTCAGAAGTTCTGCCCTCGGGCTGCCCTGTGGGAACTAGACCATCTGAGTGGCAGCCGTTTCAGCCGTCTTGCCTCAGAAGATGAGATCCAGTGCGGGTCCGAGCCTCCAGCATGCACTTGGAAGGGAGGGAGGGAAGCGTCTCAGAGTCTCGCAGCTGTCGTTTGTTCCAAACCGAGGCACCGGACGATTCTGAACCCTTTCCCCATTAACTGAAGATTAAGTAAAGAATCAAATTGCACCATCTTCCATTGAGCCTGTTGCAGTACTGCAGCTCTGAGGAGCTGTGGGCCCCTCCCAGCCCTCCCAGTTAGCCAGAGGCGACTACACCAGGCTTGGTGCTGCAAAAAAACGCTAGTAGATTCCACTGACCGAGAGTGCCCCCACCCTCCCCACCCCGGGCTGGTGTTTCCTGGGTCTTCACCTTAGCTGTAGCTCTCTGTTCTCATCTGGAAGCTTTGCGGGGAGCTGTGCCCCTAATGATGAGTGTGTTCTTTCTCGTCTTCAGGGAACCTCAGGGCATCATAGCTTGTTGTAATCCTGTACCACCTCTTGTACGGCAGCAGATCAATGAGATGCATCTTCTAATCCAGCAGGCTCGGGAAATGCCCCTGCTCAAGGTAAGAAACTTTGCTGCTAAAGGTTCCAGTTCAGTGGACCTGTGGTATCTGCTGGCCCCTGCAGTCTCCCCCATGCATGATCTGGTGTCCGTTCTTCAAAACCCCAAGAAAGTAATAAGGGTTGGGAAAGTCACTAGGCAGGACCTCTTTTTTTTTTTTTTTTTTAAGATTTTATTTATTTGAGAGAGAGAGAATGAGCTAGGGGAGGGGCAGATGGAGAGGGAGGAAGAAGCAGACTTCCCGCTGAGCAGGGATTCCCAACCCAGGGCTCAATCCCAGGACCCTGATATGACAACCTGAGCCAAAGGCAGATCTTAAGCAACTGAGCCATAGGCACCCCGGTGTGTCTCCTTTATGATTATCAAAAGCTAAAGCTCCTCCTTTTTTTTTTTTAAGATTTCATTTATTTAAAGAACATACATGCATGTGCACCATCAGGGGAGAGGGGCAGAGGGAGAGAGAAAAAGAATCTTGAGCAGACTGTGCTGAGCCTGGAGTCCAACATGGGGCTCGAGCTCACGATCCCGAGATCATGACCAGAGTTGCAATCAAGAGTTGGATGCTTAACTGACTGAGTCACCCCATTCAATTTGAATTTGGGGAGACAGTTTTTAATTGTGTTGGTTCAGTAGTTATATTGATATATGGTAAATTGTATTTGTGATTTTTTGAAAGATTATGGATCCAAAAAGACTTAAAATCAATTCCTTTAGGGCGATAAGGAAGAGACTGGGGATAAACACGTTTCAGTCTTCATATTAAAATTTCTTTAAAAAGAACCTTTTGTCAGCTCTATAGTTTGGCCAAGTAAAGAGAGAAACCTTGGTTCCTAGAGGAGAAGCTCTTTCAGGCTCTTGGAAATCTGCATTGTGTCTTGTCATGATGAAGGCTTTCATTCTTTCATTCAACAAGTAATTATTGAGCACAGAGTGATGGTGCCAGACACTGTAAGGGATGAAGGATGAAAGAACATCTCTGGCCTCTTGTAAAACTCATCCAGTGAAGGGACGCAGTCTGCGCTGCAGGGACCACGTGCGGTCACCGAGTTGAGGCGCCTTTCCTCAGGTACTCTTTATTCTTCCTCCTCAGTCTGAAGTTGCAGCTGGCGGGAAGAAGAGCGGCCCACTGCCCAGTCCTGAGGTAGAGTGCCGTATCCGATGTCTCTCTTCCGGGGGAGGGCACCAGTCGGAGCCCAGGTAGCAGATGCCCCCCTGTGAGAAGCAGCCTGCAGCACTGCAGTGGAAAGCTTCTATGCGCTTACAAGGCCTTCATGAGGCCTGTTGCTTGCTTTCTGCTGCAGAGATTGGAGAATGTTCTCTTTGGACCCCATGACTGCTCCCACGCCTCTTCAGATGGCTACCCTATCATCCCAAGCCACGGTAATGTAGAGGTCTCTGGAACATGTTGGAAACTGCCTTGTGTGCTCTCCAGGAGGCTTTGACCTTACTGACTTCATCCCTTTAGGGCCTGTGCCAGCGCAGAAAGAGGCAAGCCTCTTCCCCGACCAAAGAGAAGAAGAGACCCTGCCAGATGCCGGATGCCTTATCACTGCTGCCGTCATCACGCTATTTAATGTGAGTGCTAGGAAATGCTGGCGGGGGCGGATGGGGGGCCGGGGGACGTAGACCCATCAGGAGCTACTGGGTTTATCAGACAGGCTGTCTGCCTGGAGTGCTGCATCAACCTTTGAAACTAATACGAGAAGTAAAACCTAGCAGCCATGGGGACAGGCGTGGAGACAGATCTTCAAGGCAGTCCTTAAGAGGTGGGTGGAGGATTCTCTCGGGATCTCTGTGTGAAGAAATCCCCAAGGAAGGGTTGACATTAGGACACTTGCTAATTAATGCCTGGCAGGGAGTTTGGGGTGGGCCACAGTGCTTTCGAAGCCGGACCTTCCCCTTCAGCTGCAGGGGAGGCGTGGCCCACCCTGACTCCCAGCCTGCTGAGCACGCTCTGCTCCACTGTAGGGACTTTGCGTCCCTCTGCTGCCCCCACCGGCACCACCTACACATGCCCGGGCTGCAAAAGAGGCGGCTTTTGAACCCATTTGTGTGCACAGTGGCTGACAAGGACAGTGATGAGCAAGATCGGAAGTCATTAGTACGTGGGTGGGAATTTATTTCCCCGAAGAGGGGCTAAGTCACGGTAGGCAGTGACTCTGTTCCTCCAGGACCGGTGTGACCAACCTGGGCCCAGGTGTATTCTTGGACTGTGCATTCAGTTGTGACAGAGCTTATCCCACTCTGTCCTACTCAGCAGGTGTCTTGTTTCCACCGGGGCTTCAACTATAGGCTCTTCGCGAAAGCAGGACCAAGCTGTGGTCGTTGGTCAAGATGGGTAGGCCCTAAAATGACCAGCATAAAAGGAAAATACACAGAGAAAACTCTGAATAGTGCAAACAACAGATGTGGTAAAAGAAAAATCATAATTTCTGGAAAGAAGGAGAGAAAGAAAGAAATATCCAAACTTTATCTGTTTGGATAAAGACGAGTCTGTGGCTTAGCAGGCATTCACATGGGAAACAGCCGGATGGGTCCGTAGGTTCCAGGACCACGGGTCACAGCTGGTCCATCACGCCAGAGTGCGGGCCCAAAGCCAGGAAGGCGCAGTGCCACCTGCAAAATGTGCTGCCAGAGAGTTAACTTCCTTTTTCACATCATCCCAGAAACTTAGATTAGGTCTACTTCAGTAATTCATGAGCAGAAAAGCCTAGGAGCTTTACCTGAGCAAGGTGAATGGGCAGCTAAAATGAGCATGAATTTCGGGCCAGGTGAGCCTGGAAACGCTATGCTCTAGCAGAGGCAGTGGCGTCCCCGTGCTCCGTGTGGCAGGACAGTCACCACGGAGGAAGCTGAAGGATGGCACACATGCTGAATCTAGTTCATTCTTTTTTTTTCTTTTTTAATATTTCATTTGACAGAAACACAACTAAAGAGAGAACACAATCGCTTCTCGGCCTTTTGGCTAAGATCAAGTGTAGTATCTGTTCTTATCAGTTTAATATCTGATATGTCCTTTATCCGAGGACAATATATTAAATGGATTTTTGGAATTAGGAGATGGAATAGGAGCTTGCTCCGTCCACTCCACACATCGACCTGGTATTGCAGTACTTCCAGGAACGGTGCACCCCCCAACGGGGGAAAAAAAAAGAGAACACAAGCAGGGGGAGTGGGAGAGGGAGAAGCAGGCTCTCGGCCAAGCAGGGAGCCTGATGCGGGGCTGGATTCCGGGACTCCAGGATCATTACCTGAGCTGAAGGCAAATGCCTAATGACTGAGTCACCCAGGCACCCTGAACCCAGTTCATTCTAAACCCAGTTGTGCAACACCCATTCGCATAACTGTACTGATTCCCCACAACAGTTTATAATTTTTTTTTAAGATTTTATTTATTTGACAGAAAGGTCACAAGTAGGCAGAGAAGCAGGCAGAGAGGAGGAAGCAAGCTCCCTGCTGAGCAAAGAGCTGGGTGCAAGACTCGATCCCAGGACCCCAGGATGACTAGAGAGCCAAAAGCAGACACTTAACTGATTGAGCCACCCATGCGCCCCTTCTTACTATTGTAACGTTTCTTCCATTGCTTGCATCATAATGCCACAGAGTGCTGACCAGATAAGTGGCTCATTTTCTGTCTCTGCAGGAACCTAGTGCCGAAGAAAGTAGAAAGAGCCCATTAACAGTTGCACAGAAGAAAGCCCAGAACATAATGGAGTCCTTCGAAAATCCATTTAAGATGGTAAGTAGGCATCGTGTGTGTTCAGGGCTGACAGAAGAAGGAGAGCTTTCTGCAGCTCGTAGGGGCCTCTTGCCCAGAAAAGCTGCTGACAGTCCTTGGGGAGAGGCAGCCCCTGAATCCAGTGGGTGGCAGGTGTCCCTGGTGTCCGGGGGCGATGGAGTCAGGGGTCTTCTCAGATGAATCCAGCAAGGACGCCTCACTTGAGTGCCGGTGAGCGGTGGCGAGGTGGATGCTCCGAGTTAGGGCTCCTGTGACGAACCCACCAGAAACCCCCCGTGCAGGGCCTGAGTGCATGTAAACGACTATTCCCTTTCATTCCTCCAGTTCCTGCCTTCACTCGAACACCGCGCTCACATATCTCAGGCAGCAAAGTTCGATCCGTCATCAAAAATCTATGAAGTAAGTGGATTTGTCTCGCCCTTTCCACTAGTGACCTTGTAAAAAACCGTGGACTTTAGTTATCTGACCTGGGTTTCTACCTTAGCCCATCCTGAAGCTCCTGAAAATGAATACAAAAAATGCCCTCTATAAACATGTGTCCGCGTTGTTCCTAGAGATAAAGAACAGAACTTTTATCTGATTTTCAGAAGCCTTTGGGAGCCTTTTAAGAAACAGGTCTTTGGTTTTTAATTGAAGTTTTACTTGTACGTAGTAAAGGGCCCAGGTGTTAGGTGTTCAGCTTGATGCATTTTTACATGTGAATATAACTTTTAAGTCTCTCACAGGTGACAGCTAAATTTTAAAACACTGTCTTCTATTGTTTGGTTTGTTTTTAACAGCATTATGGATAAGAATAAGGAAACACCTTCCCTGGAGCCTCATGAGATGTTCCTGGGAGTCAGCATGTTAATTGTTAAAAGCCTTCTTCCTTCCTGCAGGAAGGACCTGCTCTGATCAGACGGAGGCCCGGTTCCCTCTGCCCCCCATTCTTTCATTAGGCAGCAGGGGTCAGGCCAGAACCCTGACGGGCCTGTGCCCTATCCCTGGTGGTTAGCCTGCTGTCTTTTGAAATGGAGAGCCAGATGGATTTTTTTGCCTTCTCTTCTTCTCATTCTCTGACCCATTCAGCCACACATCCCTTACCATGCTTCTGTCTAATATTGAGACGTGTTCTCACGCCGTAGGCAGACCTGGTGTCACACAGCAGCACACCAGACTCGAGAAGTCCTGCCCTGAAGCCCAGCTCCAGCACTGGCTAACCGTGTCCCCCAGACAAATGATTTAGCTTCTCTGAGCCCGTTTGCCATCTCAAAGTGCGGGTACTTTGCGAGGGTGCCTCTGTCCCAGGATTATGGAAGGGATTGAATAAGGTGATGGACAGGGAGGCATCTGGCTCCATGCCTGGAATCCAGTTGCAGTCTGTCCCTCTTGATGAGTATTTTATAAATAAAGCCAGCATGAGATTTTATTTTTCATGTCATGAGATTTGGAATTTATGACTAAGAAATGTGTATAGTTACTAGGTTAGTATGTCCGGTCTCCCCTCATTAAAAAAATAAAGCATTCCCAGATGGCTGAGTTTTGGAGTGTTTTTGTTTTGTTTGTTTTCATTGTAGATCAGCAACCGCTGGAAGCTGGCAAGCCAGGTACAGGTACACAAAGAATCTAAAGAAACTGCCAAGGAGAAGGCAGCGGAGCAAACAGGTAGCCCTCACTTCCTTGTATCTCTGTCCATCGGGGTGTCTGTCAAAGAACAGGCCTCGTATGAGCTTCTGTTTGTTCAACAAAGCCCAGCCCCTCCCCTGTGGAGCCTGGCTTGTCCTGGGGGGTAGTGGGTAGTGTACCCATAAATGTATGTTCTTATGAACCTGTGCAGGGAGAGGGGTAGGAAGTGCTGGGGCCGGGGCAGGGGCGAGGGGGCTACTGTCCTACCATGTTCGGAGAAGGCAGCTGGATAAATGTGCCATTGAGCAAAGACTGACTGCTTCTAGGGGAAGAGTGGTCCTTGCTGGTGGCCCAGCGAGTCCACGGTCCCAGGGTCGGTTGCTCACTGGGTGTCTGCAGAGAGTGGCCGGGAGGCCAGTGTGGCTGACGGAGGGGAGAGCAGGATGGTTGTAAGGACATGGCTTGTACTCCAAGCGGGCCAGGAAGCTGTGGAGAGTCTGAGCAGAGCCGTGGCCTGCACTGACCAGGAAAGCTCACTCTGAGACCATGGAGGGCCCAGCAAAGAGAGCAAGGGTGGGAGGCCGGGTGAGGGGCTGCTGGCTTGGTCAGCATGGGAGCAAAAGGGATGAGAAGTGGCCCAAAACCCATGTAACCCATAGTGACCCCGACGGCACCTGATGACGAGTTGTATGTGGCCTGTGAGAGGAAGAGAGGGACTAGAGGTACCAGGAGGGCTGGTCCTGAGCGACTAGACAAACAGGGCGGCGAGCAACAGTGAGAGTCCATGAGGAGCTGCTTGGGGAAGTGGCCTTGTTCTGGTCCTTGATGTATTTTGGTTGTGGCCCCTCAGAGCAATGGCCTGTAGGCTGGCGGGTGTGTGGCTCGGGTTCTCGGGAGGGGCCAGTGGACTGTCAGCCTGAGTGTGGGAAGAGCATCCGGCCCCGAGCTGCAAGGGCAGCGCAGGAGATTGGGGAGCAGGGAGGGCGCCCGAGCCGTGGCAGCCACGGACAGCCCAGCCAGATGAGGAGGGAGGCTTGGCTGCTAGGGCAGCGGCTCCACAGACCACGCTGTCTTGCAGCTGCTCGGGACCAGGCCAACGAGGACTACAAGGCGGCCGCGGAGCAGGCCGTGTCCGTCCGACAGCAGGCTGCCGTACGTGCCCGCCCTTCTTTCTCTGCAGAAATGAGATGCCCCTGGCCATGGTCGGGATTTTCCTCGGAGAGCAGGAGGGCTCATCCTGTGCTTCTAATTAAACGCGTCTACATCTCTGTAGTTCATCTTGGCTTGTCAATCAGTGCCTGCCTCCTTTCCCCTCAAAAAAGTTTACACTGCAATTCCTCTTAGGTGATTTTTTGTGATGAATTTATGGTAAATAGACCATACCCTAGACCTCACTAGTAGAAAAGGTACTGAAGCTTATTAATATCCAAGCCTGTTGTACCTTTCGCAAATGACCTGATGTCATTCTCTGCTGAGGAACTTGTCCCACCTGGCGCTGGCCCCACTCCTAGCTGCCAGCGCTCCTCTCCCTGTCCCCGAGCCCCCAGCTGCCAGCGCTCCTCTCCCTGTCCCTGAGCCCCCAGCTGCCAGCGCTCCTCTCCCTGTCCCCGAGCCCCCAGCTGCCAGTGCGGCAGGCCTGGCTGTGGCATCCTTTCCCGTGCTTCCTTCCCACGGTGTGTTCACCCTACAGCTGGAAAGTGCCGCCAAGAAGAGAGAGCGAACCACAAGTGACCCGAGGCCCACAGAACAGAAACAAGAGAAGAAACGACTCAAAACTTCCAAGAAGCCAAAAGACCCAGATCCACCAGAAAAAGAGTTCACCCCTTACGACTACAGCAAGTCAGATTTCAAGGCTTTTGCTGGTGAGGCTGGGTCTGGTGCCCTTTAAGGAACGGCTGGCCCTGTTAGGAGGGAGGAGGCTATGGAGGGAAAAAAGCACGAGTTAGGCACAGATGAAGCCCGAGAAAGACACAGCTGTCACCCAAGCCCTCTGAGAGCCATGCAGGGAGGTGACAGGGCCGGGCCGGCAGGTACCACCCTCCCCCCCACCCCTGGGCCACAGCTGCCCTGCCGGGGCCGCACTGGTCCTTGTGCAAGGTGCATCCCTTCTAACAGCAGCTCGTCTTTCCTCACGGTAGCTCAGGCCCAGACACGTATTTTCTCAGGCAGACACACAAACACGACAAGGAGTTCACAAAGAGAGCTGACACCCAGGGGGCCTCTCTGGTCTCTTAGCCGGTGGGAGCCCGTCCACCTTGGAGGGGCTGCAGACAGCGCTCCTTGGCAACATGTCCCTTTGGGGAGAGGGAAGGCAGGGCACGGTCGTCACCCCAGAGCCTAAGGGACTGCCAGTGACCCTTCCCGACGGGCACGCAGAGACCAGACTGGATGGAAGCTAGTGCCTTAGCCACCTGCCCCTGAGCTGAGAATATCTGTGAGAAATGAACCCACTGTTCAGGCTGCCCTTCCCCGCTGGGGACACAACCCATGAGGTGATGTCAGCCTAAGCCCCTCCTCCTACAGAGGGTGACGAGCTGACAGCCCACCCTTCCTGAACGTCGTGCGCCAGCCCCGCAGCCGGCCCGTGGGTATACTGACTCACGGACACGCTCGCCGGCGTCTCTCTTCTCTCACCTTCCAGGAAACAGCAAACCGAAACCTTCTTCCCAGTTTGATCCAAATAAGCAGACCCAGCCCAGCAAGGTAAGAAATATACTTGATGCGTAAAAGTAATAGGATCGTGTGTGCCAACTAGTCTTTGGTTCCAAATTCAAAAGCAAAATACAAGATGCCATTTAAAAAAAAGAAAAATCTCCTTGAGGATTCTCTCCTGCTCATGGTGCTTTTTCTCTCTCTACCTTTGCTGGGAAGACGGCCCGGCTAGGAGTCCTCTCCCTCTGAATATCTTTCCCTCAGCTCGTCTCTCCGCGAGTAAGGACACTACCCATCAGCCATCCTGGCAATAAAAAAGAACTCGTAAAGAGGCTGGGAGGGCTGGCACGTGGTTTGAAGGGGTGTCGCCGTCCGCTGCCATGGGGGTTAGAGCTGTGGGCCACAGACACTGCCTCGGGCGCCCGCACAAGCCTCTGCCTCTTCCCTGGGGGGTTCCCGGCCAACCAGAGCCAGAGGCGGCCGGCAGGTTAGGCACGTGGAGGCTGAGGCCTGTGGGGAGCCCTCCTGCTGGGAGCTGCTGCTGACGGCCTTGCCTTCCGAAGCACCCAGAGAGGGCCAGTTGCATGAAAACCAGTCACACCGGTGGTGCTGGAGTCTTAGACGGGCCGGCGGGGCTCCTGTGGGGTTTCTTGCCCATGTCCTGTGGTCAGACTGTCCCTCGACTGAAATGGCTTTTTATCTTTTCAGAAATGTTTTGCACCCAAAAAACTTAAACAGTCAGTGGGAAACAAAAGCATGTCTTTTCCAACCGGAAAGTCAGACAGGTACGTGATTAAGGCTGGTGTACGGGCTTGGAGGGCCCAGCTGGAAAGCCTCGGAGAGCCTCTCTCAGCCAGATCCCTCTCTGTCGCTCGGGCAGCTGAGCTAGGACCCTTGCCAAGGGCTATCTCCCCGATGGTCCCTGCATCCCACGACTCATATACTCCCGTCCCTCACTGCCTATTACCATACAGCAAACAGACTTGGAGTTTTCCCAGATCTTCCCATTTCTGAGGAGTGAGGGAGGAAAAAAATGATTAAAGAAATGTGACTTGTCACTTAATAGTTTTTTTGTTTGGTTGGTTTTTTTTAATTTTATTTATTTGACAGAGAGAAACACAGCCAGAGAGGGAACACAAGCAGAGGGAGTGAGAGAGGGAGAAGCAGGCTTTCCGCTGAGCGGGGAGCCCGATGGCGGGACTCGGGATCATGACCTGAGCAGAAGGCAGTTGCTTAACCAACTGAGCCACCCGGGCGCCCCTTAAGAGTAGTTTTGTTAAAAACATGAAATCTTCTTCCTCAGGGCAGAGCCTGAAGGCTGAGGACTCACCGCTAGGGTGTGGCCTGATGAGGAGGCAATCTGCCTTCAGATCCTGGGGAGCCAGCCACCTTCGTGGGGGCCGAGTGCTTCCCCAGCCCCCTCTTGTCTGCCAGAGTGTGGAGGACACGCTGCTGCCACGCTCAGGGCCCCAAACAAACCATGCCTTCCCCCCGCCCGCCCAGTTGTGTGTCACTAAGGGTCTGCAGCACTTTGTGGACCGGCTGAGAGCAAGCCTCCAGCCAAACTGGGAGAAGTCACTCTTCTGTTCTCATGCTGTCTCTCTCCTCAGGGGTTTCCGGCACAGCTGGCCAAAGAGATAGAGGTGGAGGAGACCCCTGGAACTCCCCAGGGGGCTGGAGGCACTGGGGGGTGCTGCTGCTTTTTCTACGGACCCCTTTTTAAACCATTAAAAATAATTCTTATTGGAAGAAAGCAGATTCTTGACTTTTCCTTTGCTGCCGCCTCAGTTCCGGCAGGAGAGGACAGACCCCACCGTGCTCAGATCCCCCGCGTCAGCTGTCTGGGGGTAAGCACGCCCTTGAGGACACTGCGATTTCTGGAGAAGCCCAGAATCACTCCCAAGAGGGAATGCACGAGTCTCCTGTGACTCCGAAAAAGGGCGGCCTCGAGGCACAGAGCTCTGACTCTCCACTTTCAGGGGGTCTGGGGGCCATTTCACCTCCTTCCCTTGCCATCAGGTTACGCCATCCAGCGAAGCCATGGGAGGACTTGCCGCTGGAGCTTTAGGGCCGGCTGTGGCCTCCAGAGGGTCCGAGCCCCTCCCTGTTCCTGTCCCACTCCCTTTCGTTTCTTCTTAGCGTCATTTTTCCCAATTGGAAAAGTAATAGCATGTTCACTGATGGAATGAAAAAACGAGAAAAATCACCTCATCTGTAATCCTGCCACAGAAACTTTCACAGCTTGGTAGCAAAGCTTTGTACCACGTATCTATTCAGGTGCAAACTTGGATTTATGTTTCTACGATGTTTCACACTTTTAAAGTGTTTTATCTTTTCCCATTCCAAAATTCCTTCTAGCTCAGCGCCATTTTTGAATATTTAGAGTTCCATTTTTGTATTAATAATGTAGCGTTGAATTTCTTCCAAACTCTATTTGCTTTTAATCCTGGGATGGGCTATTAAATCCAGAAAGCACAAAATACCATTATTTTTGTTTTCACAGATATTTAACAAGGAACCTTGTTTTCTTAGCAGTTTTTCCTCACAGATCGTTGGGAGGGCTGTGTGCAGCACCCTGAGGGGCCGCGAGCCCAGACATCGCTCCGCTGCCGGAGGGCAGCCCGTCCCACAGAACAGCGGAGAGCAGCCCAGGCCTCAGATGGACTGAAGTTTAGACTAGTTGGGACTAGAATGGTTGCAGCTGACAGAAAACCCAGACTTCCGATGACTTAGCAAAACAGAGGGTTTTTTCCTCTGTCTCTCCAGTCCTAGTTAGTCCAGAGCTAGTGCGGCAAATGGCAGCTCTCTGCCGCTTACTTGGGGCGCTGCCACCCTCGACTGGAACCCAGGGCTTCCACCTCATGGGCTGGGGAACTGGCCTAGCTCCGTCCATCACATCCACATTCCATTCAGCTGGAAGGAAGGCATAGGGCTCATGTCCACTTCCCATTGGCGAGTGTAGAGTCCCATGCCACAGCAAAGGCTACTGGGAAAGTCATTTCAGTGTCCATGGGCCCTTTAAAGTCCAGGGTTCTGGTACACAACTGGGAAAGAACAGACATGGATTCACAGTAAGAAGTCTGCCCAAACATGGTAGACTCTGCTATGGAAAAAAAAAAAAAAAAAGTGGTCAGATGGGAATTTTTAAGAGCGAGAAATGATTTTCTACTGAGGATGGCCTGAGAAGCCTTCACGACATGGACATTTGGGTTGGATCTTGAAGAATAAGAGAGAAAATCCAGAGAACCTTGTAATTAGTGCTACTCAAAAGTGTGGGCTTCTGCCAGAGGCATGCTGGGAGCAGAACCCCGGGCTCCACCCCACACCTGCCAACCAGGAGGGAGGGGCCTGGGGATCCTGGCGCCGCGCAGCAAGCTCTCCAGATAAGTCCCCTGTTGGCTCAAGTCTGAGAACCACTGCTAAGCAGGACCGTGCACCCCAGGCCTTGCTAAGTGGGCCACGATGGGCTCTCCACTGGCCAGGGATGACATGAGAACAAGGACAGTATGTTAAGTTTCTTAGGTAAGGTGATTCCTTTGGAAATGACCCTTATTAGTTTTGTCTTTGTGGCAGTATTTTGTGTTTGTTTTATAAAAAAGGTGGGGCCCACAGACAGTACAATGTCCTTCCCTGCAAAAGAAAGAGTTGGCAACCTAATGTCAGTTCCCAAACGTGGTTTCGAAATATCGTGAGTCCCCAAAACCAGAGCCCCGGCAAGGAGACAAGAGCCTTGGGGATGTTTGGAGAAGAGTTATAATTGTGTCCCCCAGAGTTTGATGCCATGGGAGAGCACTTGGATCTTCAGGGCCTTGGGAGGATGTGTGAGTGTCCTGAGGGCCCTGTGTCCGTCCAAAGCCTCAGTGATTCTGTGCCCCGGGAGACGGTGTGGCCAGGTCAGTGGGGTTGCGGCTGGAGAGAGAACTGAGGAGGAGGAGGGCTCTTGGCTCCAGGAGGTGCACTGCTTTTGGTGGTACCTTAGCTTGCCAAAAACATTTTCAACCAAGTAATTCCATGTCGTGGCCAAATTCATTCCCACTCAGCCACCACCATCTGCCTGGCTGAACACAGTGCCTGAAACAGGACTGGGTGCTGGCTGCGAAGAAAGCCCGCCCCTTAACAGACCCTGCAGCGCTCCCATTGCCGCCTCCCCCTCTCCCAGGGGATGAACCATCTACACTCTAATGGGTTGGGATAGTTGACCCACTAAACGGTAATGCTTTACAACTGAATCTTAAATGCATCCTGCACCTTGGTTTTCTCCCTCCTAATGTTCTGTATCCATCATGTATCCGTGAACATCACAAGGCTGTGTTGTGCTAGCTAGCTACTTCTGACAGAACCACCACTTTTGTTCCTTGTGATCCAAAGCTGAATGAAATTTATGGGATCATGGCCCTGGGCATCTAGGGACTTTCCTGTCTGTACTTTATTCAGGGCCTTTTGTTTTCTTTGGACTGGGAAGCTTTGAGCTACTGCTTGTACACACCATCCCAGAGATCGCATTCACTGTTGCTCTTGAGACCAAAACTCATTTCACCTCCTCTACAGGAGGGAAAGGTGTCATTCGTGGTCCTTCTCCTGAGGGTATACATGATGGAGAGCTTTGTTCAGCTTGCAGGAGGAATGGGATGGAGGGACTTGATCTTCCACTGCCCCCACCCCCGCCTTGCAGTGCCCCTGGAATGCCAGGGCCCCAGTCTGGGCTCGGCTGTGCAATGCCTGGAAGAAGGCCAAGACAGCTGACTACGAGGTGCCTGGACCAGCGCCAGGGGCCTCCAGCATGAACTCAGACTGTTCTCCAGTGCTGCCGGCCAGGGACACCATCCCTAGTCTCATGGAGTTTACAGTCTGGCTCAGGAAACACTCAAGTGAACAGGCAATCACAGCTCAGAGGTGTAAATGTCTTGATGGAGGAAGTACAGGACTGAACCCAGACAAGCCTGCGGTAACGGGACAGAAGGGTTGACTATCTTACCCAAATGACCTTAATCCGGAAACAGCTCCCTATGAGACATCTCCTAGCAAGTCTTTTATGGTCTTGGCTCACCTTCCCTGGAAAAGGAGCTTCAAGTCAACCAAGACACATTGTTGCTGCAAGCCCTACGGCGGGCACTAACTGATAAACACTAGTGTGGTATTCATCTGAATTTTCGGGAACATGCTTCTCTCCTCCAAGTGGAGACTGCAGAACATCAGTCAAAACGCATCCCTGTCATGTCCCCAGTCTCTTCTCCCAGTTTCCTCTCCCTTCCCCGGCATGAGAAGAATTATGCGTGTAGAACAATTAGCATTTAATATTTGGTAATTAGCATGCTTAATTTGATTCAGATAAGTTCCCTGACATTTTTCTAAAAACAGCATGTTCCCGCCCACCCTTCAAAGAGTAAAGCCATTTAAAAAAAAAAAAAAATCGTGCCAGCCTTATTTGTTGCTGAATATGCATGTGTTGGCCTCTTCCGGGACACTGCTGGTAAATTTAGAAACTGGTTTAGAAAAGAACTCCTCCTTCTCCAGCAGCCGCCCAGAGAATCGAGAGAAAATGGCTAGATCTTCCTAAAGTCAGGGAGCTGTGTTGGTCCTTTTCAAGTAAATAAAAGCCCTCAGTGCGACCCCCGACGAGCCACACGATCCGTTCAAGTCCACCAAGGAGCCACACTGGGGGCTGCGGCGAGAGATACATTCTACCCCACCGCCTCGGCGCAACAACGTAACTCTGCGCCGACAGTGTAGCCGCCCGCTCCGGGTTCTGCAGCCCGAGGGCTCAAGTCGGCGGCCCTCTCATCCCACCGCTCGGAAAAGTCCGCGCCGGGCACCCCCTCGCTCCTTCTCTGCGGGCCTCGGCGCCTCCCGGACCCCAGAAACGGGGCAGGGCTCCGGGGGCTGTACGCGCCTCCCGGCCAGCGCGAGAGCCCGAGACGGATGCAGAGCCCCTCCGCCGGGCCGGCCCGCCCCAGCCGGAACCCGGGCCCGGCCGCCCGGCCCCGGCCCCCACGTGGCCCCTCGGAGCGAGCCGCACTACCCTGCTTGCCACCGACGGACGGCCCGTCCCAGCCACTGGGCACCGCGCTCCGGACCGGCGGCCAATGACAGCGCTCCGACTGCCGGCGGGGGCGGGGCCTCGGAGGTCGCCGCGCTCCCGCACGCGCGCCTCCATTGGCGAGGTGGGTCCCGCCCCTCCCAGTGGGCCCCGCCCCGCCGGTCGCGTTAGGTTGCCGCACGGGCGGCGGGCGGAGCTGGTCCCGTTGTGCTGCGGCTCCGCGCGGCCTGCAGTCCCGGGCCCGCGCCCCGCGCCGCCCGCCCGCCCGCCATGGAGCCCGGCCCCGACGGCCCCGCCGGCTTCGGCCCCGCTGACATCCACGAGGGCTGGTTCCGCGAGACGTGCAGCCTGTGGCCCGGCCAGGCCCTGTCGCTGCAGGTGGAGCAGCTGCTACACCATCAGCGCTCGCGGTACCAGGATATCCTTGTCTTCCGCAGGTACCACCGCCGGCCCGGGCCCGCGCCCCCGAGCCCCTGCGGCGGCCCTCAGCCCAGACCGCCCGCTGCCCGCCGCCCCGGAGCCAGCCGGGACGACTCCTGCCGCCGTCTCAGCCCCGGCCGCCCCTCCTCCTGCCGGACCCCTGCCTTGCCCCCTTTACCTCCGGGCGCCCCCCGGGCCGTCTCTGCCCCCCTCCCCTCCCCCTGCAAAAACTGTCAGAAGTTCTGAGGAACTAGGCCCGTCCCCTCCCGTGACCCCCTCCCCAGAGCATCCTGTCTCCCTGGGCAGGGGGCCCGCGTTTTGGGGGGTCTTCTTCGGTGGGGAGGGCGCCGGACTCTGCGCCGGCCCCACGCGCTGAGCTCCACGTGTCAGTCCGGGACACGTCAGAGCCGGGACCCTGAGTCCACCCCCACCCCCCACCCAGCGGGCCTGCCTGCCCGTCCTTGCCACGTGTCACCCCCCAGCACTCACTCCTGGGACCCCTTGGCAGGTTGGGGGAGATTCTTCTCACCGGGGGCGCATTGCCCCCACTGGAGGGGACCCTGGTCCCTGACTGTCACTCCCGCCTTCAGTAAGAGCTACGGGAACGTGCTGGTGTTGGACGGCGTCATCCAGTGCACGGAGAGGGACGAGTTCTCCTACCAGGAGATGATAGCCAACTTGCCCCTTTGCAGCCACCCCAACCCACGCAAGGTACCCCGGTGCCCGCCAAAGTCCAGCCCCGAGCCTGGAGACAGGAAGCCCCACTGCTCAGTGTCCTGCAGAACAGTGCAGGAGGCCCCAGCTGTGCCCGTGCTCAGGCCCCGGGCTTCCTAAATGGTTGTCAGAAAGTGCTAGCAAGGACCGGCGAAGTCAGTGGGGCCAGCGGCCCACTTCGCGAGGGGTGGGGGCTGCCACAGCCTCTGGGAGCAAATAGTTCTGGCTGAGGCCTGCTTCGTAAGGAGGAACAGCCCTGGGAGGAGTTTCCAGGAAAGGGGGACACGTCATGCCAGGTTCCTGAGGCAGGAGAGCATTTCTGAGAGGAGCAAGTGAAGTAAGGAAGTCTGTCTGTGCTTCAGAGGGGTTGAGAAACCATCGATTCGGATGGTGTTGTGTGACTGCACAGCCCCGTGCGCGCCCGGGCCCCCGGAGTCCTGCCGGAGCCTGTTTGGTAGGGCTGCTGCTCAGGCCCGGGGCTGTGCTTCTGAATAATCTGCTCCTCCTAGGTGCTGATCATCGGGGGTGGGGACGGAGGTGTCCTGCGGGAGGTGTTGAAACATTCCTCCGTGGAGTCCGTGGTCCAGTGTGAGATCGACGAGGTGAGTGCCAGTCTCTGGGTTCGAATCCCAGTTCCGCCCTGAATTGGCTGTGTACCCTTGGGCGAGTCCCTCAACACTGCTCAGCCTCTTTGATCGTCTCGAAAATGTGTTGGGAGGACTCGGTAGGAAAACTGGGTAGCAGAGGGCCGGGCACCTAGTAGGTGTGCCGAGACGCTGGTTCTTAGGTTCAGACTTAGTCTTTACTTCTTAGTCCTGAGACTAAGCTGGTTTTAAGTCAAGTCCCAGACAAGACCCAGGGCATTGCAGCTACTTGGGTGTCTACCCTTTATGTTCAGCGTGTTTTTCATGAGCGTCTTGTTATGTGGCGGCCAGTGCTGCAGGTGCTGGGGTGGAGTGGGGAATGGACAGTGGCAGTCCTTGCCCATTGGAGTCGATATCCTAGCGAGGAGGAGACCTCAGAGAGAGAGCCCGTGAAGCCACGGAGGGAGCAGGGCGTGAAAGGAAGAGGCAGCCTCAGAGATCAGAAGTGAAGCCTGGTCGGCGCTTGCGTGGAGGAGATGGGTTTCAGCCGAGGCGTGGACGAGTAGCAGCTGGCCATGTGGCGGCAGGGGAAGGCCCTCCTGGCAGAGGCTGGTCCTCCCCTTCCTCTGACCTAGCAAGAAAGTCACTCGGATGGGACAGTCTGGTCTGGGGACAGAGAGCGGGGATGTTGGGATGTGGGTTGAGGAGCGTCTGTGGTGGAGGGGGAGGCAGCAGAGTACTGGGTTTCCACAAAATGAATGGCTTGTCCAAGTGACCAGACTATCAGAGGGAGTGCTAGAAGGCCCTGAGCCCCCACGGCCCAGCCGGGTCCCTCCGCCCTCCTCAGGACGTCATCCAGGTCTCTAAGAAGTTCCTGCCGGGCATGGCTGTGGGTTACTCCAGCTCCAAGCTGACGCTGCACGTGGGCGACGGGTTTGAGTTCATGAAACAGAACCAGGATGCCTTCGATGTTATCATCACTGACTCCTCGGACCCTATGGGTAAGCAGGGGATGGGCCTCGGGCCCCCTGGTAGCCAAGGTCCAGACACCATCCTTCTCTCTGTGCCCACGGCTGATTTGCAGAGGGAAGGACAGAGGGGGTCCAGAGCTAGAGCTACACCTTTCCCTTCTTGGTCGCTCCCTCCCCCACCCCAGACCTGGCTTCGTAGAGGAGGGAGAGCACGCTGCTGCCCAAAGTTACAAGTTGACTAGGGGCCTGGAGGAGAGTGGGGCTCTGGCCTTGGCCCACGGAGGCCCTAGCTTCCTTTTCAGTCTCCTCTCTGCTCTTAATAGGCCAGCATCAGGGTTGGGGGTGGATCTAGTCTCAACCCAAAACTCAGGGTACAGTCCCCTGATGCAGTGGCAGTGAGAACTCCCCCCATCAGGAGCAGGATGGGAATGTGGAGCCCCCTCTGGTACCGGGGCGGTGGGTCCCTGCGCTCCTACAAAGCCCCCTCTTTGTGGTTGGCTTCTGAACTCACAGACTGGGGTTCAAATCCCGGCCCTGCCCCGTTGGCCGCTGTGTGGGTCTGTGATGGGACAGGAGCGGTGCTCACTGCCTCCCGGAGCCGGGTTGGGAGGTCTCAGCCAAAGTGTGTTCATTGTCCCCTGTCCCCGCCACTGCAGGCCCTGCAGAGAGTCTCTTCAAGGAGTCCTATTACCAGCTCATGAAGACGGCCCTCAAGGACAATGGCGTCCTCTGCTGCCAGGGTGAGCAGGCCGGGGGGGGGGGGGGGGGGGGGGGGGGGGGGGGGGGGGGGGGCAGGCGTGGGAGGGGCAACCCTCCAGCATGGGCAGGGGCAGCGGGCGGCCTACCTGCTGGAGCTGACTCGCCCCTGCTCCCCTGCTCCCTGCGCAGGTGAGTGTCAGTGGCTGCACTTGGACCTCATCAAGCAGATGCGGCAGTTCTGCAAGTCGCTCTTCCCTGTGGTGGCCTACGCCTACTGCACCATCCCAACCTACCCCAGCGGCCAGATAGGCTTCATGTTGTGCAGCAAAAATCCCGTGAGCTGCGTGCCCTCCTGAGGGGCAGGGGTGGGGGGAGGCGGGCCCCAAAAGCACTTCCCTGATGCCCGCACCGCCCGTCCCCAGAGCACCGACTTCCGGAAGCCCGTGCAGCCCCTGACGCAGAAGCAGGTGGAACAGATGAAGCTGAGATACTACAATTCGGATGTGCACCAGGCTGCCTTCGTCCTGCCCGAGTTTGCGCGCAAGGTGAGCCCCGTGCCGGCCGGAGTGGGAGGGTCCGCGGGGCCTCCCAAGGGCCCGCCTGAGCACCACGTGAGCCAGCACCCTGCTGAACAGGACTTCTGTCCCACCAGGCCCTGAATGATTTGAGCTGAGCCCCAGGCACTGCTGCCACCGCTGCCCAGGACCTCAGGCCAGGGAGCCACCGGGGTGCCTGGGCGTGGCAAGCCCTGGACGAGACCCCCCGCCCAGCCGGTGTGCCCACCAAGCAAGTGTTACAGGCCCCAGAATGCTGCCCGGGCTGCGCTGCTGGGCGGACCGTCTGTCTCTCTGTGGATGTGGCATCCAGCCTCCAGACCTCTAGCAGCTGTGTGTACAGCACCTTCTCCACCTTCTGTCGCCCTCACTCACCAAACACGTGTATTTATAACAAATTCCAAATCGTGTGTCCCCAGACCTTGAATGGGCCCAGGCAGGGACCACGGCAGCCACTCTTAGGCGCTCCTGTGTATCGGGCTCGAAGCTAGTCCGGCGTCTGCCGCGTGTCGGTAGATAGGAAGACCCAGCCCTCCTGTGTCACCTGGGACTAGCCTCTTAAGCTCTGGCACCGGGGACGCCGCAGTCACTAGACCGCCCCCAAACCTGTCCAGGACACTGCTGTAGTCAGTCCTCCACCACGTCCCGCCAGAGGGTGGAGGTGACAGACTGGGAGGCCAGGGCTGTGGGGTTGAGAAGGTCATGGTGGGGTCTCTCAGAGACTTTGTTGTCTCAGAAGACTTAGGGTCACAGGGATGTCACAGATCTGCTTCAGAGGCAGCCGCCCGGTGCGTGGTTGGGATCCAGTTATTAGGCCTGTTTAAGCACATCGGTGCCCTGACTTGGCTCAGGATTCAGACTTAGGTTCAAATCCCGCCTGCCAACCCATGAGCGGGCTCTGGTGACTTCCCTCCCAGTAGTCCTCCCTCCCCCCCCCCCCCTGCCCCAACCAGGTCTTGAGAGGTTGAGAAGACAGGTGTGGGGTGTGGGTGGCTTTCCCGGGACTCTTGTTGGCACGGGACCGTCCCCTCTCCAAGGTCCTGAACCTCCCTCCTCTGCTCCAGGCACCTCACCCTTCCCACCAACCAAACTGAGGCTCTCTCGGAAGGAGGGGAACCACCACAACGGGGTGCAGTTTGGGGGAGGGGGCCTCTAGCCCACTCCTGTCTCAGGATCTGCAGGAAAGGTCCCTGCTGTTTGGAAAAGCTGACCTCACCAACCCCTTTCTCCACCCGGGGCAGAAGTGTGGCCAGGGGATGGGTTGACCTGGAAGACCTGGCAAGGGGACAAGGGAGTGGCCCTGGCAGGGAGGTGGGTGCTAGAACACCCCGACCTGCACCTGCCGTGGGCCGCTACCTTGGACCCGACAGTTTCGGGCGGGGGGCGGAGCTGGAACCACAGTCATGGGGGCGTGGAACAAGCCTCCAGCTGCATGGCCAACTTCTTGAGTGGCATCAAGGAGGTCACTTGCCCTCACCCCGCCCCCATCCCTTCAGACATGTGATCACAAGCTAACTTTCCCATTCCACCACCCCCCAACCCTAGAACAATCTTAGAGATGGGCCTGGTGGAGAACACTGGTTCCCCAGGTCTCCCGGCTCCCAGGGAAGCCAGGTGAGCTCACGACACGTGTGGGCCGCAGGGCAGAGTGTCTGTTAAAGGAAGACGGCAGTGGTTAGCGAAGAGGCCTTGACCCGAGCCAGTTCTCCTTCCTAAACCCAACAGCTGCCCGTGAGGAAGGTATTTTAACTGCACAGGAAAGGCAGATACCCAGCCATACCCAGCAAGCACACAGTGGCGGACCCCAGGCCGCTAGGCTCCAGGGAGCCGCTCCACTCGACCTGCCCTGCGTGCCTCCCCTGCAGCTCAGCCCAAGCGCCCTGGGGCCCTGATGTCCACTCTCCTCCCCCAGCTCATCCTCCCAAACTCCAGGAAGGTCCCTTCCCAGGGTGACCCCAGGAATTCTGCTGGCAGGGGCTCACAGCCCCTAGCTTGCTGGTCCTGCCGGCAAAGTCTGAGAGCAGTGGTCCTCACCTGTGACCGTCGTGGTTAAGACGCACGGGTCATGTGACATCTGAGGAGCTAGTGGGAATCAGGGCTGCCCATCAGGGGCAGGAAGCCCCAGGTTGTAGAAAGTGGGGTCGTTGGGGAAATAAGAACACCTGACCTAGACGTTGAAGTTGCCTGATGTGTAAATCCCTCCACTTCCCCAACTGTTAGTAAAGCTTCCTTGAAGGCGTGCACATGGAGGACTAGTGTTGGACCCTACGTCTAGGCAGATGCGATGGGGACACAGACTGAGGGCCCAAAGCAGAAGCTGGACATTCAGTGCAGACAAGGCCCAAGTCCTGAGGTCCCAGAAATCCCAGAGAGGGCCCTGAACAGGGCCCTGTGGCATTGCGGATAAAGTCGATCCTGTCTAGAGCTTTTTGGGGTTTGTTATTTTAAGTTAGCTTTATGCCCAACCTGGGGCTCGAACTCACAATACCAAGATCTAGAGTAGCATGGTCCACTGACTGGGACAGCCAGGTGCCCCACCCCCGGCCTAGAGTTTTGAAGTTTCTTATTAAAACTGTCCCCACCCCAGTTTAGGATTCCAGGGAAATGGCAGCCCTCCTGAGCCACATGTACCTCTCCCAGCACCGGTTCTGCTATGTACCTGCACTTTTTTGTCTGTATCCTCTTGTCTCACCACCTTATGGTTTGTTGGTTTCAGTCCTCATCTGATGGCTTTCCACTAGGGGAGCCGAGGACTTAGTTCTTCCCTTCCCTGACCAACAAAACCATCCCGTCGTCCGCACCATGTGGGCACCATCACGGCTCTCGGCTTGGACCCGGTCAGGGGGATTAACTCCGCCCCCTCCCCCACCGCTGCTTGCCCCCGGCGGCGCTCCACGTTTGCTTAATTGTGAATAAATCCATCACCAATTTAGCCTCGAACTTTTTACCAAATCTTGAAAGCTCTTTTTTTTAAAAAAAGGTCTTTGGACATCCATGTCATGAGGATCTGGACAGAATGCTCACCAGTTTACGGGGTGTGAGGTCCTAGTGTCCATCCCATTATGATTTATAGTTAATTCACAATCACATTGAATGGGATTTTCGCTAACAGGAAATATTAATATACATAATATGCATTTCTCCACTATGATTTATACCAGAAAGTGTGTAACACTCATTTAAGAAGCAAACTACCGAAGAAGTTTTTTTTTAATCTCTAGGCTCAAGACAAGTGTTCTATCCCGAGCCTTCTGACTACCCCCACTGGAACTCCCTATCAGAAGTCTTGTTTCTTGGTTTACTCCCTTATCTGGGCGGAGCGTATGCTATAGTAAATTTCTGAGGAAGGGGACAGGATATGCAAATTTTTTAATATCTGAGAGCCGTGAAATGTCTTTGTTCCATCTTCATGCTTCGTTGATGGGTGTAGACTATGGATGGGGTATAGAATTCTCCGTGGGAAATCATCTTCCTTTAGCATTTTGAGATTTGCCCTTTTCCATTTGTACAGATTCTCTACCACTGTATTGAAGACTAGCCCAAAGGTGGCAGAGCGATGTCTTTTCTTTGGGGCTTAGCTTCTTGGTCCAGCCTGGAGTCATTCACGAGGCTGAGGCTGGGGCTGAGGCCGCTGGCCAGGGCGGCTGTCACCTGACCTTCACTGGAGCTAGAGCATCGGCTTCCCAGATGGTTCCCCCACGTGACCAGCAAATCACAGCAGTGGTTGCTAGGAGGCCCCTGTTCTTCCCCCGGGGGACCTCTGCACAGGGACACTGAGGGTCCTCACAACAGGACGCCTGACTTCCCAGAGCAACGGGTCCCAAAGAGACCCAGACAGAAGGTGCAGGGTCTGATATGGGCGAGCCCCTGAGTAATATCCCACCCACAAGCCTTGCTCAGTTTGGGAGGCCACTGCGTGCAGGTGTGCAAGGACCCCAAAATAGGAATCTTTGAAGGCCATCTCCAACGCTGGCTTCTAGTTTCTAGTGTTTGGGGAGCTCTAAAATAATTCCTTTCCTGATATTTTATATGCGATTTGTTCTATTTATTTTCTCTCTCCTCGCTCAGCTTGTAGAAAATCATTTTTCCCTCCTGCCTTTTGAGATATCACGTGTAAAGTTTTGTTTTCATCTATTGTTCTGGGCGCTGGGGACACTTGAAGTCAACAAACTCATGTTCTTCCGTTTGGGGACATTTCTTTGCATTCTTTATAATTTCCTCTCCTCTGTTTCATTTTCTATGTCTGGGATTCCTCTTCTTCAGTCTATGACATATGGTACAAATCTGTTAAGTTCTCATCTTTGCTGTTTTTCATTTCTTTCTTGCTCTATTTTCTGGAAGATTTCTTTCATCTTATCTCCCAAATGTTTGATTGAGCTTTTCATTTCTAACACACTTATTTTTTTAAGATTTTATTTATTTATTTCACAGAGATCACAAGTAGGCAGAGAGGCAGGCAGAGAGAGCTTTCCATCCCAGGACCCTGAGATCATGACCTGAGCTCAAAGGCTGAGGCTTTAACCCACTGAGCCACCCAGGCGCACTCTATCACATTTTTTATTTCCCAAAACTATTTTTTGTTCTCTGAATGTTCTTTTCTTTTTTTTAAGGTTTTATTTATTTATTTGTGAAAGAGAGGGAGAGCAGCAGGCAGAGGGAGAAGCAGGCTTCCCCACTGAGCAGGGAACTCAATGTGAGGCTTGATCCCAGGACCTGGAGATCATGACCTGAGCTGAAGACAGACACTTAACTGACTGAGCCACCCAGGCGTCAAGAATGTTCTTTTTAAAATAGTTTCCTGTTCTTGCTTTTTGTTCTTGTTTCTCTTTTCCCTCTAAAGGTGTTAATGATTGTTTCACTCTGGTCCGGGACATTTTCTCCTCCCTGCTTTGTTTCTGTGCTCTTTGGTTGGTTGGCTGGTTTGGAGGGCTCTCTCTTGTGTCTGAGGTTTTCCTCCGGCGTTCTGCTCAGCTCCCTGTTTGCTGGCTGTCCCTCCCTGCTCAGGGGGGCCTGGGACCCTCCTACTCTCTCTCGTTTCTGTGGGGGTCAGGGGATGGGAAACGGAGTTGGTCAGCTCTTAACCCTTCCAGAAGGACTCACGATGCCGTCCATTCCCAAGTCAATTCCCGATTCCATTGCCGACTTCGAGTTGCTTTCTCAAGGGCAGTTTTCACCTGTCCATCTGTTTTTCCAGCTTTCAAAATGCTGATGGTTGCCTCCCGTCGCATATGTCCCATCCTCACACACGTGTGTGTTTTAAAGAACTCTCTTGGGACGCCTGGGTGGCTCAGTCGGTTAAGGGTGTGCCTTCGGCTCAGGTCACGATCCTGGGGTCCTGGAATCAAGTCCTGCATCAGGCTCCCTGCTCAGTGGGGAGCCTGCTTTTCCCTCTCCCACTGCCTGCTGCTCCCCCTGCTTGTGCGCTCGCTCTCTCTCTCTGTCTGACAAATGAATAAATAAAAATCTTTAAAAAGAAAACACAAAACTCTCTTTCCCATCTTCTGTTGGGAAAAGATAGATGTAGGAGGGAGGGAACAAAAGTAGGCACGTCCCCATCTCTCCCCAGAAGCCGTCGCCGTCTTGATCATTGTCGTGAAGGCCCCCGCTGGCCTCGGAAGTCACATACCAAGGGGGAAGCATGGAGGTTCGGGTGAAGTGATGGAGCCAGGATTTATTCCAGGGCTATCTGTCGTTCAGGTCCAGCTCCTGGCTCCTGGAGCGACCTCTCCTCCCCGCCTGAAACTCAGGGCAAGCCAGAGTCCTGGGGTCATCTCCCGGAATCCCAGGGGCAGGGAGGCTGGGGGCGGGGCCAGGCACTGGGCAAACAGATCAAAGGTGAGACACTCCAGAGCGGCCCGGGCAGCCAGACAGGGGCACAATGAGGTGAGTGGGGGGCCCCCCACCATCTCCCCAGCAGGGGCGAGGGGTCAGAACAGGGCCCTCACCGCCCCTCTGCTGCCGCCCTCAGGCTGCTGGTCTTCCTGGGCTTGCTGTGGGGCTCGGCTGCCACCCCCCTGGGCCCACAGTGGCCTGAGCCCGTGTTTGGGCGCCTGGCATCCCCTGGCTTCCCCGGAGAGTATGCCAACAACCAGGAGCGGCGCTGGACCCTGACTGCGCCCCCCGGCTACCGCCTGCGCCTCTACTTCACCCACTTCCACCTGGAGCTCTCCTACCTCTGCGAGTACGACTACGTCAAGGTGCCGACGGTGGGGACCACCTGGACCTTCTCGAGGGCTGGGGGACGGGGACCTGGCCTCGGAGGGAGGGAGGGCGGGCCTCGCGTCTGGCTCTCCGCGTGACTCCGACCCTACAGCTGAGCGCAGGGACCAGGGTGCTGGCCACGCTGTGCGGGCGGGAGAGCACGGACACGGAGCGTGCCCCGGGGAATGACACCTTCTACTCGCCGGCCTCCAGCCTGGACGTCACCTTCCGCTCCGACTACTCCAACGAGAAGCCGTTCACGGGCTTTGAGGCCTTCTATGCGGCAGAGGGTGAGGCGAGAGGAGGCTGGGGCAGGGGGGACGCGAGATGGCCCATCTGCCCGCAGGGGTGGCTCTGTCTTTGGCCAGGCCAGCTCTCCTTTCGGTCCCCTCATCGCCCTGAGGCTGGGGTCCTGCCAAGCCAGCGGCAGAGGAGTCCACACCTCCGTCTGCCACCCGCCCTCGGGTAAATACCAGTAATGGCCATGACCCCTGCCCTCTGGTTGAGCCCAGTGGTGTGCAGGGGTGCGGAGCGAGGGACGCGCTGAGCCCGGGACGCACTCCTAGGCCCCCACCCACACCCCCGGGAGGCCAGGGCCCAGTAAGCCCACCTATCGATGGGAAGTGCAGCCCTGCCCACCTGAGCCCCGCTGAAAACACGCAGCCCGGTGCTCCCCGCACCTGGGGCTTGGGACGAAACACTTGATGTCAGACAGGGGCTCCTGCAGGGACCAGCTGTGTGACCTCGGGCAGGTGGCTCTATCTCTGTGTGCTCCTCCGAGACAGCAGCAGGGCTTGCTGGAACCTGGCTCATAGTCCTGCTCGTCGGGTTCAGCCTCTGCCTGCTCCTGCTGATTGCCCCCAGCTGGGTGACTTTGAGAAGGACACTTAACCCACCACTCGTTTGGAAAAGGTGGGGTACTGATATCTACCTCCAGGTGATCCGAGGAGGTTATCATGACCCCAGGCCTGTTCAAAGGCTTGGCCGGACCCCAAGCCACTTCCAAACATAAGGCTCCTCTTGGGTCAGCCGTGAGGCTGTCGGCTCCCAGGCCCCCAAACCGCCTCGTCTCCTCCCCTCTGAGCACCTGCTTGACCCGCCCCTCCCCCAGACATCGACGAGTGCCAGGTGCCCCCGGGACAGAGAGCTCCCTGCGACCACCACTGCCACAACCACCTGGGCGGCTTCTTCTGCTCCTGCCGCCAGGGCTACGTCCTCCACGAGAACAAGCGCACCTGCTCAGGTGAGCTGGGGCTGGGGAAGGCCTGCGAGGGACACGGTGCCCGGCCCAGCCCCCGCCTCGGCCCAGAATACAGCCAGCTCCTAAAAGCCATAAGTGCTCTGCCCATGGGTTGGAGGGACCACTGCCCTTGGCCTACTGGGCACTCCTCCTGGCAGGCTGTGCCCTGCTGCCATCTGTCCACCCATTCGCATTCGGTCCTCCCTCCCCCTCCTCCGGTCCATGCTGAGCTCCCTCTCCTCGGCCTTCAGCCCACCACTTGGATCACGTGTTTTGGTCCCCCATTGTGCACCCCCTGTCTGGGCTCTGGGCGCCTGCTACAGCCACCGCGCCCTCCTTGGGCTCCCAGCTTAGAGGAGCAGGGAACATAGACCTGGTTCACACAGGCTTCCCTGCACAAAACTTCCCGGGGGGCAGGGCAAGCTCAGAGCAGCTGGCTCCCCAACAGGCCAACTCCTTTGGCCTCTACTGCCTGCGTCCTCTGAGCTCCTGCCAGGTGCCCAGATAAGAAACCCGAGGGTGCCCAGGGGAGGGGGCAACCCCAAGTCTGCATGCCACCCCTGCCTCTCCCTCCTCGATGTCTCTCCCTATCTGTTCTTTCTTCCAGAGCAGAGTCCCTAGCCTCCCCTCTGGCTCCCGTCTGGGTCAGGCCAAGATGGCCGTTGCCTGCCACCACCCCCGTCCATCCCTGTCCACCCCCGTCCACCTGTCCGCCCCCGTCCACCCCCGTCCACCCCTGTCCACCCATCCGCCCCCGTCCGCCCCATCCCCCTGTCTGCCCCATCAACCTCCGTCCCTCCCGTCCAACCCCGTCC
>PITA01001399.1:0-197671 GCA_004023965.1 Spilogale gracilis
AGAGAGAGAGAGAGAGAGAGGGAGAGACAGAGTGCATAAGGGAGGGGGGTATGGAGGAGGGGAGTCAGAAGAAGAGGGAGAGAGAGAATTTTAAGCAGGTTCCACACCCAGCGTGGTGCCCTACATGGGGTGCAATCTCATTATTCTGAGATCATGACCTGAGCCAAAATCAAGAGTGGATCATTTAACCAACTGAGCCACCCAGGTGCCCCCATTAGTTTGAATATATTATGTATGTTAACCCCTTGCCATATGTAGATCAAACTTATATCCAGTATATGATTTGCCTTTTAGTTTTATTCATTTTCATAGGTTACTTAAGGAAATAGGTTTTTCTTTAAAGCCATTTAATTTTTTTTTTGATGGCTAAAGGTCCATGAAGTAGAACTTTAGAAATTGAATTCTTTTTTTTTTTTAGAATTTGAATTCTTTGATATAACTTTTATATGTTTATCTGTTGAGTTAATGCTATTAGTGTGTGTTGATGATAATTGGTGAGTTTTACAAATAAAGACAAATAGGATTTTAGTATAAAGCTTGTAACATGTTTTTCTCAATATTTTAAAGTTATAAAAAAGTCTAGTAATCCTTTATTGTAGAAGACCATATATATCTACATATATTCTATATGGAGGATGGCATTGTTCTAGTAGAATGTTTCTCAAAGTGTGATCTCCAGACTGTAGCATCAACATCACCAAGGAACTTGTTAGAAATGCAAATTCTTGATTCCCACTTCCCTGTACGTAGGTACTCCAAGGCTGGAGCCAGCACCTTTGTTTCATAAGGTGATCCTGATGCATGCCGAGATCTGAGAAAATGCTCTTGTATTCGGTCTCTCACCAATTATCTGTTTTAACTTGAGTAGTTTAACCTGTTTAGATTTTGGTCTCCTTAGTTACATATGAAATGATGTTTCCTTCACTTTGACTCTATTGCCACCCTGCGTAAGCTTAAACTTCCAGTGGGGTGGGAATTTGGGGTGGAAAAACATAGTGGTGTCATGACCTCCTGCTCCCTGTGCAGGTTTAATAAAGTGTCAGATCCTGAGCGCCAACCCACCCCAATCTTTTCTTTAGAAGTTCACTCTCACTTTCTTCAAAATCTCTGCCCTTCCTGTGATCTCTTGCTTTTTGGAAAATGGAAAACATCTCACAAATTTGAGGACCTTTGGACTAAGTCATATGGAACATATATTCCAGCTCTTAAATTCTATGATGTTTTTTCCATAGAAAAGAGGGAGACAGACAGAACAGAAATCTTTGTAGAAGGATTAGCCCCAGGAAAGATGCTTTCCCACTCTAGGACAGGGGGGTGGATCCCATCACTGCGCCACTCCCTCGGGCTGTTACTTTACCACAAGGCATTTTAGACATGGGTCTTGGAAGTCTCCCCAAAGGAGAGGTGAGCAAGAGATGAGCAAGGGAGGACTTGCCTAAGAGTGCCCAGGAAGACGAGTTAGCAGGTGTTTGTGATTTCCTCCCTGCGTTACTGGGTCTGTATCCTGATTTCCCTTTCATATCTTTGCCAACGCACCTTCTGCACTCTCACAAGAAAAAAGAACATTTTTTAAAATGTTAATCTCGTTATGCCATCCACATTCACGAGCCTGATCATAAAGATCTCTTGTGATCTGGCCCCATGTCTCTCCACTGCATTCTCTCCACTGTGTTCTCGCCACACGGATAGTTTGTTGTTTCTGGGCAGTTATGCATATCCTCACATACCTTTGCCTTTACAGGAAGCACCCTCATTTTTGTCTGTTCCTTCACTTTGTTTTTGCCTGGCTAACTCCTACTGAGCAGTTCTGTGTCTGGGAATTTATCTGGTAGATAGACCTGCACCTGAGTGCAAAGAGGTGTGTAAAGGCAATTGCTTGCACGGTTGTTTATAAAGCAAAAGATTGAAACTTTCTAAATGTACCTCCATACAGTTAAGGACATTGTGAGGCATTCATAAAATAGAGATACAATTAAGAAGAAAAGGTTTGCTCTATGTGCACACACATACATATATGAGTAAACTGTCAGATATTCTATCCTGAGCACCACTTCCACCCCCATCATTTTTCGAGGAGTTTGTGCTCACTTTTTCTGCACTCTAAGTTGCTCAGTTATTACTAGTAAATGTGTAACTTCCACTTTTTAGAGAAGGGAACTAGAGGGCCTGAGGGGCAGGAGTGTGAAGGGAATTTTACAATATACCCTTTAATATTTTACTTTTAACATTTCGCTGTCTCTCTCTGTATAGATACATGCATACATATGTATACATATACATAGACGTGTGTGTAAGGCAAAGATTCCATACCTGCACCTTTTTAAAAAAACATTTTGTGCTCCTATTGAAGCTTGCTTCCTCTTTCATAACATTTACCACTCACTGTGGGTGGTTTTTTGCTTTCCTCTTCTTCCCCTACCCACGCTTCTTACACCCATGTGCTTCTGTGGGTGGGCGTTTTTTTTTTTTTTAAGATTTCTTTAAAGATTTTTTAAAGATTTTATTTGACAGAGAGAAACACAGCTGGAGAGGGAACACAAGTAGGGGGAGTGACAGAGGGAGAAGCAGGCTTCCCGCCGAGCAGGGGGCCTGATGCGGGGCTTGATCCAGGACTCCAGGATCATGGCCCGAGCTGAAGGCAGACACTTAATGACTGAGCCCTCCAGGCGCCCCTATTTTTCCAGTGTAGAAAGTGCTTTCATCCTTCTCTATCCAGGCTCATGTTTTATCCTGTGCATAGCCGCCACTTCACCCTCCCCCACCCATCTAACAAAGTCCTGTATCCTCACCTGGACAGAAATGATTGCCCTCTTCTCTGTTCCAAACGTACTGTATTGATCCTACAGGTATAAAATGCATCTAATTGTATTAGAGCCTGTCGTACATGCAACTTTCTGCCTGTGCACAATCTGAATCAAGGGCAGTGATTCACTTCTGGAGCCTGGCATCTAGCACAGCCCTGTCTTACAAAATTTAGCATATTGAGGGTATGCTCAATAAGTATTTGTCAAATTAAAGATGACTGCCCAAAGCTCTGTGCAATATTTATAAAACATCAATCCCGAATATCACTCTGTGAAATGATTCTGTTTATTCTGGAAATATTTCAACTTAGTCCAATTAGTATCAGTCCCAAGACTTTATCTTTAAAAATGTAAGCTTTCTAATTTGCTGAACGTTTTCAACGTTGCTGAAGGTTAAGGAAAGCAAGTGGTAAAGAACATGAGCCTCAGCCATCTGTTTTTCTTTGCTCTCTCCAGCAGCATGAATGCTACAGGGACTGTTCCTGCAGGGCAAAGGGGATGAGGATATGCTTGTTTATTATTGAGAAGGCTTAAATGGGTGCCCTGTCAGTCAGTTTAGGCTAACTTATTCCATGATAACAAATGACCTCCAAATCTCAATGGTTTATTGTAGTAGACACTTGATTCTCACTCTGTTATAAGTTTACCATGGGTTGCATGAAATGCTGCTCCATGTTTTCTTCTGTCAGGGATTCAGGATGACAGGGCATTAGTAGTTACAGGGGAGATGGAAAAGGAAGCATGGTAGAACCTGGAGATGGATCTTGAGGCTTCTATTGGAAGAGGGACATACCATTTCTCCTCGTGTGTCATTGGCCAAACCAGTCACATGACCCAACCTGATAGCAATATGGTGGGTATATACAAGTCTCCTTCAAGGATGGGAAACAAACACTTTGAACAACAGTACACTCTACCAAAGCCTCTTTTAGAGTTCTTCTCTTGAAAATAGTTTTTTTCCTCTGTCAAACTGCTTATTTCACACACATTATTAGTTGAACGTGTACCACAAACAGAGCGCTGTGCAGGGAGGGACAGTGAGGTTAAATCCCAGATTCTTTTCAAGGAACTAACTACCAGAAGGGCATCATAATACCGTGCACAGTGGTCAGATAGGTAGTGGTGGAGAGAGCCCCTGGAGGAGAGATCTCTGGCGTTGCCATAGCGTGATATGCGTTAGCTACTCATACCAGAATTAATCTTATTTTGTTACGATTTTTTAATCTCACGTGGGAAGGCGTGCTGTTCCAGGATTCATCACGGCCATTTGCCCTTCAGTTATTTTCACTCCTTTTGGAAATGGTATGTTGTATGTGTACGTGTGTATGTACACACATATGTGTTTATAGATATTTATTTAATAAATATTTGCATGTTGATGATAAAGTGGTAACACTGATCAAAATACCTGTTGTAGACCTACAGCCATACCACTGTGGATGCTCCCAATCTCCTCAAAATATCTGGTGTTACCTCATTAGTCATACTCTTTGGGTATTGGATGTGTATGATAGTATCTCAACCCATGTAATACTGTATTTTTAAGAATTCTGCTTATTTTTATATTTACTTATATGTTGTTTTATGTAGCTATCTTTTTTTCCCCAAAGAATAAAAATCTGCTCATGCCCCATGTGGCCTTAAATATCCTACCTTAGAAATTACTATTCTGTCTACACACTGAATACATAGTGCCGATGCCTTCAGCTGCTAGTTTTGTCCTGTTAGATTATTCCTTGTCCATTGCCTTTTAAATATATATTCAGAAGAATCATACTTTAAGAAAGGATTAAATATTTCAAGGGAGAAAAACCATTCTGCTGTTTCTAAAGCATACACAGCTGTTAAACTTTAATTAAACAGGTTTGTAGGAAAGGGGACTAGAGACCAAGTTCATAAAACCAGACAGATATGCTTTGTAAGTGAAGAAGAAAGTTAATTAAACCAAGCATAGCAGTTTAATATTAATTTTTAAAATGCTTCCACTATATTTGCTGTAAATCTTGATACTACTATTGCATATTTCCTAATGAGTTATTCTACAACTTAAGTTCAGCATTTGGACGTCAGAGATTTCCTAGTCAGTTGGAAAATTCTAAGATCTTTCCACATTGTGTTAATATTTATTGCAAGAAACTTAACTCTTGAATGACATGCAACTCATCAATGAAAATAAATGGTGAATTTATATTTTAGAAATAGCATTTGTTATATAAGCCATGAAAATAATCCAGAGCAACCCACTGGTATTTATAAAACTTATTTAATTACCAGCAGATTCTGAAGATCACGAGACTGATAAAACAGATTTAATATTCAGTTGTGGTGTTTTTGAGCTTATCCTTAAGTCTTTTAACCAAGTTACAGTTTTTTTTTTTTAATTACTAAAGGAGAGCTATGCCATTTTAACAAAAAATTGAGCTCAACAGTACACCCATAATTCTGTGAAGGGAAAGGAACAGAAAAGCCTAATGAATTAGAATCTGTTACCATACTATCAGACCCTAAGAAACTTGCAGATGCATTCTGTTATTGAATTGAGTTCATGATTTCCCTTTGTGTTTTATTATGCATAGAATCTGTGAAGGAACACTTTTAAGATTTAGATTTTACCTTCTCAATAGGGAAGGCATACTGGAAAAACTTTAAAAGCATAAAGGTGTTTAAATTAAGCCTGCTGGATATGAATACAGTAAATAAACCAAATTGTGATTTATTTAAATTATTCACATGTTTAAACCTCCTGTTTCCCATGCAACAGTGTGTCCTCCTTTATCCTCTAAGTAGAAATATGAACTATAAATTAAACTTTGACTATATTCTTAAGGGTGTTAATGAAACTATCAGAATTTCAAACCATGACTTTGTCTTCACTGAACGGATCTCTTGCTTATGTGAAACAAAAGGTTTATAGGCACTGTTTCTTTGAAAGACCACCAAAGAATAAGAAATATGTTGAGACCATCAGCAAGTTTTTCTAGACCATCACAATAGCTGTGAATAAATGAAGATTTAGAAACGAATTATGCTAAGCAAGGTAAATTATATGGCACGTTGCCTTGTGGTGCTTCAATTGATGTACCATGTAGCTATAATACTGTCATCAAGAGAATATCCCTGAAAATGGGTCGTTTCTCCCAGTAGGTTTCTGAGTAAAATGAAATGTTTTACTTATACTGTAGATGAAAAATGCACAAGCCACTCCTGTAAGGGATGCATTCACCGAAAAGGGTGGTGTTACTTTAGGTTCCGATTTCCATTTTAAAGACAGTGTTATCCCTGATTGTGCTGAGCGTAACTGTGCAGAGTAGCGATTTCCTCCATCATGCTGGCCGGGTGTCAAGAGGGATGATCGGTCCCCAAAGTGTCCTCGGGCTGGCTTCCTTCATGTAGCACACTGTCAGCATACGATGTGGTCATGATTAAAACACCACTTAGAAGTGTATTTGTCATAAAATCTTTCTAAATTCTTTCATTTTTTTTTTCTCTGAGCCGTCTAGTAATCTAAATATAATCTTGTAGTTTTTCTTTCTCATGACACCTGAGACATCTCCTGATATCTGGTAAGTGACTCCAGGAAAGCAGTCATTTTCTATATGGAACCTGGTGAGTGAGCCAGCACATCGAAAGATGTCTTATTAGTTTACTGAAAGAGAGTGATACACGTTGGCATCACTGGGTCTGAACTTTGGAGACAGAGTTCAGTTCACTCTTGTCATAGATAAGGAAACTGAGGTCTGAAAAGTTGTGTGACTCACCCCAGTTTACATAGCTCATTAATGAACTAAAACTCGGTTCCTTACACATGTGGTCTAGCCTGCTCAGATGGTACTCATTGGAAGTTTATGAATTTCACCACCAGTTTCATTGGGTGGATCAGTGGTTGGGCTTTTTTATTTTGAGATTCTCTAACTTTATGATTTCTAATGAATAACCACAAGTTCTGTATATTTAAAATTGTATTTCTACTTCTCTATATTGTTACCTAATTATTTGGGTTTTTTAAAATCTTTTTTATTAGTTATCTATATATTCCTGAAATTAGATCTCCTTTATTTCCAGATATGGGGACTCTGGGCTAATGGTGGACTTCTAATGTAGTGCTACCATTTTATCCTCTTGAGTTTATAATGTCAGGATCTATTACACCTTTCGACACCCTCTGCTGTCTGTGTTGAGACTCTCAATTGCCTTTTCTGTGTAAAGTCTCTTTTGCCACACTTGTGCTTTGGTGTGCCACATGGCAACTTTTTCTAATAACCTACTAAGTCCTTCTATTATTGATATAATGAGTACAGTGAGATGCCTGCATCTTATTAAAGTTAACTACTGAACTGTACCCTAAAGCCTGATTATATGCCTACTCAATGTGGGAGGATGTATTTGTCTTCCCTTAAATGGCAGAGTGGAAGTTGGTCTGCCTTTTAAGATGAAGGGTTCAAGAAGTGGAGGTTTGGTTGCTGCTTTATAGTAGCATCAACATTACTTCCAAGGTATCCCGGGAATCATAAGGTTTTTAGGGCCCTTTGTCCCACAGAGCAAGGAGTCTCTGTACATACATACATAAATTTCTGACCCTTCTGCACCAACTTTATGATTTTTGGAACCAACTGACTCTGCTTTCTGCAGTTTTGCATTAGATCAGTGATTTGTTTAAACCTGGCCAAACAGGGAAGCTCTTGGGACACTATTTAAAAACACAGATTCCTAGAAATCACTTCAAATCAACTGACTTGGAAACAACTAGGAATGGAGCCCAGGAATCTGTCACTCTTAAAACCTTGCCTGGGACATTTAAGAAAACAATGGCTGGGTTCCCTGCCAGGCCAATTAAATCAAATTGATGGAGGTGATGCCCCAGAATCCAGCATTGAGGAAGCTCCCTCTGTGACTCTCCTATGGAACCAGGGTTGGGAATCACTTCTCTAAACTTTCCTTGGCCCCGAGGATTCGACATTTTTTTGTTCAGGGGATCTAGTAAGGTAAACTTTGCTCTTCAGGAAGAAATAAAAGAATCTCTGCCTGTCATTTGAATGTTTATAAGTGAAGTGATGTGATGTTCTCTGTACTGTCACTTGCAGAATCTGTACCATTACATCACTTTAGTGATATATCTACACTTCTGGAGAGTTTCAAGAAAGGTGATTTGCATACAAAATGATCTTACATTCAGGCTTGCCTTTGATCTCACCCTCTGCCAGCTCATTTTCTAGTAGAAACTGAACATTATATTTTAAGGATATTCTTCCTTTTAGGTGACCATTAGGAGAAAAATTCATTTTTTCCAATCAAAATTCTATCAGTGCTTACCTTATCCAAATTTGTAAACCCTTTGGCATAGATACATGAATTAGTTTTAGAGGGGCTGTGTGGATTTTTTGTTGTTTCATTTACATTACATTTTCATTTTGTTGTTTTCTGTCTTATCATTCCCAAGTAAGTTTGGCTCAGAAAATGCTGTCACAGAACATGTATTCCATATCCCGTAAAGTATTGTCTTTATTAGAAAATGTCTGCCTACCAACTAGACTGAATTCTCCAGCCAGAAGGAATTTTGGAGCCATTGTTTTATACCCGTCCCTCTCTGCTAGTACCTAGCATGAGGCTGACCACACGTCACTACATTGGTAGGCCATGAACTGAATCATGTATTGAAAACCTGGACTGCATCATAAAGATGATAGATCCTGCTAAATTGTTTTGCTATACCTAATAGAGGATAACATGGAAACTGGGGGGTCAGAAGCCAGGGAGAGCTGAATCTATGTATGAGAGCAAAGGAGTGGGACCTGGAAGTGAGGTATGGGAGGGGGTGTGAGGAGCAGAAAGGGAAGAGGGAGAAAGGAGACTACTGAAGTGACAAGAGGCCACTCTATAGACTCCCAAGTTTTCCAATAAGCGTTTTCAAATTCAAATGCCTGGTGTCTATGGATTTCTTGTAGAAACCAGCAGGGGCTCTGACTGTATTTTTGTGAACACAGGTGAAACTTAGACAAGATTCACCAAAGGAGGCTCCAGAGGCCAAGTTCCTGTGGGAGCATATAAAGTCCCTTCTCTCTTTGGCCAGGACATGGGGTAAAGAACAGAAAGGGTTTTGTACTTCCACCAGTGAGAAATTGGTGGTATGGGCTGAGCTGAACTGGCTTTGGGAAATGAACTCCTTCCCAGTCTCATCCCAGTTATAGGAGGTTGGGTCAAATGATACTGCCGTCTTGTCAGCCGAATACGGTCCAATTTGAGCACTTGCATGACATCTGGGTTAGAACGATTAGATCACTCCACAGACACTCTTGCCATCAAGTCGCAGAGCTGTAAGTCACTCATAGAATTTTGAACTCTGAACCTTGCCTCAGATGTGTAAGGTCTTGCAAGTGGAGTCCCTAGTGGCTTGAGTCTCCTCACACCTATGCTGCAGACTGGGTGCACATGGGCTCAGTGGTCCACTCCTCTTTCTTTCTTTCTCTTTCTTTCCTTCCTTTTTTTTTTTTTTTTTTTTTTGCCCCCTCGAAAGCATTCCTGTGGGGAAAGGGACAGAGGGAGGGACAGGGGGAGCAGGCTCCTGCCCCGCACAGAGCTAGATGTGGGACACCATCTCAGGATCCTGAGGTCACAACCTGAGCTGAAACCAGGAGTCAGGTGCCACCCAGGCACCCCAATCCACTCCTCTTAATAACATTCACAGCCTGAGAGGAGACCTTTATCCAAAATGCCATTTCTTACTGTTGTTTCTTTTTGTGCTTATTTTCATCATCAATTAGGAACAGAAATCTAAAGAGGGAGAATATGTATTTTCTCTTTATTGAAAAAGAGCCCGGGGCCAGGGAGAGCCCTATGAGTAGTTGAAGTCCAAATAGTTGAAGCCCAAAAGCCTTATCCATGGAGTGAGATTTGAAGAAAGACTGAAAACAGCTCCTGACCAAGAGTTGTACAGTCTGCAACTTTAGCATCAGGGTTAAAACGTGTAGAGCAAAGCTGACAACTTTAAGAGAATCTTCGTGTGTCCTGTTTTTAAAAAGTACATACTTTCTACAAAAGAATCATATAATTTCTCTCTTCTCATAGCACAAGAAGGCTTAATTTAATTAATTCTCTATTATATATCTACTGTATTCACAGAAAAGTGTCTGGAAGTAGGGAAGTAGGTGGGGAGTTTCTTTCTTTTTTTTTTTTTAAGATTCTATTTATTTATTTGACACAGAGAGAGAGAATACAAGTAGGCAGAGAGGCAGGCAGAGAGAGGAGGAAGCAGGCACCCTGCTGAGCAGAGAGCCCGACCCTGAGATCATGACCTGAGCCGAAGGCAGAGGCTTAACCCACTGAGCCACCCAGGCACCCGGTGGGGAGTTTCTTTAAAGGAGGTAGAAATTATGCAAAGACAAACATCATGGATCTTCACCACATCTTCCCTTGGGTTATCTGCCTTGAGCACTTCTAGATATTTCGTCTCTGTTCCACGTGGCATGAGCCAGAGGCCCCAGTGTTTGATGAATGCCCTATTACTGCCCCACCAATCTGGGGGCATCTGGCTATATGTTTGAGTTGAGTGCAGCTATGTCTTCAGCAGGCCCTTCTGCCAAGTCTGTTCCTTTATGTTGCATGCTATGAAAGTGAAGGAGAGCTGCTTTCAAGTGTGCTGAATACTTAACTGTACATGATAAAGTTAATATAGCTGTTGTTCCCACACACTTCTTATTTGTGATTATGTTTCAAGTAAGCACAGTAACAGCAATCTTAAAAACCCCGTGGCAAAACTGAAGAGAGTTAGAGCTCTTCCCTGATGTAATATTCTGAAATAACATTTTCGCAGGTTCCCCTTATTACCGAGGGCATGTATGATAATACATCATGCTAGAAAATTCTATCACATTCTCCAGAAAGGCAACATGGAGTTTTTTGCACTACTCTTTCAATTATCTCTTTCATCCTCACATTATAATTCTAAGGTTAGATTCCCACAGGGGGAACTGCAGTATTAAAAGTGTGTGTATAGGGAAATGTAGGTGACATATCCTCCTTTCTTTGCTAAGGCAAAAATATCAAATATTTTCTTAACTCATCTAAGAATGTAGAACCATATTCCACACACTCCAGAAGTAAATTCTTACATAGCAACTACACAAGGGGCTTAAGCACACAAGACTATTCATGTGATTCGTTCATCTATTCATTCATTCTGGAAATAGTTACCGAGCCTCACTATGTACACTATGTATTCTAGATAATGTGGTAAATTAGAGTTCCTACTCCCACGAGTCTGTGTGAACTCATGGCTTAAGGAAATAGGGACCAGAAACAGGACCCAAAGGTGATACACAAATAAATAAATAAATGGCAATGGTAGGAGCTATGAAGAAAATAGAAGACATGGTGGTATCCATCAACTGGATATAGTGGAATAACTCTGTTTAATGGTTTATGTGGTCAAAGATGGCCCAGATCCAAGTAACTGGAGTACTCCTGTGAAGATATGGAGTTAATTTAAAGTAGAGAAAAAGGTAAGACTTTAAGGCGCTAATGAGCTGAGCACATATGACAGAAGGAAAGAAAGGTCATTCTGTAGGCTATGAAGTGGACAGTAGTAGAAGATGAGCCCAGAGAAAGAGGTGGATAAGGCCACGTAAAGCCAGTGAGCCCTGTCAGAGCTTAGACTTTATTTCAGTGAGAGAAAAGTCTCTTGAATGAAGCAGGAGAAGGATGCGATCTTATTAATATGCATAAAATGATCACGAGACCGGTATGTATAAGACTATGACAGGAAGAGACAAGAATAGAAACAGGAAGCTAAGTAGCAGAGGTGGGGACTTTAATAATCCAGACAAGATATGATGGTGAGTTTGACCAGGATGATAGAGTGGAAATGGAAAGAATATGCAGTAGATGGAGTTGGGATATATTTTGAAGATTTAATCAAAAGACTTGCTGAGGATTAGATATAGGATCTGAGGGAAAGAGAAGAATGGAAGGTGCCCCTTGCTTGGGTTTTCGTCTGAACAATTTCCTCCATGGCAGGATTGCTCACTGAGAAGGGATAGACAAGATGGAGGGGAGAACAAGTTATATGGGAGGAATGTGGGTCAACGGGAATGATGTATAAATTACCTGAACACTGTTCTCAGTTAAGAAGGGTTACTTTTGTTGTTGCCAGTGGCATCCCTTTTTAGGGATTACTGACATACCTTCATTTCTATATGTCTTAGGCCAGGGAAATTCCTGATGGTCTCTCTTCTTTGTGCCCACGGAAACATTTGGAATATTTGTATAATACATATAATGAGGAAGTAAAGTATTTCTTTTAGGCATCCCCAGCCTAGTGCTCTCATCCTAGTCCTGATGCTGCACTCTCCATCATCTGCTTACCTTTCTGAGCTCTCCTTGAGTGTAGCGCACTACTTATCCCCCACTCCACCCTGCCCTGCACCATTATCACTTTTCTTTTTGTTTCTCCCCTGCCCCCGAAAAATTCCACTTCTGTTCTTTAGATTTTAGGCAATTATACCCTTTAAGGCCTTATGAGAGTATTTTGAGACCACATAATTTAGAATTCATTCACTCTTTATATTGATCATTTTTATGGATAATACTATGTTTGGCACTAAAGAAGAAATTTTAACTTATATGAACATAGCTGTTGTTATTTATGAGCTTAGAGCATATTTGAAGATATAAAACACATTTGTAGGAAATCATAAGAGTAGATAATTAAGTTTTGTAGAAACCATAAGACTGAGTTTACCATCCAGCCCCATATGATTGCTTATGTATTTGAGTATGGTTATAGTGATATCATGGTAATTCTGATCTTCTGCTATGGCTTAAAGACGTTACTAGTAATGCAAATCATTACTGTGATGATTAAGTGCTTTGGGTTTTATAGCACAGTTTAAACCTTTCTTGTGCCATTTCCTGTGATTCTGGGCAAGTTTCTTAAGTCTTCCAAATCTCACTGTCCTTAGTAAAATGGGAATAATGGTATTATGACCTATATTGTTTTTGTGGCAAATATATTTCTGAAAAAACTGGTCTGACACGTGGTAAGGACTAACTCAGCTGTCCTTCTTCCTATCATCATTATCCTTTGCTAGCACAAGTTGTGTAAACACAGGGAGTTTTCAGGTACAGGCTGCCTGAGGATAGGTCAACACCTGGGGAAAAAGACAGTAACAATAGGTCTAATGCTGCCCGAGACTATGGCACACGGGAAGGAAGGTGACATTGGTGGAAGAAGGTAAAAGAAACGAGCTACCAAAGGAATCTGACTGGTGAGAGAGGGGGTCACTATCTTTCTAAATAATTGTACTTCAGAAGAAAAGGAAATGCAGGTTTCAGCACAATAATGCAGTTATATTGTGTGCCATCTTGAAGCCCCTGTTAACTGTATATTGACAAAACAGGATTTCTGATTTATACTGCCCAGTTCTAAATATAATGCAGTTATTAAGAGCAGTATATTCATTAGCTGCAGAGCTGATTACTTCTTCTGAGCTAAGACTAAATCTACCATTAAAACTCCAATAAATTTGTCTCTTGACAGACTAGTATTTAATAGCACTTACCTTCTTCCAATTACCACCTCCTTTTATGGTCATTTTCTTGTTATTGGGGACTAGAGGAAATTCACAATTCAATCATTTTATGACATTTCTTCTCGTAAATGGCACCTTCCCTGTCACTTCTTGATCACAGAAAAAGTCAGACAGTTAAGTGACTCATTCCTGATTTGTTAATGCAAAACCTTTTTGTTATTTAATCATTTTGAGGCAGCATTGAGTGGTTATTTAGCTCTGCAGATTCTTTTAAGTCATGAGCCTGCTTAGGCAGAAGATGTTCAGTAGCTTGTTGAATTATGCAAAGTTAGGTTCAAAAAGTCAATCTTGATTTACAGCTGTTGCGTGAACAATTCAGTGCAGGCTCAGTGAAGCACATTATCTGCAAATAATACTCTGTGCTTGTATAGAAACAGCCGGAACAGAAAGAGACTTCATTCTATATGATTAATGTACAAGTGCTTTATAAACTGTGACACACTCCACTGATACAAAGTGGAATTCACAGGCAACATTTACGCAAATGTGGGTGGACCTTTCCCAAGGATAATGAGGAGTTCCTATTGATGCCTAAGATTAAAGGAGACCTTACTTTCTCAAATAGGTATTAGTATTACTTAATCCTGTACACTGCTTTACACGTGTCCATGATTTATCGATTGTGATGGTGAGAGCGATTTCACTCTTCATTAAATCCCATGGGCATCTAACATCTACTTTTGTTGAGATGCAAGGAAGTATAAGATATAGTCCTTAAGAATTCTTAAGATTTTGTTCTCCTTCCACTTTGATTCCCAATAGATGAATCTCTTTGCCAAGTCAAGGGATTCTGCTGAGATGGGAGTGTATACACGTAAGCATCATTTTTGTTTCTTTTTTCCTGCCTTGTCATTGACATGCAGGGTAACTTTGCTTTTGGCTCAATGTGAGGGGACTCTTCTGCAATGTCTTTTATAAGCAAAAGTATACAGAGCTGGGCTAGTGACCTCATTAAGGTGTTCTGAAGTACAAATAACAATATTGAAAGGGAGTAGAAAACTTGCCAGGTGGACAATAGCAGGAGTCTATGGCTAGGCCACTTGCATTGTGGCTTTGTTTGGTTCATATGCTTTAGAGCAAGACCCCAGCTTGTAGCATAAAGTACGTAGGAGAGACAGATGCACACTTAATAGGTTGTGCAGCCCCCAGTGTGCTGGGGGGCAGGTCAGGCCAGGGGAATTGAGGCAGAGGCCTAGTGACACGGATGTTGTCCGTATGGCAATGATTGTGGACAGGTGGCAGGGAGGAGGACAGGCAGGGGCAGAAAAGTCACCTAGTCCCAGGAAGGATCCCAGTTGACAGGTGATGCTTCTGCTGTGCGCTCCAGGCCCTGGTTACCTCCGTCCCTGGTTTCTGCTGCTGAGCAGACCCAGGGAGGGCCAGGTGCGCCAAGTTTACTGAGCAGTTGCTGAGAGATTGATGAGCTCCTCGTTGTTATTTTAGAATGTTAAAATGCAAGGTACTATCAGAAATTCTCAGTGAGAATATCTCCAAAAGGCACATGCTAGCAGTATTACTGTTGCCATGAAAGCCTTTCTGTTTTTTTTAAGTGTCCATCTTTTCTTATGTATTTTGTATACATTCCTGTTTGATTCTTTATCTCCTGTGTGTCTCTGAGTTCTCACATGTCTCTTTCTCCCTTCCTTCCTTGTATACCCAAGTTTTAATATCATCTCCTTTTTCTTTCTGTTTCTGTGTCTTTCTCTGTCAATTCTTTGGTTTTCCTTTATCTCTTCCTTAAGTGGACACAATACAAAACTGAACTATATATAGTATTAATGTTTCTTATGTGTTTATATATTATATATTTCTATATTATATATTAGATATATAGAGATATGTATTATATAGTTATATAAAATAATAGATATATGTTAATATATGTATTATATATTTCTATATTATATATTAGATATATAGAGATATGTATTATATAGTTATATAAAATAATAGACATATGTTAATATATGTATTATATATTTCTATATTACATATTAGATATATAGAGATATGTATTATATAGTTATATAAAATAATAGATATATGTTAATATATGTATTATATATTTCTATATTATATATTAGATATATAGAGATATGTATTATATAGTTATATAAAATAATAGATATATGTTAATATATTATGCATAAAATGTAGCATAGATACACATACAAACATATATGTACACAGATTTTTTTAAAGATTTTATTTATTTATTTGATAGAGAGAAACACAGCCAGAAAGGGAACACAAGCAGAGGGAATGAGAAAGGGAGAAGCAGGCTTCCCGCTCTGGGATCATGACCTAAGCCAAAGGCAGTTGCTTAACCAACTGAGCCACCCAGGTGCCCCGGTACACAGATTTTTTATTACCTTTTCTACGGGAAGTTTTTATTTCTTCTTCTTAAATTGAAAAACAAAATTGCAGGCGCCTGGGTGACTCAGTAGGTTAAGCCTTTGCCTTCGGCTCAGGTCATGATCTCAAGGTCCTGGGATCGAGCCCCACATCGGGCTCTCTGCTTGGCAGGGAGCCTGCTTCCTCCTCTCTCTCTGCCTGCCTCTCTGCCTACTTGTGATCTCTCTCTCTGTCAAATAAATAAAATCTTTAAAAAATTGCTAGACACTTTATTTCCCTATTTTAGAAAACATTAAACTAAATTAATGGCTTGCTTCTGTCTTTAGTCGATGATGTCCATAGCTACTTATCACCTTTAGAGCTTCCGTTTTGTTTTCAACTGAGAAAGAGAAAACGTACTTTTCCTTTTGTCTACTTCATTACTTCCAGTAGGTAACTATGAATATATAAATATATCATTTTATCCAATATTATTTATTTATTAATGGTTCTGTTCTAAAAGGATTTGAGGTAGTATAAAAATTGTCATTAAAAAAAGTGAGAAGACATATCAAGAAAAAGGGAAAATGAGATTGGAGAGTAGAGGTCCTGGAAAGTTGCCATAGGTGGTTCTTTGATTTGGTTAAGCTTCCTTTAGGTCAGATGTGAGAATTAGGCAAGATCACTGTCCCAACTATAGGATGGCAGGTAAAAAGTCCCCCAAGCTTAGAGACTTAAACCAGAGTATAGAATTTTCTCTCGCTGCTGCAATAAAGTATCACGAGCTTAGTAAATTAAACAATATTTATTATCTTAAAATTGTGGAGGTCAGTGGTCCCACATAGATCTTATGCTAAAATTGAGCTAAATTGCTTTCTGGAGATTCTAGGAGAGAATCTGGTTCCTTGTCTTTTCTAGCTTCTAAGGGCTACCCACATTACTTGGCTCATGGTCCCTTCCCTCCATCCTCAAAGCCAGTGATACCACATCATTCTAACCCTGCTTCTGTACTCCTCTCTTTTCCTGACTCTATTCTGTCTCCTTCCTCTTTTTAAAGGCCCCTTTGATAACTTTAGCCCACCTGGATAAGCCAAGATATAAATTCCCTATCCTGAGGTCAACTAATTGACAGGTTTAATTCCATCTGCAACTTTAATTCCCTTCTGCCATGTAGACTACCATATTCCTAGACCTCAGAGAGCAAGGTATGGACATCTTTGGGGGGGGCCATTATTATGCCTATCACATAAGAGTAGCAACATTTATTCTGCTCATGAATCTATAATTTGGGCAGAGATTAGTGGCGACAAATATTTCTGTACCACCTGTCATCAGCCAGCTTGGCTGGAACCCTGGGGCTGGAATCATTTGAAGTTTTTCCCACTCAAATATTTGGCAGTTGATGATGGAAAGACTCAAAAAGCTGACACTGGGACAGTTGGCATTCTGTGAGCATGTCCGTCTATGTCTGTACAGTTGTTGCGTGTGGTCTCTCTAGCACAGTGGTTCAGGAAGCTAAATTTCTCCATATGTTGGCTAAGGTCTCCAATGCATGGTGGTGGTGGTGGTGGGCAGGGATGGGTAAAAGCTGTATTGCCTTTCATACCCTAGCCTTGCAAATCCTGCAGCCTCTATCACTTTTGTTCTCTAGAATCAAGTCACAACAGCAAGGCGTATTCATTGGAAAGGAATTAGATTGAAGAGTGTCAAAGAATTTGTAGACATGTTTTAAAACCACCACAGTCGCTTAAAAGATTTACAGTGCCCTCTAAACATCTTTTCTTGGGGATAACAAGTAAATAAAAAAATTTTCTATAGGTGTCGTAAAAGGACACTGGTGTGATGTAAAATGTGATGGACTCACCAGTATCTATACCTAAAAAAAGATGTATTAATAAAATTCATAGAGGTGTTTATTATAGCATTTCTAGGTGCTAGCACCAAAGTACATTTCAGCAAAAAAATTCTACAAGGTACTGAAGCCTTTTCCAAAGTATATAGGTCTCCAATGGACTAAAGAGAATCCAGGCAAGAATTTAATGGACTGTGCATCTTTTAACTGATCCTTTACAGATATATTTTATGATAAAATATTTTAAAAGACTTAGGCATCACAGAGGTAAGAATTATATTACTTGACAAGAACCAGGAGTAAGAGGACACCTGCTCAGGTCATGATCCCAGAGTTCTGGGATCAAGTTCTCAGCAGAGAGCCTCCTTCTCCATCTGTTGGTTGCTCTCCTTGAAAAAAAAAAAAGAAAAGAAAAGAAAAGGAAAGGAAAAAAAGAACCAGGAATAAGAATAATCTTAGTGGCTACTTATGGGTAGGTCTTTTGGTTTTTAAACTAGTTTGACATTCAGTTCTTGGATGAAGTAAATAAACTGTGCTCCTCTCCATGTAGTCACCAATTTCAGACAAAAATAAACACAGACCATTTTTTAATATATGGAGGATGAAAACATATCAACTTAAAAATGATTGTTTTCAAGTCTCACTAGAACAGCCTTTTTAGCAAATGTACATTTGCTGCTCTTGAGTTCCCATTCTTGTGTGTAAAATGGTTACAGTAATTGATTTTCATCATCAGTATTTCCTTGCAGATGTTTAAACCTTGTGTGACATATTTTTGTTTTAATTTGGAGTATGAATAAAATGAGTAAGTGTGGCAGTTAACTAGATTCATCCTTCTCCTATCTGTTCTTAAATCAGGTTTCACTAAGAGAGCGGTATAAACTTTGTTGACTCTGCCCTCTTATTTTTGCCTTCTTTATATCATCTTCATTAACATTTTTTTCTCTCATGGATTGAGATCAGTGTCATTCAGTCACTTAGACGTTTAGCAATTAGGGTGTACATGAAAGCAGTCTACTCTTTTCTTTACAATGAGTGATAAAGGATGCAGACTGTGAAGTGAATGAGTAAAAGCTGATTGCATGGCGCACTTAAGAGAAAGCCAAGTTCACCAGCTTTTAATGTTCTTTCATTTAAGTATCCATACTTGATTATTGCTGTGTTTTGTTTTTTTTTTTCCTACTGCTACCCAATAGAACAGGGAATTACAAAGATCTTCTGAACGCCTGTCAAGTAGTCTGATCTCATTTTACCTGATACATAATGACAGTAGATCTCCATGGAAATAGAAGGCAGCCTCTCCTGTAGAAGTGTGTGGCAAAGGAGCTGTGACAGCATTTAAGGGACGGACCCTCCAAGGGCTTGATTTTCTTTTTAAAGATAGCTCAAGAAACACTGATGTCCTTGTGTGAGGCCATGCCCTTGAAATTAGACTTAGCTGAAGAACAAATATCCAGAAGTATACATAGCTGTTTATTTTCAGTTCTACTGAAAAATAACATAGTTCACATGTTTTGAATTTGAATATGCCTGTGTGGGAAAGGAGAGCTGGTCTTCCTTTGCCCCTGCTTTTTAGCTCTAATAGGTTTCTTATCATCTTTTTTTCCCCAGACCCTTGTGCCATGAGTTGATTGCTCCCCCAAGCCAAACAAGTTTTAAGAGAAGACCTTTTCCTGCCCACTGATACCTATTTTTCCTTTGTTATCATGATTGGCCATGAAGGGTTAGAGGTATAGTTAAAGTTTGTCAATTGTTCCTTTTGTTTTCTTTCTCTTAAAAACAAACAAACAAACAAACAAACCTTCACTTTTTCTCAATGATAGATATTAGAGGCTCTAGGGCAATGTAAGGGCAGAGGCATAAACAAGAACATTCCTCCAAATTAGGTAACCATCTGTGTACCCATACTACTTTGGAGTAATAATTATAACACAAAGATGTGATAAAAAGTGAACCATCCAACAACTATCCACATATTTTTCTCTCACTTGAGATTCCTATTCTCCAGGTGAGAACTTTATTACCCACGGTTTATTTATGTTTGTAGAATATCCCACATTTACAGTCAAAACTGCCTGTGCAGCTCTCCACTGTGACAGAAACATAGGGTAAGTCTGGTACATGCAGCTAAGAGTGCCCCGTAACTGACAGGAAGGATGGGATCCCCGTAAGGCTTTTGCAGGACTCCTCTGGCAAACATACTACTGGACTGGAATCTTCAGAGGCCTTCTAACATCTGGAGAGCCTTTCCCTGGAGATGTATAGTGAGTCTAAGATACTGAAGGAAACACAAAAACAAGTAACTCTGATCGATCCCTGTCCATAGCACTTTATGTGCCTATGAAACTACAGAGGTTTTCATTGGAAACCTTTTCTCAGTTTTCCTTTAATGAAGTGGATCAAAGAAACTCTGGGGAGGAAAAGAAACAGTTGTCCATGTCCTCATTGGTCAAAGCCTGACTTCATGCTGATAAGGGCTGGCTCCTCAATAAAAGAGGTATATCATATAAAATTACAAAGGAGGCCAGAAGAAAGTTGTAGATGAAACGTAGACTTTTAAGTCATCCATGAACAGTTACCTGTCACGCATTAGACTCAATCAGATGAACTTGCCATTGAGTGACAAGGTGAGCTAATTGCTACCTTAAAGCCTCCAAGGAGGGTCGGCTTTTAACTCCTGTGTACAGCCATCTGGGACTACTCCTGGGGCAAGTAGGAATCTGGGCTTCTGTTGTCAATCGGTAGGATTAAGGCTACAATGTGCAGTAACCCATAGGACCTTGGGATATAGTGTTCTCATTAACCTAAGTTCTTGGAAATCAGTTTCCATCTACCATGAAGGAGCACTTACATAAAGACTATAACGAGGTAGTGATAAGTAATGTTCTAATTAAAAAATGAGATCTTTTGAGTCACAAGTTAGATGAAATTAACAAGGTGTTGACAATGTATTTTAGTTATTAAGCAAGGATTAACTGTGACAAAAATATTTATGTTTAAAGTTTATTTGATAGAATTAAGAGAATGTAATACTTAAAGTCTTAGTAATATAAGGTAGAAACTCTTAAAAGTAAAACGATAGTCAAGACTCAGGTAAAATTCACTGTATTTAAGAGTTTACTTTTGGGCGCCTGGGTGGCTCAGTGGGTTAAAGCCTCTACCTTCAGCTCAGGTCATGATCCCAGGGTCCTGGGATCGAGACCTGCATCAGGCTGTCTGCTAGGCAGGGAACCTGCTTCCTCCTCTCTCTCTCTGCCTGCCTCCCTGCCTACTTGTGAGCTCTCTCTCTCTGTCAAGTAAATAAATAAAATATTTTTTAAAAAAGAGAGAGTTTACTTTTTATGATTCAGTTTTGTTTTTTTTAAGAGTTTACCTTCTGGGGCACCTGGGTGGCTCAGTTGGTTGAGCGACTGCCTTCGGCTCAGGTCATGATCTCGGAGATCCAGGATCGAGTCCTGCATCGGGCTCCCTGCTCAGCGGGAAGCCTACTTCTCCCTCTCTCACTCCCCCTGCTTGTGTTCCCTCTCTGGCTGTGTTTCTCTCTGTCAAATAAATAGAATCTTTAAGAAAAAAAAAAAAAAGAATTTACCTTCTGTTTCTTTCTTTTCTTGTGATAATGGCACCAAATGCATACATGCTTTATCTTTATATGGAAAAGTAATTTGTTGGGCAAGTGACCCTAACAAATACTTTATTTTAATTAATTCTCAAAACAATGCTTTTAAACAGAAAATTATCTTTTTTCCTGGGTTTATGGTCAAGATATAGAAGTTTTCTCTAATAATACAAGAATCACTTATTCTTTTTATTTTTAATTTTAAATTCCAATATTAATAATGTACAGTGTTATAAGGAATTGCTTATTCTTGAGGAATTTTTTTTAAAAGTTCTATTCATCGTTTCTTCATCACTGAAGGCTGATTCATGATCCGCAAATGTCTCAGTGTTTACATGACCTTTTTTCTTATTGTCTAAGAACTAAAATTCAAGAGAGCTGGTGGGGCAAGTGTGTTTATGCCTGTGGGCCTGGCTGGGATATGGTCCCCACAGCAACCGCCCCAGGCTTGCTTCTTCCCAGGGGGAGATTGGAAATGGGAAAACTCTGTGAAACAGCTAATCTAATTGTTGACTATGCCATGCAGTGGGACAAATCAGAAAATCAATCAGATTTCAACAGTTTCCAGCTTCTACCTTGTTACACATCAGATGACATCTGGACAATCAATCTAATAAGCAAACATTACATCCAAAATTTAGCAAGAAAGCAAATGACTTGCTTATGATAGATGTCTGGAGCAACAGGTCAGCCTCATAGTCTCATGGTAGGTAGGGGAAGAATTTTTCATGACTCTAAGTGCTGCTTGAGGTATAGAAAACAGGATGCAGGATCAGGGTCTAATTTCTGTGATCCCTCTTCCAAACCCAATCAATAGCATTAGGTGGACAGGAGAAAAGAATAACACTTTAAAGCTTCATTTAATTTTTAATGTTTTCTCATAGCAATATAAATGTGTCAAATGGATTTAGATGATTCAAGTAAATTACCAAAAAAAAAAAAAAAAAAAAACACCAACCCACAAAAAAACCCACCCTTCTAAAATATGATAAAAAATTAGAGCAAGCTCCATAGTGATTAGGGGTTTTATATCTTGTTTACAGGAGATGTTTCCATAATGTTTATTTAAATATAATTAATGACTTTGTCATCTCTTTTTACTATAAAGCTCCTTTGGACCAAAAACATCAGATGGTTGACAAACATCTTAGGATTTTTATATGCGAGGGTCTGTGGAAATAGACAGATGTAGAATTGCATCGAAGCCTGAAGTTAACACACTTCTTTACAGTTTGAGAACATTAGCACATACATTCTCTCTGAAACCTCGGCCTTCCAACAACTTCTTAAATAAGTAACAATTATTTCTGTAATTTTATAAATGCTTCTCTTTTCAAAGCAGAGTGGGATTATTATTTTCATAGCATCTGGGTGGGAGTGGTGGAAAACACTAATGGCCCGAAATTTATTCTTATTTAACCAAAGGAAATACTTTGCTATTAATGTGTTTTTCTAGCTAATGGATCAAATCTATAAGGCTACAAATTCCATCAGAGCGACAAGGGCTTCGCAGCACATTTGGAAATGACAGTAGTAGGAGAGATAATTTCTGACTAATGCCAGGGACTCTGGAGAATAATAAAAAAGTATCTCCCAGACTAGTTATTTCGAAGTCCATCTGCTGTTAACTTCTAGGAGAGATGGAGTACCCTCCTTGTGCTAGAGTAGTTTTTACTCCCAGTTTTCATATATATGTCAAAATAATATTCCTTGTGGTGTGCCATGGGTAGTTGAGCATGTTTGTTATTCCATGATCTAAGCTTTCACATTACTGAATAAATGAAAATATAATGCAATCCCAGCAAATGCTACCGGTCTAAAAAGGAGAACGGAAGAAGAAACAAACATGGGATCTTGTCTCAGGCATTTCTGTCCCTGGTCTGGTTTTCTTTCCTTATTTTGTGCCACTTAAAATGAAACCCTTCAGGGGCACCTGGGTGGCTCAGTCATTAAACATCTGCCTTCAGCTTAGGTCATGATCCCAGGGTCCTCGGATCAAGCCCCATGTGGGGCTCCTTGTTCAGCAGGGAGCCTGCTTCTCCCTCTCCCACTCCTCCTGCTTGTGTTCCCTGTCTTGCTGTCTCTCTCTTTCTCTCTGTCAAATAAATAAATAAAATCTTTAAAAATAAAATAAAATTTAAAAAATGAAACCCTTCAAAGACAGAATAATATGAAGTAGATTACCTTAGGTTTTGTTAGCCAACTGGATAAGAGATAAATGCAGAGGAAAAAGGAGGGATGTGCAGAGGTTCTGGTGACAAATCCTCTTTTGCTTTGATGTTAGGCGGTAGAGGAGCTCTTGCTTCTAGCAGATGAGAATCTCAATGAGGGAATCTGCAACTGCCACTCTCCTGCTGGAACATGGCACTTATAGATGCTGCTTTCTTGTGAAACCTCACCAGATGGGAACAAACCTTCCACTCCTAGTGTAAAGAACCACCTCCTGTTGGTAGAGAATGAAATTGTGAAAATACATTTTTCTGCATCTCTTCTATGTGATGGATGGATATAAAGTGACCTTGGACAAAACTTATCTCTTTGAACAAAGCTTGTGTTTCAAAGCCTAAAACAAAAAATATTCTTAACAATGAATGTTTCATTGAAGAAGCTGGCAGTACTAATTTCTGTTTCTTTTTCTCCCTCAAATAACTGGTCATTCATTAAATTAATATTTTTTTAAAAAGTCAAGAAAGAAAAGTCAAGGTGTTGAAGAAGGAAAAAGATGTCAGTAGAGCTGCTAAAATCTAAATAAGGTTTGTAGTTTAGTAAATCATATTAAGCAAATGTTAATTTAGTTTTGATTATATAAGATGTTAACATTAGGGAAATCTAGATGAAAGGTATATGGGCACTTTTCCTAGTTTTTTTGTAACTCTGTAATACTGTAATTATCTCAAAATGCTTTTTTTTTAAAAGATTTTATTTATTTATTTGACAGAGAGAGAGATCACAAGTAGGCAGAGAGGCAGGTAGAGAGGAGGAAGCAGGCTCCTTACTGAGCAGAGAACCCGATGCGGGCCTCGATCCCAGGACGTGAGATCATGACCTGAGCCGAAGGCAGAGGCTTTAACCCACTGAGCCACCCAGGCACCCTCAAAATGCTTTTTTGACAAAAAGCTCAGACTAGTTACTGGGGGACAGGGGTGACATAAGAACTAAATTAGTGGGGTATACCCTGTAATGATAACTTTTGTTTTAAAAACCCACAAGCATAATGAGAGAAGTTTAGGAAAGCACATCAAATATGAAAATGCCATTTCAAAAATACAGGATTGCATATGACCAATTTCCAGCATTCAGACTTTTGGATTTACCTGACATCTAGCAAGCATTTCCAAATAATGTGAGGTAAATTATAAGATATTTCATCTGAAAGAAGCAAAAAGCCAAATTACATCTGAAACCTTTAAAAGGAGGGCTCTTCAATCACCTTTCTATCTCAAAGATATCTGTGAAATGTTTCTGAACCCTCCAGAATAAATGAGCTCCCCTCTCTGTGCTGTCCACATGATCACCAACACCTCTCTCTGTGTCCCTAACTAGGGTACCTATCCCTCGAGGCAGATACCTACATACTGTTTAACTTTCCTCACAGCTTAGTTCACAATAGATACTTGCAGAATTTTTTTTCAAGGAATCAGTGAATTTAATTGGCGGAGGGTGGGGAGGTGGGGGGGAGGGTGCCGTGTCAGGGGTGGGTGGGTAATGTGTTAAACCCTTTTGTGCCAGAGCACCTTTGGTTCAGTGTGCTCCCCAGAGTTCAAGTGAGGAAGAAGCCATGGGAACAACACTTCTCTGAAGCCCTTGCCATCTTGAGGGTGCTTGAAAATGTGCCCTCCCTGCTCTATAGAATTAAATAGAAACGAGCCTGAGATCAAGTGGTACCTTTATGAGAAAAGCCCTGGGTGGTGTAGGGTCAATATATTTGCCAATATGTTCCTTTAAAGTTCCATCTGTGATTTCTAATACTGAAATCCTGGTTACTGGAAGATGTAGGTTGGTTGAATATATCTCACAAGTTCAACCCCGGCCAGTTTCAGTGAGTTGTCATAGGGCAAGTCAATCAAAAATTAATTACCAGTTATCAGTTGGTCATTTTAAGCACACTATTGAAAGTAAAAGGGGTAAAAATACCACTTGAAAGTAAATATACTGAGCAGAGAAAGTCATGCGGAAGTCAGCAAATGGAAATGGATCATCCTTGGCCAGCCCTAAATTGGCTTTGGCTTCATTGAAACGTCCTGTTCATGGTTGGTGCATTTAGTATGCAGTGTGGCTGCTGCTGTCTGAAGGTTATTAAGTTTGACCTAGATTTTATTGGTGTTCATTCTAATCTACTCAGTTATCTTTGGGGGTTTGCATGTGTCTCTGGGAAAGATAAAGCACTGACTTGGACTGGCATATTGAGTAGTTGTAACGATTTGATAAAATGCTAATTGATAATAATGAAAAGCTGAGTCACTATTTTGATAAATATTTGTTTTCTTGTTCCTTTGAAAATTATTAGGGAAATTCTTTTTAAATGAAAAGAGGAGTGGCTTAGTAAGAAAGAACCCCAGGAAGAGGGATTAACAATAAGGATCTTATTTCTTCAGTACTTTTGTAGCTCCCACATCTTAGATTGGAGGATCATGGTGAAAGGCACTAAACTTTTAGAGCTATAGGCTCAGGAATAACTGTCAGAGGCCATAAAGCTTTCCTTCTCCGATTCTAAGTCTAAATGCAAATCACTCAGGACGGAAAGTCTCCATTTTCTTAAATAACATCCAGAGAACACAGATTTATAACTCTCTTGATAATAATTTCATAATCTCTGTTTGGAGACAAACCTAATTTCTCTATCTCCTCTGCTACATTATCAAACTCATAAGAAGTACAGCAAATAGAAGAGAAAAGAAATGCCTGAGGGAGAGGAGCCTTGCACATTAATATTGGCATATTTAGCTCCTGTTACTCACTGGTGGCCTCTGATCGGTGATGTGGTAGATTCTTAGGAGGGGAGCAGAAGGGGAAAAGGCAGGACAGAGGTAGAAGAGGCTTGTCTTTTATTTAAACAACAACAAAAAGGACAACAGCGCTCCAATAGTTACCCAATACTTTCTTGACATGTTTCCCTAGTTTTCTAAGTTTGGGTATGATTTCAGTTAAATTCTGAAAATTGTTCATTTTACTTATAAATTTTTATTTTCACTGATTTCTTGTTATTAATTTGGATTTAATTTTTTCTTTTGCTAGGCAACTGCACTTTTCTCTTATTGATTTTTTAAAATATGTAATGCATTAACATGTCTCAGATATTTTTAAAAAATACGATAGAATGCAAGATACTCTCTTACCTTTTCATCTCCCTCTTCCTCCCCCTCCTTCCAGAGACTTTATAAATGCACATGTAAGCAAAGAAGTATTCATTTATTTTAAAACTTGTCCTTCTTCTCTAGTATTTTTAATGGAGGAGCATGGCCTAGGATCAGACTGACTTGGGTTCTCAGTTTCTTCGTCTCTAATATGAGCTAATAATGTCATCTTCACAGGACTTCTAGAAAGGTTAAATGAGAAAAAGAATACAAAAAACTTATCACTGGGGCGCCTGGGTGGCTCAGTTGGTTAAGCGACTGCCTTCGGCTCAGGTCATGATCCCGGAGACCCGGGATCAGGCCCCACATCGGGCTCCCTGCTCAGCAGGAGGCCTGCTTCTCCCTCTCTCACTCCCCCTGCTTGTGTTCCCTCTCTGGCTGTGTTTCTCTCTGTCAAATAAATAAATAAAATCTTTAAAAACAAAAACAACAACAAAAAAACCTTATCACTATTTCTGACATGCAGATAGTGCTCAGTGAGCGTGAGTGTCGTTATTCATAACCTTTGAATGAATGGAGGGTGTCAAAAGAAAAAAAATGTATTCATTTCCAAATTGCCACCAACTCAGTAGCTTCAAACAACAGAAATGTCTTCTCTCTCATTTCCTGAAGCTAGAAGTCTGTTTACAGGGCGGTGCTCTTTCCCAAGGCCCTCAGAGAAGCTCTGTGCTTTGCTTCTTCCACTTCTGGTGGGGTTGAAAATGCTCCTAGGCACCAGGCTGTCTGTATTGATTTAATCTCTGCCTCCCTCCTTACATGGCCTTCTCTGGACTTCTCTTCTTCTCTATGCCATTCCCCTATAGTCTCTTACAAGGACTTGTCATTGGATTTAGAGCCTGCCCAGATAATGGAGGATAATCTCCTCTCAAGATCCTTAACTTAATTACATCTGCAAAGACCCTTTTCCCAAATAAGGCCCCCTTTAGGGGATTATAGGTAAATGGGATTATGATGTGGACTTATTTTTTGGTTGGGAACCAATCAACCCAACTACAAAGGTCTTTTTGTGATTCATTTCATGATGATTATTTTAATAATACAAAATGTGTTCTTGAGAACCATTAATATCCTGCAAACTGTAATATTGCAAATATGGAGGCATTAATTGGCATTTCATTTTATATCAATATCACACACAGTAAAAGTTTATTGGCAACCTGTGAAATATAAAATTATCAAATTGATGGTAATAAAATAGGCATAAAGTTAGAAAAATGCATTATTTTTGGCAATACATTTGTTTGGTTTTCCTGCCAACCACTGACTCTATATATGTATTTGTGTGGGGAAGAGGGCAGGAAATAGAGTCAGAGGTCAGAAAAAAGAATGCACTGAGGGGGTTTTAAAATGGCTTAGAAACAGAAACGTGTCTTGTCACATCTTCAAGGATTCACTTTTACTCTGTTGTACATTTCCTATCCCAATGGGGACCCACCTTCTTTATATACTAATAGAATGGCTTATTCATTCTGTCCTAGAACAAAAGAGGTGGAAGGTACAGAGGCACCAGAGGTATTTTCTCTATATATTTTGGAATAAAAAGAGTAGAGAGAATATTAAAATTTTTATTTGAAATACATATGACTCTGATTCAAAGAACCACCATTTCTAAGAGAGAAAACTCTTGATTGCTATACAAACATTCAAACAGAAGGAACCCAGGCTGTAAAATCTTCATTTCATCTGCCAGTAGCATCAGAGTCACTATAATTTGTGTCTGACCAAAAGTATGGCCAATACACTGCTTTCTAATTCTGATTTCTTTTTTTTTTTTTTTTAAGATTTTATTTATGTATTTGACAGAGAGAGAGATCACAAGTAGGCAGAGAGAGAGGAGGAAGCAGACTCCCTGTTGAGCAGAGAGCCCAATGCGGGCCTTGATTCCAGGACCCTGAGATCATGACCTGAGCTGAAGGCAGAGGCTTTAACCCACTGAGCCACCCAGGCACCCTCTAATTCTGATTTCTATTATAGTTGATTAACTTACAGCAACTCCATACGTCCATAGAAGTGACGGAGTGCTAGAGATGTCTGTGATGTTAGCCTCTAAATAAGCATTTTTTTGGTTGGCAGAAGGAAAGAGCATTGGCCATGTTAAACAATCAACCTCTCACTGGCTAAGAAATGCCTTACTAGTCTTTTTAATTCACTACTGAGCCTGGGTGTTAGGAATGCTTTAGGAGATGTGTTATTTTTCATTAGTAAATAGCTTCCATTGCATTATTAAACTAGTCACCCTCAAAGCTTTTCTAAATCCTACCCAGAGATATGCTTTCCTCTCTTGATTAACTGAATATTCATTGATGAAAATTTGTTTTGTGGATTTTTCAGGAAGGTGAAACTTAGTTCTGTTTGGTATTTTCTGTCAAGGCATACAGTTTATTCTTGGCCCTTCAGTGTTCATGAAATCTCATTGTCACATCTAATGCTGAAGGGCCGGGTCTGTGCATGGGGTCTCACCTATTGTCCAGTACCCAGTGGTTATTAATCCTCCAGGACCTCCACAGGCAGAAGGGAGACATCTCACTATTTCCTTCTTATCCATCCCTAAGGAAGACTGCACTTGTCCAAGCAGTCCCTAGTCAGACTTCAGATTTTCTTTGACAATAGTATGTGAAAATCACAAGTACCCAGCTTGACTGCACCCAGGGTGTATCCTAACTATTCTTCACTTACAGTCTTCTACTGTGAGGTAAGCTCAACCTTCCCAAATGTCATTTGCTATCTGTTCCCTCTCCAGCCAGGTCTTCCCTGCCTGCCATTGCTGCACACAAGGGTATGGAGTCACTGGGTGGATGCAGAGGAGCAGGTTTTCATGGCGTGGTTGGGACACCAAAGCAGAGAAGAGGTGGCTACCTCAATCTGAGAGCACTTGTAAACCTTGACTAGTGATGTAGGCACAAGTAACAACTACTTCCTGGAAACTCTCTGCCATTTAGTCAGCTTTTTGCTTGCTTTCTTGTTTCACATGACATTAAAACAAAACAAAGCAAAACAAAACCCAAATACTGAATTGTATAAAATAAAGATAAGAATTTCTCTTCCTAAAAAAATGTATCCTACTCTCATGAGGCAAACAATCTTAATATTTGAATGTTTTTTTTTCTACAATTTGTAATGGTCATGGAAGAATATATGTTCATATCTGAATGTATTTGGGTTTTTTTAAATCCAAAATTTGGATTTTCTTTAACTTGATACTTCCAGTCTGAGATCTGTCATGAACATACCTGATTATCTATTGCCTCACAGATCTACTCATTATTTGTCACCTGTGCCCATCATTCCACAGCTTAAATGTCTTATAATTTTTAAGATATTTATTTCTTGTTGAACTTCCTGTTGAATATTGTTTCTTATTTTTCTGCTATTACAAGTAATGTTCAGTGCTTATGTTCATAGAAGCTTTACAATTGTTTCTGCTGTATGGAGTCTCATGTTTGCTGGGCCCAGAGATTTATACTTTTTAAAATCTAACAGATCCAACCAAATTGCATATTTAAAAAAAAAAGGGAGGGGGAGGATAAATGATTTCACCTGCTTTCATGTTTGGTGTACTTGAGGATTTTTGTCTTTGGTTTTGTTTGTATTTTTGTTTCTTGCGTTTTAAATGGTTACTGGAAAGGAGTGTATCTGGAAAAGTTAGACCTATGCTTTAGGGTATGGATGCCTAACTACTATGTTTAACATTGCATGTACCATAGAAAGCCTTCTAGGAACTCCTTCCATCTCCTAAGAGGAGAAATTTCTCAGTGCATTTACTGTGATTTCAGTAGAGGAAATTATTTTGATACATATTTACTATCCCATCAGGTCCCTGTAATAAATAGGTGAATTTTCCAGGAAATCTTGAAAAGAAATTAAAGGATTAGACAGGTTAAAATAGATAGCAGTAATAATTGTCCCTTCCTTCCTTGATAAATGTGGGTAAAGGTAGAGAAAATATTTTTGCATGCATTGTCAGGAAGAGAGACTAGGGATATTGTTGTCAAGATGGAGAAGTAAAAACATATCCAGTTCTGTACAGTGGCATGCCTTTAATCCTGACCCCCCAGGGGATTTTTCACAACTCCCCTTTCAGTATCTTTTAGCCAACTTGGTGTATTAGGGGTACTTAGCATTTACACTTATAAATCTCTCTGTATACTTTCTGATGCACTGTTTAAAAATGGACAAGTCATTGATCTTTATTCTTCTGTCTCTGTGTCCATGAAGATAGGATAATTTCCACATAATTGAAATTAGACCATGACTGTTAAAATCATGTTTGCTGAGTACTTAAAAACCCTTGGAAGGAAAGGCAATTTGGCATAAATTAATGCCTTTTGATTTACATTTTGTAATGTATTTTTAATTTTACTTTTAGAGCTGAATTTGAATTCATGCATTTTTATAACTTCTGTCTCTTAGATTTAAAGTTCTTACCATACATGATAGCATAGGTAAATGGTGGTGAGAAAGTGTGCAATTCATGGTTAAGTAATTTCCCATTCTTAGCTCTTTGTATATTCTAATTTTAATTTCTAATAGCTCATATTTATGCCTTGTCTTAACCAGTACAGTGTTCAAGATACATTTTAAAGATATATGTGGAATTATTGATGGTTTATTTAGGTGATGTCTTGAAGAAATGCTTGATACACACACATATACACACAGAGACACATTTATATATCTAGATGTATGTATACATATACAAACACACTTATTTCTGTATATACATGTAAGTGATTATGTATATTCATAAACACATAAATATACCTCACATATACTTAAGAGTAAATTATAGTGTTTTTCCTAAATATCTTTGATTTTCACCCATCTTACCATCCTCCCATTTGGTACTGTCTAAATTAAATCTCATTAACAGGAGCCTGCAAGCAGGATATTGAAATAAAAGCTTCTAAACTAAAAAAAAATCTTCTTCAATGACTAGGTGTAATATTATGTGTCCCTACTACCCTACTACTAGAAATATGTATTGTCAACCAAAAATAACGAGAAGAGATTATTGTGATCTCCCTTTGTTAGTGGGATGTCTCTACTTGATGAAGTCACTTATCACATGGAACAAACTTGATAGATGAGATTCATCATCTTTTCTCCAAATGTGACCCAATCTTCTACTTGATATAACAGTCTCCTCATCTCATAGACTCCAAACTCTGGAGTCAGCTCTGATGCCCTTTTCTCAGCTCAGTGATTAATCTATGATAAAAATGTCAAAGTCTCAGGGATACTTCCTTTCTTTCCACAATCTTGTCTCCCATCAAACTTTTCAGCATTTATAATATAATAATGAATATCTCCCTCCTGGTATATTGTCTGCCCTCTGTGCACCTAGCACTGTGTTTGGGGACATAATAGGAATTAAGTAGATATATGTTGAATGAATGGATAAACACTATAAGATTCATTGTAATAGTTTAGCAAAGTACAACTCTCATCAAGTCACTCTGCTGCCTACACATTTTCAGTAGATCTCAGGGAGCAACAGAGCAAAGACCAGACTCCTCACTGAGGTTTTTAGAGCGATGAAGAGCTTGCTGTCCTTTTAAAATTGTTATTGCTACTCTCCTGTGAATATTCTGTTGCAGTCATTCTAATTTTTAAATTGGCCCAAATATTTCATGCTTCATCCCAGCTCTAGCATGCATTGTTCCTTTAGTCTGTGTTTTCATGCCAGATGCCAGGGTTGCTCACTGTAGAATGACCTAACCTCCATTCTCCTCTAAGCCCAAGGCTTAACACCCCATACTTAAAAGTTCTCTAACATCTCCTTCCTTGGCAGTCCCAAGGGAGTATCACTCTTCCTTAACACTGTAACTGTTCTTAAACATTAGACTTCTTTTCCTAACTCGTGAGACTAAGAATCTCTCTACTCTCCCCTTTCCCTTGAGAATGAAGATGTAGTTTGTTGAACAGAGGGAATGGTAGGTGGAATTTATAATCCCTGGGTGTCTGCAGGTAAGGGGATTGAGAAGAATAAATGGAGCTGGGGGTTGCTGTGTAGAGGTGCATCAGGCTGGAGGGGAGCTCCAGAAGGCCTGGAGGTCGGGACAGTTCATGTTAGGCCCAGAGAGTAGCCTCTGAAAGAGAAGGAAGTTCACCAGGGAATAACTAGTTCTACAGTTGAATGTTTCTTTCTTCAATTTTGCTTTAATATACCTCATTCCCGGGCAGAAGTAGAATAATTTCATGGCATTGTACTCTGACTGCTAATGCACTGGAAGTTTTCTCAAGAACCTTTAGGTGAAAGTCATATAACCTCATTACACCCTCATGCCTCATAAGGTACTTCCTTAAAGGCTATCAATCAGTGAATTTCTATGTAAAATGAACTAATTTCTCTTCTGACTGAGTATGTAATTATCTCATCTGCCTTGACCAAACTATTTATTCAGGTACCTAACCAAGTGAATAAACAAAATCACTGCACTAATATTCTTAATTCTCCCAGGAAAGTGCACCACAGTTTGGTCACTGCTTAAGATGTCTCCCTCATTTCGTACTACTCTCCCACTCTCTTGGCCTTCCCACCTGACTTTCTTGGAGTTACTCAAGTGCCCAAGATTTCCTCTAGACCCAGGACTTTTGCATATGCTCTCAATCTACCTGAAATGTCCCTTCTCTCCACAGCCCTCTTCACTCTCCCAGACTAGGCCAGATTCTCCTGTTAGAAGTATTTGTGGCTTCAGGTACCCCTCCTTCAGAGTTGTTAGCACAGCTGAGATCTTAGCACATTGTTGGGTGAGTACTTGATTAATGTTCCTCTTCCTCATTAGATTTGAAGTTCTTTGAAAAGATGGACTGTATCTATTTTTTGCTCATTTTTGTATCCTAGGGTATGGTACCTACAGGGTACTCAGTAAATGTTTATTAAACTAAATGAGTGAGAATTTAACTTTCACTTGTGAATCCAGTTATTTTATGACTCCATAGATACAGCTTTCTGTAACATTGTTATTTCCATTCTCTAAACCCTCTAATACACAAAAAACCCAAATACATGTGAAAAGGCTTCTAAGCATAAATAGTTGAAAATAGGGTTTTTGTAGTTACATAATTACCTATCTAGCCAAATATTAATTTTTGTCTTTTATGCAATAAAGAAGATATGTTGACAGTTTTTTAAGGAGAGGTTACCTTTCTCACTCTGTGTGAATTTGGAAACCTTAAATACAGCTCAAGTATCAATATTTGCCTGATTCCAGGGAGACTATACACAGAAATATCTGAAACATCCTCAAAGCCTTTTACATTTCAATAGAAGGAACACAATGCTTTTACTACTCCACTTGGTTGTACAGAGTTTTCTCGGTAGAGTAAACACTAAATCAGTTATCCAGCAAGTTTATATTAAAGGAAAGATGTTCAAAGAATTATTCCACAAGACTTTTCATGCCTGGATCTTCAAAGAATGCCTGCATGATTTAGTAATACTAAACTATAAATTTTGAAGGGGAGAGTGAAGTTTGATGGCTTAATAAGAAAGGGTCAGTTCACTCTGGACACTGAGGTTGCTGGATGCAGGGCTACTGTTTCTAAGGCTTTTTCTCCTTTTGTAACCAATTGTGTGAATTTCTTAGAAATACCTGCTTTGACTTTCTTACTACTTTCCTGAGTATTCCCATAAGCCAAAACATAGGTGGTGTTTGAGTGCAGTTGGATAGAAAACAGCATACATGATCAATATCTTCACCTCCTCCCTCTTCCTCATGAGCTACATCCAGTCAAGAAGCAACTGCTGCCCATGCTATCACTGGAGTGTCTTGACTCTTAGTTGTCTTCTACTTCTTCGTCCTGGGAGTGTCCATGTCCAGCACCAATAACCTACTAAGCATTCTGCATCTCTGGAGTTTGGCACCCACCCACCCCTCAGTCCCTCCCTCTCACCGTTGGCACTGTTCCTTCTGAAAAACAAGTCTGATCACCCTATCATTTAAAACCTTTAAATAGCCCATAACAACAACAACAACAAATTAATATAAAAATCATATTGTATGCCAGCACTGTTCAACATACTTTACATATATTAAGTCATGGGCGTGTCTGGGGCCAATAAATCCAGAAACTGTTACTCATCATCACTTGCATATAATAATAAAGTTGATGTTGATTCAGTACCTGTTTGGACCAGATGCTGTGCTAAGCACATATTTTGCAATATTAACTCATCTAATCCTAATAACACCTCATGAATAACAACTTTTTTTTTAGATTGTGGAACCTGAATCACTAGGTAAGGCTTAAGTAACTTGCCCAAGGTGACATGGCTAATAAGTGGAGAGACAGCGTTCCAACCCAGGCAGACTAGCTGCAGAGTCCATGTTCCAAAGCCCCACTCAGACCACCTTTCCAAATAAGCTCCCTGATTTGAGCCTGTATCCTACAGTGCTTATCTGGCTTTTCTTGACAACCACATTTTTTGTTGGTGTTACATTCTCCTGTCTTCTATTCTGTCACACTGAAGCAAACAGATGCTCTTGTAAATGAATCCTTCTCCTGAACCAACCTTGATTCACTCAAACTCTTCATTGTTTCTGGAAAACATTTGTCTGATCTTATGACCTAGCATGTACACAGTGGAAAGGTTACACCCAAGTAATACTATGGACTCTTATCCCCACCCTCTAAAGTGTGCAGCCTAAAAAACCTATTTATGCTGGCTGTACCTACTATGGTGTGCAGCTACTTGAATTATTATTTGAATTGTGAAATACGATTGAGAAAAAATAGTTAAATGTCTTGAAAGACAAATGTACAATGAGTTTTCTTTTTTAAATAGCTATCACATGTGGTCAGATAACTGTGAACGCCTAGGGAAAATTTGTAAAGGTCTGAAAGGATTCTTTATTCAGATTTTGTGACAAATATCATTTTTAAGTTTTCACTCCAATGTAAAGAAGCTAAAACTGGGAATTCTAAACAGTGTCATATGAATGTGGTTTAGAAAAGACTTATCAGAGCTTCAACTTCTGAGCTTCAACCCAAAGGGAGGAACTTCTTATCTCAAGAGATTCAATTTGAGCATTCTATGTTTCATAATACAATGATATAATTAAGAAACAAATGTGTGAGAGGTGCCTGCATAGTAAAGCATCTGCTTCCTGTTTTAGGCTTAGGGTTCTGAGATGGAGCCCTCTGTGGGGCTCTGCACTGGGTGTGAAGACTGCTTAAAAAATAAAAAAAAGAAGAAGAAAGAAAAATCAATGTATGATTTTTTTAGTATAATTCCATGTCTTGCCAACTTGAGAAAATATTAATCTTACAAATACTAATCTGGATTGTGTTGAATGAGAGGATTTCTAATGTCTTTGAAATATGATACCATACTTACCTTCACACCCACATGCTAGCCAAACCACAGAACTCAGGGTTCTTCCAGTATTTACGTATGAGGCGCTTTCTGGTGTCTCATTTTCTGCCTTTGAACATGCTTCCCTTTTGCCTGAAATGCCTTTCCCTAACCTTCTTTATGCTAACAGATTCATCTGTTGGTTTTAGATATTATTCCAGAAATTTCAAGATCAGCTGTATATTCCTCTAAATGTCTATTAGAAACAATTATCCAGAAAAACATATTGTAACTAAGAATTTAGAGGAAATTAATGTATTCAGCTTTTTTTTTTTACCTTTTTTCCCCTTATGGGGAAGATATGCTAGGACAGATTTTAAAAATATAAAGAAAAATAAATAAATAAAAATTTTAATATATATATTATATAAATTGTATATGAATATATCTATATTATATATAAATTAAACTTTTTAATCCCAGCATCCTATCCAAAATAAATCTACAGGACAATCACAGACATGACATGACTTAAAAGTTAATAATATTATAGTTCTGAAGATAGAACCCATATGACGAAGGATCATGCAAAAGTTTGACTTGAGAATGATGAGCTCCAAAACATTTTCTTTTTTTAAGAGGTCAGTCTGGTTATTTGTAAAAGGGAAAGCTGTTAGTAATAGTCATGCAACTGCAAAGCAGGTTACAAATATACATAGTTATTAGTAAACAGCAAAATAGGGTTTAGGTCAATGTAGTGGTTTCCATGGTAAGCCTACTTCATCTAATCAAAGTGATATTTTGTAATCATGAAGAGAATATAATTATAAGTGTTTATTATCTAAGTGAGATGATTTTTTATAAGGGTGAAACAGGATTGCTTTTATTAGAATGAGATAGAAATCCAATCAGAAGATATAAAGATTATGTTAATTATGTGGTTCTAGTGCTTAAGAGAGAACATATGCTTCTCTTGGACTCACTTTCACTGGCAAATCGCCATTTAACCTATGATGTGCTAGAGCTGAGAAACTGAAGTACTTAAATATCGTCACCCCGCCCCCGTGATCTCTCTGTATAGCAAGCCCCCCAAACAAGGGGGTGAGATGAATGCAATTAGGTCTCAATAAAAACCATCAGCCCAAAGTGAAGTGGCCACACACCTTGTATACCTAAATATTGTCTCCAAGAAATATTTTCTCTATAACCAATAGGTTATGTGCAGAAAGCACAGACTCCACTATGGAGATTAGTGGATTTGAATGTATCTGGAAGAATGGTTTTCATTGGCAGCTGAACTTTCAGCTGTGTCCATTTTGCCCTGGGCTGCTGTCCTTTGAAGATAATTATGTATGACAAGATCTTGTCACTTTTTATTAAGATCCTTCAAGTGTCCCCCATTGCCTACAAAACAGAGTATATACTTCTTGGATTGATATTTAAGTTTCCCCTCAGTCCATCCCAAACTTACAATGTACATTTGTTAGCTTCCACCAAACTGCATTCCAGCCTAATCAAAGAAGTCAGAGTTTTTCTAACCTGAATCCTTGATACACTATATCATCTATTTGCTTTTAGTCACATTTTGTACCACTCATGCCCATACTCATATTTTTCTGATTTCCCAGATCAAGATCAACTCAGTCATAATTAATCTTTTTCTTAAAAGTGGGTCCAATAGTCAGAAATACACAGTCTTTGTGATTCTGGATTCCAATCCTTTCATATTTTCTTTGTTTGACAAAGCCTAAATTACTGTCATTTACTATACTCCCTGGTCCATAATAAGTACTCAGTAAATATTACTTTATTATCATCGTCATTATATCTCACATCCAGCATTTATCATGTTCTGCTTTGGATTGTAAATTCTATGTACATATCATCCTTACTCTATATTATGTTTCTTGAGGTCAGTAGGCTGTGCCATCTTTAATGTTTTAATCCTCTTGAATACACTTTGATCAAATTAGTTTACAAAGTCCATAAAATGAATCCATTTATATGCTGATGCCAATTATCTATGCTATACTTAATAAATTTTGAGTTATGCTTTATACATTTTGACTTATGATTATTATTATAATCAAATTTATTATATTTTATAAACTATAAGCCATTTTTTCAATGATTCCTTTTAGTATCTGCCATGTTACTCAGGGAATTTCCTATCTAAAAATCTAAGACAAAATGATCTTCACTTACCAAGATGGCAACCGATAGCCACCTTTTTTTTTTTTTTAAGATTTTATTTATTTATTTGACAGAGAGAAACACAGTGAGAGAGGGAGCATAAGCAGGCGGAGTGAGAGAGGGAGAAGCAGGTTTCCCGTGGAGCAGGGAGCCCGATGTGGGGCTCGATCCCAGGACCCTGGGGTCATAACCTGAGCCGAAGGCAGTCGCCCAACCAACTGAGCCACCGAGGCACCCCAACCAATAGCCTTCTTAAATGGATAAAGAAGATGTGGTACATATATACAATGGAATACTACACCTCCATCAGAAAGGATGAATATCCAACTTTTGTAGCAACATGGACTGGACTGGAAGAGATTATGCTGAGTGAAATAAGCCAAGTAGAGAAAGTCAAGTATCACATGGTTTCACTTACTTGTGGTGCATAAGGGGTAATATAGAAGACAGTAGGAGAAGGAAAGTAGAGAGACGAAACGAAGAAAGAAGGAAAGGAGAGAAATGAAACAAGAGAGACTTTGGACACAGAAATAAACTGAGGGACTTGGAGGGAGGGGGTGGAGGGAAGGGAGAGCCTGGTGGTGGGTACTGAGGGCACCTATTACATGGAGCACTGGGTGTGGGGAATGGGCAATGAATCTTGGAACACTGAAAAAAAATTAAAATTAAAATTAAAAAAAGAACTAATTAAAAATGAAAAAAATAATTATCTTATACTCAATACTTATACTTATGTTTGATTCAAATTCCCTAAAAAATTAATTTGTATATGAATCTTTCATCAATGTGGGTAAAATGCCCATGAGGAGGACTATAAAGAGAAGCTTTAAAATTTGGTGTTCATCATTTTGAGTTTTAAAGGTCAATTAACACAAACTAAGTCAATTACTGTTGACAAACTGATCTTTCCAGGTCTCATATTTGTCATCTGTAAAATGACTTTGTTGTCTGGAGGTATAAAATTCCTTTCAGTTCAACATACTTTATGGTGCTGTTGTCAAAAATGAGAAAAAGAGTAACCTTATTTTTTTATAGTATTGTAAAGATGACTACTACTAGAATTTGCACTCATCCATTTAGTTAATATGTATTTGTTGAGCACCTATTGAGAATACAGACAGGTACTTCCTAAAATTCCCAATTTTAGGAATTAGGAAGACAGTGTTGAACAAGACATTTAAAGTTTCTGCCTTCATAGAATTTACAGTCAAGTCCAGAAGACAGACAAAAATACAACTAAGACATGAGATAGATTATAAAGCCAGGGAACAGATAGTGTTATGAAGGAAAGTGTGCTAAGGAGGAGAGGATGATGAGGAGCTATTTAGATAGAAGATTTAAACAGGAACACAGAATACCAAGAACATTCTGTGCAGAGGATAGCAAGTGCAGAAAAGGGCCAGAGTCAAGAGGTCTCATGTGTTGAAGGAACATTGAAGAGGTTAGTGTGGATGAGGTAAAATGAGCAAGAGGAGTTGAGGCTGAAGGTGTACTGAAGGAACAGATCCTGTAAAGCAGTGATTCCTGGAGGGGGGCAGTTTTGTGTCCCCACACCCATCCTGGAGATATTTGGCAATGCTTGGTGATATTTTTGGTTGTCACAACTATGAAGGAGATGCTATTGCTATTGACATCTAGTGAACAGGAGGCAAGGATGTTACTGAACATCCTAAATTACAGAGGTTAGCTCCTCTTGACTAGGAATTTACTGGCTCAACGTATCTAGAGTGCCAAGACTGGGAATCCCACATGTAAGGCTTGTAGGTTCACAGTAAGCAATTTAGATTTTATTCTGTGTGATGGGAAGCCTTGGAAACTTTTCAACAGGGCAGCAGTATGACACCATTAGACTTGTGTGGTGAATGACTAAAAGTAGTGGAAAATAGAGACATAAAAACCAATGAGAAAGTGACTGCAGCAGTCCAGGAAGGAGATTAGCTATGGGTTTTCTCTCTGGTTCAAGTTTACAGTGGTGATTTATATAATTTTTTTAATTTACTTTAAGAGGACAGCAGTTTGTCTACATAGCAGAATATCTGGAAGATGTGACTATGGAGGACTGACTCTTCAATTTATATGACACAACAATATGAGCAATCACATCTTTTCAAGATTCATGTTATTCACATGAGTCTGATTTCTTACAAGCTGGACATTCCCCATTATAGACTCAGTGGATATAGAAGTCTGTTTTATGCTGTTTAGTATTATTCTGGGTTATGTTAGAGGTTTAATAAGACCTCATTAAAAGTGATTTCCTGTTCTTCCTATCCGAATTGAACATTCCGTGAATTTTGTCTTCCATAATGGAAAAGTCAGGCTTATGGTCAAGAGCACATTTCTAGGAAGCTGAGAGGATAGCTCTCTACTTACTTGAGGCTTAGGCCATTGATAGCAAATATTCAAGGATAAGTATGAAACAAAGTATCCTAGGAAGCTTTAGATAAGATTTATGTTTACAACAAAACAACTAGGCATGCAGGTATTCTGATCCATAATTTTGTTCATACTCTGTAGCCTGGAGTCTTAGTAGTCAGGACTATGCCACCATGTCATAGTCCTATGTAGAGGGAGGGAACATCTTTTTTGACTTTAGGCAATTCACTCACATGTTTATATGGTATTCTGGTATTCTAGATGTTATAATATGGCTTTATTTTTAAAATATTTTATTTATTTATTTGACAGAAACACAGCTAGAGAGGGAACACAAGCAGGGGGAGTGAGAGAGGGAGAAGCAGGCTTCCCACCAAGCAGGGAGCCTGATGCGGAGCTTGATCCCAAGACTCCAAGATCATGACCTGAGCCAAAGGCAAACACTTAACGACTGAGCCACCCAGGTGGTATGGCTTTATAATACCAATTTGTGTAGGCTGCAACAAGTAGGGTTTGAATTAGCAAGATCTCCTATTGGGTACTACTAAAACCTGTATTATTCATATTTATATTTTATGAAGAGTAATCTGTAGCTGTCAAATGTGTAATCTAGTATGGTGACTTTTACAAAGTCATTATATTCTCTCTATATAATACTATTTGTTTGAATAAAACTGTTAAATGAAGATGTATTAAGGAATAGTCGGAAGAAATGATTGATGATTAAATGACTCCTTGCTGACATTAATTAGGTCGTTCTACTATTTTGCAATATTGGTCATGTAAAAAGAAGGGTCTCAATTCAAATTTAGCCAAATTTAATTGCTTCTTGAGATGTAGTTGTATTTAGAAATGTTATTGGTGGGTGCCTGGGTGGCTCAGTGAGTTAAGCCTCTGCCTTTGGCTCAGGTCATGATCTCAGGGTCCTGGGATGGAGGCCTGCATCGGGCTCTCTCAGCTCAGCCTGCTTCCTCCTCTCTCTCTGCCTGCCTCTCTGCCTACCTGTGATCTCGCTCTGTGTCAAATAAATAAATAAAATCTTAAAAAAATGTTATTGGTGTGTAATTAAAACAAAAAATGGTGATTTAAAAATTACTAGTAATCAATTACTAGTGATTTAAAAATTAATTACTAGTAATTTAAGGATTAATTACTAGTAATTAATCCAAAGGCTCATTAATTTTGTTTGTAGGAAATAAAATAGCATATATTCCTTTTAATGTTAAAAGGAATATTCAGGTTGAAGACTGAGATTAGAGCAAACAGATGGAAAATTGTTCATATTTCCTCCAATATCTAAGGACCTTACATTAAAAAGCACTGAAATGTGTTTTTCCCCCTGTATAAATAGCATGTGGGAAAAGTCTACTAAAGTAAATGATGAATGATACAGATACCCAGGAATTTATTTTGAGAGATAACTTTGTAAACAAGTGTACCAATACCATTTATAATAAATACTGATTTTTTTGCAAAATAAAATTATGCATTACAAGGCCTACTATTTTATTTAAATTGGTTTGCTAGGAAGCTTTCCATGGAATAATTATATGAGCCACTATTTCTATTCCTGATAAGATCCAGTTTAACCATAGGTAAACTGATTATGGTGTTTAAACCTTTGGCATTTCATGTTTTTATCATTTTAGCAAAAACTAATTTTAAATATATGCAAGTTAGATACTTCTTATCTTTGTTATATGAAGTTATCTTTTCTATATTCAGATAACTTATATAATGTTTATAATTGTGCTCAATAATACATTTACCTACTCAATAATACATTTACCTACTTAAAAATTTGACTTAATATGATATAAAATAAGTGAATACTGGATGTATAATAATAGCATTTAGAATAGAAGAATAAGAAGGAATTAAGGAGAATAAGAGAAAAAAATAATAATATCTTTAGAATGAAATAATTTAAATATACTTAACTTTCCATCTTATTGTAATGACTGGAAGTCTTCATTATAAAGTGGCTTAAAAATATTCCCCTTAATTTATGGTGCTGTATTTCCAGGAAATAAGGCACTAAGGAAAAGGAAATATTTTCTACTGTAAGAGAATGGGATTTAAATTACATACTACCTTCTTTACCTGAGCTTTTATCTATCCCTTCTTCATATCTTGATTCAAATATTCATAATGCCTTTCCTGGCTATTTCAGACCAAAATAATACCATCCTTTGAACACCTACATGGTTAGAAACAATGCAAGTTGGTGCCGCCACTTTGGAATACACTGTGGAGATTCCTCAAAAAACTAAAAATAGAGCTACCCTATGACCCTGCAATTGCACTACTGGGTATTTACCCCAAAGATACAGATGTAGTGAAAAGAAGGGCCATATGTACCCCAATGTTCATCGCAGCAATGGCCACAATCGCCAAACTGTGGAAAGAGCCGAGATGCCCTTCAACAGACGAATGGATAAAGAAGATATGGTCCATATGTACAATGGAATATTATACCTCCATCAGAAAAGATAAATGCCCAACTTTTATATCAGCATGGACAGGAGTGGGGAGATTTTGCTGAGTGAAATAAGTCAAGCAGAGAAAGTCAATTGTCATATGGTTTCACTTACTTGTGGAGCATAAGGAATAACATGGAGGACGTTTGGAGAAGGAAAGAAAAAGTGAATTGCGGGACATTAGAAAGGGGAGATGAACCATTGGAGACTGTGGACTCTGAGAAACAAACTGAGGGTTTTGATGGGGTGCAGGAATGGGTGAGCCTGGTGGTGGGTATTAGGGAGGGCACATACTGCATGGAGCACTAGATGTAGTGCATGAACAATGAATCTTGGAACACTGAAAAAATGAAATGAAATGAAATAAGACATTTGACATTTGTTCATTTATTTATTCCTCATTTCATCAATCATTTTCTTGCAGATGCTTCTAACTTGTTAAATTTCATCTATGATAGTTTAGATTGTCATATGTATTTTACAGACTTCAGTTGCTAACGTTTGAAACATGCTAGAAATTATAATCTTGGTAGTAGGGATGAGATCTTATTCTCTTCTGTGTCCTCATGCACACCGGTCACAGTGTTTCACATAGTAGTCATTCAATAAATGTTTGGTTCTAACAGGAAAGAAAAAGCAGAGTCCACATTCTTACAGAGTTCATAAGCCTACCGTCCTAAACTAACCCTAACTTACAAGGTAACACAGCATTAACTGCCATCTCATTGCTGGATTGATAGCCTAAGTACCTATTATATGTGTGGCCTGACCTAGCATGGATGGAATCTAATGTTTAATAACTGTTGATATCTTTCTCAAATTTTCACTAACAACTACAGTGGTTTTATGGACAGTCATAGACATTTTTAAGATGTATGCTTAATAGGAGAAAACATTCTGTTAAGGAAATTGTCACATCTATGCTCCTATAATCCAAATTTAGGGGGGGAAATATACCTCAGGAATAGTCACTAAGAAAATTCCTAGCTGTACTAAGAGCATTCATATTAAACTTATAAAATCAATTCTGTGACTTTATTGTGAAGCTGTATAAATCTTACTTCTTGTTTAAATGAACTGAATAGATTTGCTTTAATCACCTAGCAACAATCTGCAGTCTATTTAGAGAATGACATTTCATTTTTTTTTCCCACTGAAAAGATGTTAAGACCTATTCCTTGGAATCTCAAATAGTTATGATCTATGGTGCAATGGAAAGGAAATTATAGAATCTGGTTTATATAGTCTTTGCCCTGCCACTAACTAACTGGGTGGCTTCACCTAAATGTTTTTGCCTCTACTTTTTGTGTACCAAGAGGAGTTTTATTAGATCATTGCAGGTGTCTTTCCAACTGTGATCTTAAGAAATGTCCTCGCTTACAGGTAGCTCTAGGTGATTCAACTTCCTAGAAATATTATCACCTGATTTTCTCAAATTCATCCTCTATTAATTTCATACTTTTTTAAAAATTACATGCCATTTCTAATTCAATACAGGCTTCAAGGGAAAGAGTATTGAGTCACCTTAGCATTTTTCTACTAAGCAAATATAGCAATTGGTAGCAATTGGAGAAGTTAGAAGAGAGAATGGGTATACTGAACAGTAGAAAAGCTTACCATGTTGTTATAGCAGAGATCTTTGGACTTTTTAGAATGTTAACCCTGTCCATGGATTTTAATAAACAAATTTGACTTTATTCATGAAAGAGTTTTAAGGTCACTTCTCTCCTTAAAATCCTTCTATAGGGGGGTGCCTAGGTAGCTCAGTTGGTTAAGCGACTCAGGTCATGATCCTGGAGACCCGGGATCAAGTCCCACATCCGGCTTCTTGCTCGGCGGGAAGCCTGCTTCTCCCTCTCACTCCCCCTGCTTGTGTAAAAAAAAATCCTTCTATAGGATAAAATAAGCATCAACGGTTCATGATCAGGTCCCATAAACACTTTAATCTCATCTTAGAGACGTGATCTCATTTTTTCTGGGTGCTAATGAAGCTATTATTTTCTTGATTTATTGTTTTATTATGATCATCAGATTCTCTGTAGCCTTTTGGTTTATGTGTCTCTCTTGTGAGCAGCATGTAGCTATAATTTTTACATTGAACAATTCTTTTTTCAATTAGCTATATTAGTTCATCTACTTTTATTATGATTAGTGATATATTTAAATACCATCTTATTTTGTGCTTTCTATAGATCCTGCCTTTTCTACTTACTTTTTAATTTTCTACATTCTTTAACATTAACTGAGATTTTTTTAAAAAGATTTATTTATTTTAGTGAGAGAGAGTGTGCAAGACTCCAGAGGAGTGGCAGAGGGAGAGACTCTTGAAGCAAACTCCCCACTGAGTGTGAAGCCTGACATGGGGCTCCATCTCGCAACCCATGAGAGCATGACCAGAGCCAAAACCAAGAGTCCGAAGCATGATTGTTTGAGCCACCCAGGCATTGCATTAACTGGGATTTTTAAATTCTGTTTTTGATCTACTGGTTGGGGAGTTATAGACTACCTTTCCACTATGTTTCCTAAAATCATTTAAATGCATACCAAAGTCCAAAGATAATAAATATATCTACTCTTCACTAGAAAAATTCAAAAACCTAGAAAACTTTATTTTCAATCACTTTCTTCCTTTTCTGCATGCTATTTGTATAAGTTGTCATGTGGTAGATAGAGTGGGAGAGTGGGGGAAGAAGAAAGACCACTCTAGCTCTCTCTAGTCCCTTCTTGTAAGGGTACTAATCCTCTCATGAAGGCCTTACCCTTCTGCCTTCATCTAATCCTATCTCCCAAAAGCCCCATCGCCATGTGGGAGATAGGGCTTCAACATATGAATTCTGAGGGGACATAACTCAGTCCATAGCACAAGGTGATTCAGTTAAAGAATAATCTTTTTTAAAAAATGGAGTTAGAAAATTTGGATATACATTTGCCAAAAGGAAAGAAAACCTAAAATTGAACTTTCTTTTGTACCATATTTTTTAAAAAGCCTAAACCTAGAAAGGTGGAAGAAAAAAAAATAGAAAAAAGATTTTGTGACTTTGGATTAGGCAAAGATTTTTTATGGCATGAAAAGCATGTATTAGGGATACTGGGTGGCTCAGTCAGTTAAGTGGTTGTGTTTGGCTCAGGTCATGATCCCAGGGTCCTGGGATAGAGTCCCGCGTTGGGCTCCTTGCTCGACAGGGAGTCTGCTTCTCCTTCTGCCTCTGCCTGCCACTTTGCCTGCTTGTGCTCTTTCTCTCCCTGACAAATAAATAAATAAAATGTTTTTAAAAAGCATGTATTATAAAAGAAAAAAATTGCTAAATAAACTTCATGAAAATTAAAAATGTTTGTTCTTTGAGAAAACTGTTAAGAAAATGAAAAAAAAAAAAACCTGCCACAGATCAGGAGAAAATATTTACAAAAACATACATCTAATAAGAGTTATATCCAGATAATATAAAGAAGTGATAGAACTCAATAATAGGCACACATTGAATTTCATTTTTCAAAGCTTAATATTCACCAAGGAACAAAGCAAATGACAAATGCATACTCAGAAATACTTGTCATTAGGGAAAAGACTGGTTAGCATTCAGTTACCATATGACCCAACCATTTCACTTATAGATACTCGTCCACATAGATATATATGCTGAAATATGTATAACTGCTTTGTTGATGACAGCCAAACACTGGAAACAACCCAAGTGTCCATGAACTTTTGCTTGACAAAACAACCGTATATCTCTATGTTATCAAGAAAAAAATGGCAGCAAATTTCGAATACATGCAACATCATGAACTGATCTCAAAAGCTTTAAACTACTTTAAACAAGCCAGAAATAAAAGAATACATATTGATTGATATCATCTGTAGGAAAGTCTAGGGCAAAACTGTAGTGATAGAAGCAGCTCAGCCCAGTTACCTGTAGCCAACGACATGAGTGAGGCCCTGCTGAGGGGAGTGAGGAAACTTCCTTGGGTAATTCAAGTGTTTTATATCTTGATCTAGTGATCATATGATTGTATAGGTTGTTAAATCTCATTGAATTGTATACTTAAAATGACCGGGTTTTCATTCATATAAATTATGCCCTAGTATGGAAACTCTGCTCTTTGAAGATAATCTATCTTTTTATCCTCTGGCAGTGTCTCATATATTTGTGGAGGCGAAGGGTCTTTAGGGTTCTACAAATTCATTATGTTGTATTAAGGTGTGATTTCTTCATACTTATCTTTCTTGTGGTTGCTTCACTTTGCAGACTCTGTAAATCATGCTTTCATCAATTTTGAAAATTTCTCTACCACTATCTCTTTAAATATTGCCTTTCCTTGTTTTCTTTTATTCTCTTCCTTTGGGACTCTGATTACACTTAAGTTACATTTCCTAATACTGTCTTCTGTGTCTCTTAACATCAAATGGGCGGGTCCATTTGTGTATGGATTTCTTTTGATAAACATAGTACACTACTATAAATGTATTTTCCCTTAATTATGATTTTCTTAATAACATTTCCTTTTCTCTAGCTTATTGTGTTGTAGAGATGTAGTATGGAGTACATATAATATAAAAATATGTATGAGCTGACTACTTATGTTATCAGAAAGGTTTCTGGTCAATAGTGGCTACTAGTAGTTAAGTTTGGGGGAGTAAATATTTTATGAGGATTTTCCACTGTATTGGGGGTGTTAGCACCCAGCCCCCACCTTGTTCAAGGGTCCATTTCATTTTAAATTTTAGAAGTTCTATTTGATTCTTTTTCAAATGTCTGTCCTTTAAAAGTAGGGTAGTGTTTCTTACTCATTTTTAAAAACTTCCCTTTTTAATTCTTAAAAAAATACTTAAATATGTATAATTTATATTCTGTCTCTGATAAATACAGTATTTTAAGTCCCTGGGGATCTAATTCTGCTGTTTATTGTTTGCCTGGACTCATTAGTACTGGCTGTTTCCTTGTGAGTTGTGTTATTTTGGATTATGAGCTCTTACTGGCTGGGACTTAACTATTGAAAGCCTGAAAACTCTGAAATGAACGATTTTTCTTGAAGAGACTCATATTTCCTTCTGCCAGATTTCTGGAGCCAATTAAAGTAAACTCTTAATTTTCTTAGACCACATAAACAGTGTGAATTTGAGCCCCAGTCTCATCTGTGAGCAGGATGTGGATTCTCAAGGGAGAATTATTGTCTCTTCTAGATGCCAAGTCTTGATAGACAGGCGTCCTTCTTGTTTTCCTTTCCTGATGGTAGGTTATTTTTTTTAGTCTAGTCTAGTCTATTGGTGATGATGATGATAAAAGAAATCTAGTTCCAGTTCCTGATCTTGCTGAGTCCTGGGCCCTTGACATCTAGTCCTTCAAGATAATGAAAACCAGAGGTCTAGGATTCAGGGAGTAGTAAACATTCAGGGAAGCCACTATTTTGGGCAATGAGAATAATCAATATAATTATTTGAAAAACAAAGAAATAAAAATACCTCAATAAATCATGAATTATTAATACTAATTACACAAGTTAAGAATGTGTATACATTTATGTGCATATTTGGGAAATAGTTTAAATATGATTTTTTCCTTGTGGTATCAAGGCTTATATTGATAATTTTGTATTCAACTGATGATACTCAAAAAACCCTGAAATTTAAAAAAAAAAATGTTTTCAAGGTCAAATCAAATTGGAGGCAATCATTCTTCATTCCATTTATAAGACCTAGTAACTTGTCTTGGTAAAACTAGTACTAAAAATGCCTCTTTGAAGACAGGTAGTTAAAATACCATACAGGACTCATTTTTGACTGTCAAACCAAAATTATTTGCAAGCCATAGATACATACAACCTTGTATGCTGACACCTCACTTAACTGTGAAATCACCTAAAAGATTATCTTGTCTTCCTTTTATGTGAATTCAGAAGCACAAAGCTATTTAAAATTTTTTCTCCAGAGGAATTCTATTAGGAGTATTATATTTCTTTGGCAGTCCTAAAAGGAACCAGCTCAATATTTTAACATCATATTTTTTAAAGCTACTTTGGGTTATTTTTTAAAAAGTTAGATTGAAACCTGAGAAATATGCACTATGCAAATGGAATGAATTTTATCAAAGTTCTACAGCCCAAAGTGTTCTTTCACACCTGTCTGGTGTCAAGGTAAACCACTCCTATTAGCACTGTGACATTCAAAAATGCAAGTGATTAGTAAGTGAAAGCACAAATAGCTTGTGTTTTCACCTACTACTCTCTGCATATTTAAATATGCACAGATTGTGTTTTCACATGTTAGTTTTAAAGTATCCCAGAAGAGCATACGAATAAAAAGAAAAAAAAAAGATTTATTGTAACATTAAAAAATAGTTTATAGTCAGTGCAACTGTGGAGAAAAGAAATTATTGAAGCGTAGCTCAGGTAATTTTAAGAGACTGATGCTAATAGATAGTGAAGGCCAAATACATTCTGAATTATGAAAAGAAAGAAAATAGTGGACAAAGGAAGACAATAACAATAATAGCTACCACTTACTGGGTTCTTACCATACATCAGAACTATACTGAGTGTTTAAAAACAGTCTCAACTATCTGAGGATCCATTTATCAAGTGTTTAATACACACCACTTTATTCATGGAACAGCTTTTTGAGTTAGGTACCATTATTTGCTCTGTTCTCCAAATGAGAACACTGACAGAGTTGCATCAACTTTCTCAAGGTCACATGAAGTTGTAAGTGTTCAGTCAGATAGAAAAGCGAAAATAGGCTGATTGCAGAGACTGTGCTCTCTAGTTACCTCTCCAGTATATCCTCAGTTAACTACTGACCTTCATCTCAACCCAGCTGCAGTATGTCTTATTCATCCTATTTTAAAGATAGGCAGATGGAGGTATACACTAAGTGACTTACGCAAGATTACTTATGACTTCGAGTAGCAAGATTAGAACTGGTTCAGTCTGGGTCCAGACTCTGAACCTTCCACCCTACGATTCTGCCTTTGTTGCAGTTTTTTTTATTCTTCAGTTATTTAGTCATTTTGTCATTTATTTAACAAATATCTGTTTAACACTTTGTACAGCACTTTCTTCTGAGCTCTGGGGATACAAAGAAAGTGAACAAGAAAGGCAAAGTTCCAAAGTTTACTTTCTATTGGCCTGGTGTGGGGGAGATGGGCAGTTAAAAAAAACCAATAAATGAATGTCGAATGTTAGTAGCTGCAGTGAAGAAAAATAAGACACTGTAAGAGGCTAGAAAATGATGGGAAGATGGGTGTGTTCAAATTTTTTAGGTAAGATGGTCAATGCAAGGAAATGTGCAACTGTCACCGGTAATTTTACAATACTGTCGTTTTCTATCACAAGTACCTTGAGTCCCTGGTTCATATGACATTGAAACTGAATCTGAGTTTTATATCATTCTTCTGGTCTCCAGAAGTATAAGTTTGACTTAACATCTACCATTTCATTGCAGAGATGATTTTATGCTGGTTTTATTTCATAATTCTGCTTGGAGAGACAAAATGAGTAATTGTTTTCTTTCTAACTATCCAAAATAACCAGCATAATAAGGTGAACAAATGTTTGGACTTAATAGGAAAGTGTGCCTTGCCAACAATTAAGTAAAAGGGTCTTCTCTGGTCATTAACACTTGATGTGGGATATTAGTTCTTAGAGGCAATCTCATGGTAAAAGCAGTAGTGATGTCAAGAACTAATTGACAGATTTTAATTGAAGAACACTTATATTACAGAGTATATGATGGTGAGATGTGTTCAGCTTGTTTTTGCTTTTCTTTAAAAAGCTGAAACTCTTCTTCCCAGTAGTAATTAAAAATAAACAGCAGTCATTAACTTACTGTGGGCTTCTAATGGCCACAACATTGCTTCCTTGCATGAATGATTTACTGATCTGAAGCAAAGTAATTCAACACTGAAGTTATCTTGAAAATTAAAAACCATTCTAGATAATGAATAGTTTTAATTTCTATAGTACCAATTTATGTCTTCTTTTTTTTTATGTGTTCTTCTGCACACATACAACTTGCTAACTAACGAAAATGGTCTGAAAGGGACTCTGCACCAAAGAATATCTCCCAAAGCTCGGTGTCTATGCTTAATTCTATAGAGTTAGAGGTGACATTCACTCATTCATTCATTCAACCAACATTTATGGAGAAGCTTTTTTAGCTAGGCATTTTCGCAAATGCTTTGAGGAGTAAAAAAAAAGAAAAAAAAAGAGTCTCTGCCCTCAAAATAATTTATTATTATAGAATTGGATAATATTTTATTCTAATCTTGCTCCTTTTCTTAAATTCGTTGAATCATAATTTATTTAATAATTCCCATGTTGTAGAATATTTAGGAAATATATATGTTTATATATGATATATAAAGCTTGAATTTAAAAAAAAATGTGTTGAGGTTGTATGGGAAATCTGGCTGCAATATCTGTCACCCCACTGATTGCTAGGGTTCATTCAGTTGATTTGGCTGGCTAGGTGGGTGTCCCCTTCCTCCCTCATTGCCCCCTTCTGACACATGCTACTTGCTCTGTGGAAGAGGAGGACCTTTCCCAACAGAGGAGGACTGTTCTTTGGTCAAGGGTATAGGAGTAACCACATTCCCCCGCTAAAACCTCCAAATGAGCTGCCCAGGTTCGTTTGTAGAATGTAGGGTAGTCAAGCTTTCAAGACTCCAGACACATCCAAATAGGGCACGACATGTGGCAGTCTGCCTTTCTTTAAAAAGAAAGTTTGTGTTGAATACTCCTGATAATAAATATTTGTTCATATTCTGGTTATTTCTTTGGAATGGATTTCTACAGAACAGTATAATAATTAGGTCAAAGTCATGTCCATTTTATTCTCTTAACAAATTTGATAAAAAATAAGTCCCAAGTTGCAAAATAGGAAAAAAGGTTGTATCATTTTATATTGCCACCAACACCATATAAGAGAGTCTTTCCTTATTCCATTTCCTTGTCAACCTTAAGAATATACAATGTTCCTGGGGACCTGGGTGGCTTGTCAGTTGAGCATCTGACTTTTGATTTTGGCTCAGGTCATGATCTCTGCGTTCTGGGATGGAACCCTGGGTGGGGCTCCACACTCAGTGGGGAGTCTACTTGAGGATTCTCTCTCTTACTTTCCCTCTGCCCCTCCCGCCCCCTCATATAAATAAATCTTATTAAAAAAGGAATGCAGAATGTTCCACTAAATGTGTATCATTGATCATTAATCTTTAGTAGTCTTCCCATTGTTAAAAAGTTAGAATAATTTCAAAAAGTCAAGAATAATTTATGAAGTAATATAATTCTGATAAAAATTTTTCAGCTGCCATTGATAGTTTAAATCTGTCAAGGGATCATCAGGGTTTTGTTGTTATTGTTTCTTATATATGCTGATTTTTAGAGTATTAAGAGGTTATGAAAGATGCTATCTGTTGGTTTGAGAAGTCTGACTAAAAATATGAAGATTACAATTGACCAAATTGAATATTGACATAAAAGGAAATGTCAGAAAATAAATAGTTCTATATTTTGTTAGAGCTTATTTCATTAAAAAAAACTACTTAGGATATTGAGAATTAAATATGGTAATAAAACATTGTATTTGATGCTGCTGCATTATATTTTAGCACAAAACTTACCTAGAGAGAAGTGAAAAAAATACTGTGCATAGGTTTTATAAGGTCCTAACCCAGTGTTACTTAAAAACGAAGTTATAGACTAGCTTCATGATTCAGCTGTAATTATCTGTTGCATCTTTGTAACAGCATTTTTTTCTTTTATTTCTTTGTGTGTTCAACTACTTGATCTTTGTTCTTACCTCAACGGTTATGTATGTTCTTTGTGTCTAGAACCATCGGCCACAAAAATCGGTATGTCAAAGTTCCCCGGGGTCACATCTGGGTTGAAGGTGATCATCATGGACACAGTTTTGACAGTAATTCTTTCGGGCCGGTAAGTCATCTTATCATCTAATAATTGGATACGTGTAGGAACAAAATTATGTCAGGTGGGTTGCTCAAGTAGTCCAGCTAAGACTGATTGTGAATTGTATAGTGAAAAAGTTTATATTTGAAAAGTTCCTTTTATATATTATATAGATAATATAAGCTGTCAAGGGCTCTGTGTGTGTGTGTGTGTGTGTGTGTGTCTGTGTTTGTATGTGTGTGTTTCATAGAAAAGAACTTAGATCCTTTAGTAAAGTACCAAAGATGGTTTCAGCCAGATGACTAATTCCAGTAGGAAGGTCTAGTGTTTTTCTCCACAGAAACACTTTGTGCCTTGTGTTTTCAGTTAGGGTTTAATAGGTATAATGGGTAAAAGATCCATAAGCATCAGTTTTCTAAATCGTTTGTCAAAAATGCAGGTATTGTGCAAATCATATCGGTAAGTCCCATTCTGTCCACATTTTATTTAAACTGAAATGCAAACCTTCCTTATGCCTTGTTTATATTCCATGAAATATGTGATTAAACCAATATTTTGTAATTTTTTTTCATTTTTAGTATATATTGAAATTCTTTCTAAACTCCTGAAATAAAGCATTATATAAAGTGAAGAATATTTTAGTTAGAAAAAACTGAATTTGACTTCTAGTTACCTAGGTCTGTTTAAAAACTTGGATCTTTAGCTCATTAGATTTTCCTATAGCTAGACCTATGTATACTTGTTATGTATGTATAAATTAATATTGAGCACATTCAGCTATGTTTGCAAAAACAATTACCCACATGCTTTTGTCTAAAACTAAATTTTGGTGGTCTATAAAACAATTTCTATCACATATTATGAGGGAACGCTATTGTCTGTAGAGGAGCAGCTGCTTTGACTTACTTTTGGCTAAAAAAACAGTAAGAAAAGTGGCGTTGGATGGGTGTTATATGGGATAAGTGGAAGAAAACTTTATATGAGATTACTCTTACTTCCTTTGGGGGGAAGGGTTTGCAATGATGATAAAATTTTCTAAGGTCTTTTTTGCTTTTGAATAGTAATTATTACAAAAATGCAATTTAATCTTTTTAGGATATATCAAAGATGGGATAAACAGATTGGAAATATTGTAGGTCATTTAGAGTATAGAAATGACTTAAGAAAAAATTTAATAACAATTTGAAAGTAAAAATAAATCATCTAAAAGCAGTTTTATTTCCTCTCTCATCAATGAGATTAAATCTATTGAGTGATTTATGTTGTTGGCCAAATCCACATTAAAATTTTGGTTAACTTTGGTTTGAGTTTTAATTTGTTAGGGTAGTGACTCTGAAATCAAGTGTTGAAATTATTGTGTTTTGTTATCAGGTGTGGGGTGTGTGGTGCATAATTAGGTACTCATAATAAAGTACTAAAGTAATTGATATTATTGTCAATCTGTCATATCCCATATGCTTTCTTATTTGGGAGAGAAAATGATAGAGTTGATAGCCAGAATACTGGGAATTGCCTGTAACCCTCAGTGTAATTATCTTTAAAAGAAAGAGAAAGCAGGGCACCTGGGTGGCTCAGTTGGTAAAGTGTGGGACTCTTGATATTCCTCAAGTCATGATCTCTGGATCTTGAGATTGAGCCACGCAGTGGTCTCCCAGCATAGAGCCTGATTAAGAGTCTCCCTCTCCTCCTTCTTCTGCCACTCCTGCTCGAATGCACACTCTCTCTTCAAAAATAGATAATTAAGTAAGAATCATGTATAAAGAATCTCATTGTGTTTATTATAATAAGAATCTACACTATGCAAAACATTGACAAATAACTTGTGTGCAGCACTTTAATGCCATAAAGAAATAAAGTAAGAATCATGTATAAAGAATCTCATTGTGTTTATTGTAATAAGAATATACACTATGCAAAACATTGACAAATAACTTGTGTGCAGCACTTTAATGCCATTTGGCTTAAATTGTCTTTTTAAATGAAATCTACTTGTTTAATATAACATGACTGGTACTAAGAGTCAGAGGCACAAAACCACTGTGAAATTTAGTGGTTGTTTTCTTCCCTTTGTAATTGTTATAAACAAATAACTATAAAGTCCCTATGGGGTAGGCTAAGCTATCGATGGCCATGCACTTAACTAGTTTTATTTTAATTTGTCAAAATTAGGTGAAGAACCTTTCTAGGATGAAGGAAAACATTTGCCATATCCTGTATAAAGCTATTTGTATTTGATGAGTTACAGTAAATCTTTTCTTTTCTTTTACAGTGAACTCTCCTGTTTTGTGTACCAATAGCATTTATCACTAGGAAAAATTATTAATATTGATGTTCCCAAGCCCATCTTAAAAAGATAAAAGGGGAAACAAGTAAAATAAAAGTTGCAATCCTTATTTAAAGCTAAACTGTGATATTGGAGTATAGAGTTTTCTTAATTGCATTTTTAAAAAATATTTTATTTATTTGTTTGTTTATGTGAGAAGGAGACTGAGATCATGAGTGAGGAGAGGGAGAGAGACAATCTCAAGCAGACTTCACACTGAGAATGAAGCCCCATAGCGGGCTGGATCCCAGGACCCAGAGATTGTGACCTGAGCCAAAATCAAGAGTCAGGCACTTAACCAGCTGAGCCACCTAGGTGCCCCTCTGATTCCATTTTTGATCAGTGAGTGGTTATTACAATATTTTGGTGATTTTTAAAAAGTTTTTATAATTCTAAGAAATAAAAACTAAGATTTTTGTAATTCTAAAAAACTAAAATAATCCTTAATTTTAAAATTCATAGGTACTTGAAAATTATTATATTTTTCCAGTAATTCTAGGTTGCATTTTTTGGTTATTAATCACTATACTTGTAGGTCATATGTGAAAGGTTGGTCCATAAGCTATAGGTTTTCTGGATGGTTCATTCATTTCTCCCCTTGGAAGAAGGGAATGCACATTTTCTTGATGTAAGTAATCTATCTTAAGGCAGCCAGGATCATCTCTGAGATGCTTATCTTGACTTTCTAGAAACTGATTGAAGTCTTTATCTTTCATTTGCCTCCCAAATAATTTCAAAAATGTATCTAAATAGTTTTATATGCTTTAACTCTTTGAATAGTAATTATACTGTATAATAGAATTAACCTAGTTTAAATTGTGGCCTACTAACAATCATAATGGAGCTTTTTCCATTTTCAGGTAGGCTTTTGCTTGAAATCTAAAGAAGAATAAGAAAGAATGTCTCATTCTAGTGTTTTTCTAGTTTGTTTTATTATTTCTTATTTATTCTTTAACATTTCAATTTGCTTTTCTGATTTGTTTTATTGCCACTCTATGGAGGCTTTCAAGAGGGAACGAAATAGTTATGAGTAAAAGATGAATAATGGATTATGAATTTAAAGATAGCAGTATTGTATTGATATAGCAATAGAATACATACAGCAGAACAGGATCCAACAGCTGTACTTTTAAATTATAGAGAATGACATTATAGGAAGAAACAGAAAATCAAATAATTTTGGTTAAGGACCTCATCAATCAATTAACTTGTATGGTTCTACATTTCCTCATGTGAAAAAGGAAGAGTTTTTTCTTCTCTGAATCCATCTTAAACAAATAAATAATAAAAAGTATATATTTTATCTCATGAGCAATAAAATTTATTTAATTGTACTCCTATGATATATATAATCAAAATATGTATCATCATAATTATAGTAAACATCCTCAACAACCTAAAATAAGACCATAATTAAATGTGTGGTTCATTCAGAGGTTGAAATATTATATAATCATTAAAAATTATATTTGTGACATATATGACAATAATGTTCATGATCTTATTTTAAGTAAAAGCATAAAGACCAGAATACACAGTTTATGTTAATTGCCTCCAGATGTTATAACTATGGTTGATTCTTTTTTATACCTTTGTACTTTTTTTAAGATTTGCAGCAGGCTTTTATTATGTTTATAATTTGAAAAACTAATTCTTTTAAAAAGTTGGATAAAGGTGTTTAAAGTAAATGACTTGTAAGTTTCATTGTGACTCTTAAATTTTATAAACATGTTTCAGAATTTTATGACCATAGGGAAAATATGTCACATATGTCATTGGGTGGGAAATGTTTCAATTATGAAAAATACCTCTGTGGAATATCTCCATACTAAACCTCTTGAATACATCATCATAGCACAATGATAGAAAATGTCCTGTCTTGGGCGTGTGGGTAGCTCAGTAGATTAAAGCCTCTGCCTTAGGCTCAGGTCATGATCCCAGGGTCCTGGGATCGAGGCCCAAGTTGGGCTCTCTGCTCAGCAGGGAGCCTGTTCTCCACTGTCTCTGCCTGCCTCTCTGCCTACTTGTGATCTCTCTCTGTGTCAAATAAATAAATAAAATCTTAAAGAAAAAAGAAAATGTCCTGTTTTATAATATAGATTCACTAATGTCTGACTTTAGCTTAGATTTCTAGTGTGAGAAATAGCTTCTGTAATTTTTCTTTAAAACTGTGATAATTATCTAGAACTATTTTTTAGTTACTTTATTTTGCTGGATTGTATATTAAAGACATCCGTTGATTCTGATATATTGGTTTATGATTGCTTAGAATATTTTTTCTTTTCTTTTTTTTTGCTTAGAATATTTGTTAAGTTCTCTTAATTCTTTTTTTCTATGTAATTAGTGTCTTTCTCTTTACCATCCCTACTTCCATGTAGAAAACATTAAGACACTTTATCCTATAGCCATGTTGTTGTTCTTTGCAAACATTCAGAAGTAACTGATTATAATTAATGTTGATGAATTTTCTGCTTGCTTTAAAATGAAAGTGCACTGGGGCACCTGCCTGGGTGGCTCAGTCTGTTAAGCATCTGCCTTCGGCTCAGGTCATGATCCCAGTCCTGGCTCTATGTTCAGCTCCGTGCACGTTGAGTCTGCTTCTCCCTTTCCCTCTGCTCCTCCCCCTGCTCGTGCTTTCTTTCTCTCTCTCAAAATAAGTAAGTAAAATCTTTTTAAAAAATTTAAAATGAAAGCACATTAAAAGCAAGTATCCATGTGTATGTATGCATAGTTGCGAATTTTCAAATAGTAATTCTGAACTATTTGAGATTCACACTTTTCATCAGTTAAAAATGTGTATAGTTGCTTAATTGGGGTGCCTGGGTGGCTCAGTTGGTTAAGCGACTGCCTTCGGCTCAGGTCATGATCCCGGAGACCCAGGATCGAGTCCTACATCGGGCTCCCTGCTTGGCGGGAGGCCTGCTTCTCCCTCTCTCACTCCCCCTGCTTGTGTTCCCTTTCTGGCTGTGTTTCGCTCAGTCAAATAAATAAAATCTTAAAAAAAAAAATTGTGTATAGCATTTCATCCTTTCATGTACTATATTCATTTCAGTACCTATATTTGAAGTGTCTTCATCACTATTCATTCCTTGTAGTGAAAACACAAATGTGACTCTTTCCATGTCTTCCACTGTGTTGGTACATTTTGTCTCTGAAGTTTTTCTTTCATTCTGTCTAGCTCTAGCTCTAAGTCACAGGCCACTGAGATCCTCTCAGTTTTTGCTGTATAGTGATTTGTTGTAAAGAACATATGTTATAATTCTAGTTATCTAAATCAAGTAATTTATTTTTACTTCATTGAGCAAAGAACATTAGAAAAAGAACTTTTGACTTAAACATTTTAAGGCAAAGATATCCTTTCCAAGAATGTATAAAAGTGTTTTGATTTTTGGGCTTGTGATCATAGTGTCACCTTGTGAACAATTGTATGCAGGTACTGTGAGGCAGAGCTGAACAATTTGGATGTAGAAACTATGCATGATATACTGCCTTTATCTGAGAAGGGAACCTGCAAGTTGTACTAAGTATGAATTCTTTTTAGTTCCAAGTCATTTGGAAAATGGCTAATCTAAAAAAATCATGGACACTTAATTAAATAAAATATTAAACCCCTAGAATGTATTTCCTGAAGGAAATATACCTAACAGGAAATTATAGTTTTAAAATGAGTAGTAGAAATATTACTTACTAATTAAATGAACCATTTGTCTACAAGTGATATATAAGCAATCATTGAAAGGAAGAGTAAAATTCCATAGAATTCCTTTGAACCTAAGAAGCTCAAAGTGTTTTACTTTTCAAAAAAACTAGTGAGGGCGCCTGGGTGGCTCAGTGGGTTAAGCCTCCGCTTTCCACTCGGGTCATGATCTCAGGATCCTGGGATCCAGGCCTGCATGGGATTCTATGCTCAGCACGGAGCCTGCTACCTCCTCTCTGCCTGCCTCTCTACCTGCTTGTGATCACTCTCTCTGTCAAATAAATAAATAATATCTTAAAAAAAAAAAAAAAAAAAAAAAAGCTAGTGAAGGGGCACCTCGGTGGCTCAGTTGTTGGCTGTCTGCCTTCGGCTCAGGTCAGGATCCCAGGGCCCTGGTATGGAATTCTGCATCAGGCTTCCTGCTCAGCAAAGAGCCTGCTTCTCCCTCTCTTTCTACCTGCTGCTCTGCCTGCTGGTGCTTTCTCTGTCTGTCAAGTGAATAAATAAAATCTTTTTTAAAAATAAGAAAAAATTTAAAAAGCTAGTGAAAAAGTAAAGGAGGAGGAACAAAGTCTATGTGTTTATATCATGCAAGCCTTTCAGTTATGACATCAAGGCACATTTTGAGCATCTACTTTTTGTCCACATTTGATTTTGGCCTGGATTCTGTTGACTAGAATGGGTTAGGAGAAATAAGGATTGTATTTACTAGAGATAGATTGCCACATTAGATAATACAGGTGAGAAAGGAATTTTTAAGGGATTTACTACCTAGTCATGACCGTTTTTAACTTTTTCCTTACATTACACGTTTTTGGTAAAAGAGAAATACAGTGTGTGATTAGGGCAGCAAAACAAGATTCTTAGAGATGCAAGAAAGTTGAAAGAAAGATAACAGGTAGGGAAGCTTTTGTATTTTTGAGACCACAGGACAAAGGAAGAAACTGGGACAGAATCTGGGGTTTAAAATTGAATGTTAAGAGGTTATAAGGACTAAGATTCAAGTCATACATAATAAGGAGTGCATTGAACTTGTGGGTCTTCCCAGACGTTTGGTCTTTGTCATCAGGGATGCACTGATGCCTGGAAGGAGCAGGGATGAGAGTCAACAGATAAAGTAGGACTGAATTACAACCCCAACTTCCAGGAAAGATAGCCTAGAGGGGAGGCAGACAATCAGGCAGAAACACACAATATAAGAGGTGCTCCAAGTGGGGGTATGATGGGTTCTCTTAGAGGAGTAGATGTTTGTGTACTAAAAACCCATAAGAAAAAAAACAGAAAACTTCCTAGGAGGATTTGATAGAACAGAGTGTTCTGCAATCTGTGAAATAACAACTGTTTGGTAAAATCTCGTATTGCATAAAACACTTTAGATGCTGCATGTTTTGTGAATGAAGTGGTTTATGCCTGGAGTGGTTAATTGGTTTCAGCTGCATTGAAAACACTCTGCTTATACAATACAGAATAATCTTGCGGATGCATGAAAATGAATTGACATTTCATTTTACGTATTGTTGAAGTATAGCACTTTCCTTGTGTAAGTTCTCTTGAACAGCTAGAGTAACTTTTCTTTAAAATCAACCATTTTCAAATAAAGAAGAAGGTCATTAGATTGTGTTGACAGGATCCAAATAAAATGTTCTATTCACAGTTTCTTTGGAACATGTTGCTTAGACTTTTAATTGGTGATGTTTTCTTGTTGTACATGCTTTTGTTCATTTAAAATTTTTGTTAGGAACTAAAATAATCTATATTTTATAGAAAAATAATGATTCTTAAGGTCTGTAGCTTGGTGTTTTCCTTTGGTTGTTCCTCACAGTTCCCCTTAAACAGTGCTGGAAAAGAACAACTTCACATTTTATTTAGGTATGATTTTCATTTGGCTGATGTCGACAAAGGCACACATTTCATAAAAAGTCCAAAGTCAGTTAAAAGAAATGCCACTGTAGTTAAAATATCTGTATAACCAGAAATGGCTAAGAGTTAGTAAAGAGCTTCTTCTCTGGAGTGATATTCAAAACAGAGAAAGGCCTGTACAACACAAGGAAAACAAGAGTCCCTTGGGGTTAGTACTGCTTCTAGTTGGATTTGTTACTGTACAGTTAGGACATCAAAAAAATCTGATGGATCTCTAAAAAAGAGAGTATGGAAAGATGATGCCAACTAAAGATAGTGGTGACATAAATAATATCATCCCCCCATACACCCCACTGAGAACAGAGACAATCTGAGTCTCCATTTCTACCCCAAATCAAATTTTGCTTTCTGTCTTAATTATTCTGTTAGCATAGAAATCCTTTTCCACATGACTTCATTTTCAGATAGGAGACATGTCAACAGAATTGTCATTGGACTTCATTGCTATGGCAGATACTGTTGCTTTGGGCTGTTTAGTTACAGGATTAAGCATGTTCATTTTATTAGAAATATATATTTCCTAACAGTGGGTCAGGAGCCAAGATTTGGTGAAATCATGCAGTGCTGTTAATTTAGCAATTTTATAAGCTCTTAGAATTTTTCAAAGTGGAATTGAAACCTTTATCTTATTATTTGTAAGACATAATTGGTGTCTGTCTACGTAACTGGTGTTTTCACAGAGGAATAACCTGGGACATAGGAAGGGTCCAGAAGAGGAGAAAAATCTGCTTTTACCTAGTCTAGACAATAAAAGGGAAAAAAGCCCTGCTATTCAACATATTGTGATTCAAGGTTTGAGATTGAATTTCCTCATTTCAGTGGCTATCTACTTATAAAATATTTATCAAGTTTTTGCTCTTCGCTTCTCTAAATATACAAACAACAAACTATGTAAATGACTTTGTCTTTTGACTGAGTTTCTGGGACATAACTTTCTTTGGAAGTTTTTTTAAGTTTTCTTAAAGCTTGTAAGGTGACCTTAAAAAAAAAGGACTCTGTGTCAACAGCCTATTGGCTACATTTATTGAAATGACTTGAAAGAGAATTAAAAGATCAGTTTGATTGTCAGTGACTGGGATGATTTTTCCTATGTACTAAAATTGTATACGGAGCCTGTAATCAATCACAGCAACCACACTTTTAGATATTATTGACAGGAAACCCAGGTGGGTTTGGAGTATATTAAAATTTGTCAAACGTGCTGGATCGAATGAGTGAAAATACAGTTCTGTGATACAGTAGCTAAAATCGGAGCCGGGAGGCTAGTCTACTGATGGGCCTTGGAGACCCCCCCAACCCCCGCCCCGTCTCATTTGCATTTGCATAAGTGATTCCCAATCCAGCAACTCCCAGATAATTCTGCTCCAGCCCAAGCTGTAACTAAGAATTTTTCTGAGAACTCTGATTACACCTTGCCACTTCTTAAAGCAGTATCATCAGCCTACAACACTTACCATAATTAATGAAGAAATGTTAGAAGTCTTACCTTTTAAATCAGAAACAAGGCAAGAAGGTCCAGCCTCCAGGCTTCTGTTGAATGTTGTGCTAAGGGTCATTGCCAGCACAGGTTAAGGCAAGAGAGAGAAATAAAAGATGTTGAGCTTTGAAAGGAGGATTCCAAACTGTTTTTCCCCCCTAAGGATGTTATTATCTACTTAGAAAACCGAAGAAGTATCAAGACAATCTTGTAACTTTACTAGTATAAGAGCTATCATATGCAATCATCAACCATGTCTAGACATCATCAACAAATAAAAAACACACCCTTAAAGAATTTGCCTTTTAAAATAGCAGTAAAGAATTCAGAATAGTAGTTTCTTCTGGAAGAGGAAGGAGTGAATGTGACTGGGGAAGGGTGAACAAGGATGGCAAATTACTGGTACTGACTTATATCTGACATAGGGGTGTATAGAGGTGTTCATGATATTAAGCTTTATGCCTTTGACGTCTGAAATATGATAGAATATTTTTTATTGTTTTTTAAATTTAAATTTAGATAGTTAACATACAGTGCAATATTGGCTTCTGGAGTAGAATTCAGTGATTAATTATATACAACACCTAGTGCTCATCACAAGTGCCCTCCTTAATCCCCATCACCCATCTAGCCCATTCCCCACCCACCTCCCTCCATCGGCCTTCAGTTTGTTTTCTGTAGTTAAGAGTCTCTTACAGCTTGTTTCCCTTTCTCCTTTTTCTTCCTTTTTCCCCTTCCCATGTGTTCATTTTTTTTTCTTTCTTAAATTCCACATAGGAGTGAAATCATATAGTATTGTCTTTCTCTGACTGATTTATTTCACTTAGCATAATACACTGTAGCTCCATCCATATTGTTGCAAATGGCAAGATTTCATTCTTTTGATGGCTGAGTAATATTCCATTGTGTATGTATATATATATATATTTTTTTTTTCTCTCTATCCATTCATCAGTTGATGGACATTTGGGCTCTTTCCATAATTTGGCTAATGTAGATAATGCTGCTATAAAGATTGGGGTCCATGTGTCCCTTCAGATCAGTATTGTTGTATCCTTTGGGTAAATACCTACTAGTACAGTTGCTGGATGGTGGGGTAGTTCTATTTTAACATTTTAGAGAAACTCCATACCGTTCTCCAGAATGGCTGTACCGGCTTGCATTCCCACCAACAGTGCAAGAGGGTTCCCTTTCTCTGCATCCTCACCAACAGCTGTTGTTTCTTATGTTGTTAATTTTATCTATCCTGACAGGTGTGAGATGGTATCTCATCATGGTTTTGATTTGTATTTCCCTGTTGATAAGTGAGAATATTTTTCATAACCACATAAACAAAAATATTAAAAGTTGTTATCAGTGGGTATATATCACATGGCAGATTTCCCCTAATATTTGTGGGGTCTAGGGCATGGAAGTTCTCATAATACCTGTCTAAATAATTAAGAGCTATAAATCGAGCTAAAAAACTATTAAATGAAATATGTTCCTTTCTTTTAACTTGATAAATGTACCTTAATTGGTGAAAACCAGCAAACACAACAAAGATGACTGAATTTAATTATTATTACTAGTCTGCATTACTGCATTATTGTGGAAAGGTCTGTGATGTTTAGAAGAGTGATATAATAAAGACACATAAAATTCAGGAATTATTATATGTTTATCCATAAAATTTTTCTGGCTTCCATTTCAGCAAAGTACTATGCTGTTATAATACAGATTTTCACATAATTTGCTTTGCATTTGTAATAGTTATATAAAAGATTAAAATACTATTTGCATTTGCAGTGTAGAAAATCTGAATATGTGTTTATCAAAATGTAAATGAAAGTAAATATAAACAATTAAAAAGTAACTTTTAAAAAATTTTTTCCAAAAACAGTTTTGGAAAATATCAGAAATCCTTTTTGAAAACAAAAAGCAAAACAGAAACAAAAAACAAAAAGCAAGATAAAATGACTACTAACAAACATAAAGATATCAAAATTATTTGAATAAAACTGAATTTTTAAATATTTTAAAAATCAATTAAATCTTATATATTATATAAGGGTTTAATTTCTATATAATTGTCCACATAAAGAAGGAGTCAGTATAATTCTTCATGCATATTATCTCCTCAATTACATATTCCATTGTGTATGTATATATATATTTTTTTTTTCTCTCTATCCATTCATCAGTTGATGGACATTTGGGCTCTTTCCATAATTTGGCTAATGTAGATAATGCTGCTATAAAGATTGGGGTCCATGTGTCCCTTCAGATCAGTATTGTTGTATCCTTTGGGTAAATACCTACTAGTACAGTTGCTGTACTAGTATATACATTTAAGAGGCACTAAAAAGTCATTTAAATTTTTGGACAGGAGGGAAATAAAAAAGAAGAGGAATGTCAGGAAGACTGATTTGGGAAAATTATGAATGAAAGATTAGATTGCAAACAGGCTATTGGTAGAGAATGCAGTTATTGATGATAGCATTGGTATAAGAGGGAGATGATTAGTCCCTAGACTAAGGTGGCTGTGATAAAAATATGAAGAAGTAGATTGATTTGAGAGTCCTTAGGAACCAAGAATTGATTGGATGTATGTTAGATTCTGTGGCCTGGAATTAATGCACCATATCTGTTAAAGAAGTTCACCAGTGGAAATACTGAACTGCCTTCATGTTCGTCTTTGATGGATCATACCATAAAATTAAGCATGAAGAACATAAAGTATACCCATATATTTGTGATCATTTTTATGTGGAAGACCAAAAGATGGAAATGACAAAGCAATATCTCCAAGCTCCTTTAGTTTGCAGAGATATTTCATTGAGCAGTCTTGGCTACCTGATGAGAATTATAGTGCATCATCATGATTACATTTGCTGTCCCAACCGTGGGAAGGATAATTGAGTCGTGCTCATGACTCATTAAAACTTACAGCCAAGGGGCGCCTGGGTGGCTCAGTTGGTTAGGTGACGGCGTTCTGCTCCGGTCATGATCCCGGAGACCTGGGATCGAGCCCCACATCGAGCTCCCTGCTTAGCGGGAGGCCTGCTTCTCCCTCTCTCACTCCCCCTGCTTGTGTTCCCTCTCTCGCTGTGTTTCTCTCTGTCGAATAAATAAATAAAATCTTTAAAAAAAAAAAAACTTACAGGCAAGTATTATTCCGTCAAAATTCTGTCCCCATACACTTAGCATCCATGCCAGCTGATGCTACCCACCCATTTCACAGACCTTCTCTGTTCTTTCTCTAAAGTTCACACATATTTCAGGAGGTGAAGGCAATTTCTAGAAATGTAAAGGCTAATGAGAAGGAAATATATTTTGTAAAAGCAAATATTTTTATTGTTAAACTGGCTGACCGAAAAGCAAATTAAAAAAAAAAAAATTCTTCCAGGGCTTCCAGGTGGCTGGATTAATTGTCTGACTCTTGATTTCGGCTCAGGTCATGCTCTGAGGGTCCTGAGATGGAGTCCTGCATTTGGCTCCGCACTAGGCATGGAACCAGCTTAAGATTCTCTTTCTCCCTCTGTCCCCCTCCACCCATGTGGCCTCACTCTCTTTAAAAAAAAAAAAAAATCTTCCCATTATTATTACTATAAAATTATTATGTAAGATGTAAATATATATTTCAACACTTATTTTGAAAAAGAGAAATTACTCATTTTGCTGATGAAATGATAGAGAATGTCCACAAGATACTTTATAAGAAGTTTAAATAAATTTTCAAGAGTAAGTTCTTGTTTGATTTTATTATAGTCACATAATATTTCTCTATATTTGAATTAAAAAAAATCATCAAGCTTTATCTGAAGTATTTTCCCCTTTAGATGAAACTGCTATTTGATTGCAGGAAATTCTCTCTATAGCCTTTATATATTTCATATAACAATAATGTTAACATGAAGTTTTATTATTTGCCTCTATACTCTCTCATTACCTCTTTCTTTTGGAGTTCATTATCCACAATATCTTTTTTTCTTAAATCTCACCAAAGGAAATTTGGTATTTAGTTTTAAGAAAGATTATGAATAAGATGTCCCTTTATGGAAGGAGTTTAAATAGGATATGCCTGTGTATGAGGCTATTACCCTGAATTGATATATTATTATCCTTTAGGTTCAGGAAGATTGCCCTCTTTATAAAATTATTTTCTATATTCTGTTTTTAATTCCTAAAAGTCTCCAATGTGGCTATGGAAACTATTATCATGATCCTTTAATTAGTATATCTGTTCAAATGTGCTTCTCTATAACCTCAGTCCAGTTTAAAAATAAACCAGCCCAAAACATCATGAATCATGGAAGGCAGAATCATTTTTAAATGCATGAAAAATATACTCTGTATATTCTTCATGCTTAATTGAAAGTAAACAGGGCCTATAGTAAATTAAAATATCTTCAAAGCTTATCATACATTTCATGGTCCTAGCCCGCGATTTCTCTTACCCCACAGTATAGCCCCTCCTTCTACCTTAGGAGGCTGATCTCTCCTGCTGTCAAAATTCTCTTCCTCTGCCCCTCTCCCAAAGGAGGAAATCTAATAATGTTCACAGAGCGAGTTCCTTTTAACTTTTTATAAATGTAGCATGAATGTAGCTCTCCTCCACTCAACATCACCATAAAAATTAAAAACAAAACAAAACAAAACCCCGAAAAATTAAACAGTAGATATCAACTAGTAGGCAGAGGAATTGTATGGTGATACTCCCTCAGAGTATCACAAGGTCCCCTCCCTGGTCTCTAGGGGCAATGGTGAATATGCTTTCAGAGTGTTTTGAACCATGAGAGGTGAAGCCTCATGCTGACCAGATGCCTGTCTCCTGCATTTCAAGGCCTTCAGAAGCTGTGGGGAAGTCCAATCCCATGGCCATGGCTCTGGACGGCTTCCCAGTTTGAGCCAGAGGAGAGGATAGTTAGACCTGTGGCTCCCAAACCTTAGGGTCGGTTCAGGTTATGTGTCAATCCTGAACCAGTTAACGCTGACCTTTGGAGCAAGATCTAGATGAGAAAGGACTATGATTGGCCTAGTTTGAGTCAGGCGTGCATCCTGGAGCAATTATTGTAAGGGATGAGGCATTCTCATAACCATCTAGAGGTAGATGTCTAGACCCACGAGCATGGCCAGGGTGGAAGGGTATATAAAACATTTGGCAGCTCCCGAAAACCTATCTTGTTGATGCTGATGCAGAGAAAGGGGTGGTTCTTCCAGCTTCTACAGGGTGCTGAGCAGACGAAAGAATAAACCACACTACCACATAATAGAAAGTAGAAAACATACATGCCACAACAGAGACAGAGATAAAACAATACCAAGTTCATAGAAGTGGTTATTTCCAGCAGGAAAGGTTTCCTTGAGTTCAGCTTTCAAGAAAAGATAGGATTTGGGCTTGTGGGCCAGTGGAAAGTCACTTCCTAAAGGCAGAAGGCAAATAACCAGAAGTACGGAGGTGCCTGTGCTTAGGACATATGGTGTGTATTTGAGCAATCTTATGTGGGTGGAGAAGTTCAGCTATGCAAAGGGCAAAATCTGACACCATGACTAAGGACCTTGAATGTCACACAGAGAAGTCTGGACATTTAGCCTGTGGGCCTTGAAGCACCCAGCAAGCTTGCAAGCATAGTAGAGAAATGATTAGAACAGCAGGTGAGGGGCAACATCTGGCAGTATTGTGTAAAATGTGTTGGAGAATGAAGAAGCACAAGGAGAAAATCCTAAACCTACAGAATCCTACCATATAATCCACAGTTAATGATCAGACTGCAGTCTTCTAGAAAACACTTGGGTAGCTTATTAGATTTGCAGGTGCCTAGGCCTACCACTCGAAGAATTTGGGGTATAAGAGTGAAACAGGGCTTTGAGGCTTCCTTCCTTCCTCCTTCCGTTCCTCCTTTCCTCCCTCCCTAACTTCCTTTCCTTCTTTATTTTTTTTTCAAGCACCAGTGATCAGGTGGATGTGGCAAAAGGATCACACTTTGAGAAATACTGATCTGGAGAAGTAATTTGGAGAATCAGTTAAAGACTTATTTGAGTCTCAAATAGCCCTTGTCCACCCTCACAACTCGCTGAGCTTTCTGAGTTCTGGAAGTCAGCGTTGGTCTTGGTGTAATGTACAGAGCCAAGCAGAGGGTTGAAGGCATGAAGGCTCACTTCTCTCTACAGTTTATGTGGGCTCTGTTTCATGTGGTGCAGTCTCTCTGTGAATAAGTCAACCAGAAATTTTATAGCATGACTCACCCGAGGAATAGCATTGGGTTCTGCAGTTACAGGGGGATGCTGTGCCAGAAAAGATTAATGTATTCTGTTTTAAGACTAAGTGTGATTATTTTATGTGGCTTCAAGATTCTGTTCTCCACTTGCAACCTATGCAAATTCAAATTCAGTGCAATTTAAATGACAAAGGGTGATTGGGGCTGTTTAACACATGGGAGATTGGTATTAATCATCTGGTTTTTGGCAATTTTGCTCTGGAGAGAGGGAGGAGTGGTCTGTACTCTTATAAGTACTTAAGGAAAGGTGTATTTGTAGATTTTGTGTGGCTATTCTTTGTGAAATAATTATGTCTTTTAAAAAATCTTATGTCTCCTGAATTAGGAGCAATAACAGGGTTATCCTGTGCTGATAAATTCTAAGATCCAAATTTAGATTGATTTCATGTATGTGCCAGACAGTATTTTTTTTAATTCTATTTAAGTCATTCTTGTATGCTATGTGTGTCTCACCATAATTCATCTAAGACTGAAAGCTACTAGAAGCTGTGGTAAGACTTTCTTTGTATCCTTTTCTTTTTCCTTTTCACCATTCTACCTTCGTTCTATATTTTCTTTTGCAGCTCAGCTAGAAACCTAGGCTTTGAAAAGCTAATTCCTTCACTTGGCTCAGGATTTGTCAGGGCTACTTTGGTGTTGCCAAAGCCAGTGATGGTTTCCACGTATTCATCTTATTCAGCCTTTCAGCAGTATTTGATATGGTTGACCACTTCCTCTTTAAAACATTTTGACATTTTTTTTCCTCCCCTTAGCTTCCTTGGACCTGTACAACCAGCCACTGTTTCTAGGCCTTTCTTGCATTTCCACCCTTCTCTGCCGGGCGTATAAAGTTGGCATGCTCCTGAGTTCTGTCCTGAACTTTCATCTCTATTTAAAGCTCTTCCTAAGAAAATGACCCCGTGTCTTTCAATGATGTTCTTATGTACTGGTGCCTAGACTTAGATCTTTAGGTCATATCACACATGGATGTTCAGTGAGTTTCTCAAAGTGAACATGTCTACAATGAAACTCTCTGTCCCTTTTCTTCCCGCCCCCATCTTCTTTCCTCGGACTTCTCCCCATTTCAGTAGAGGGCATCACCATCCTCCCAGTTACACAAGCCAACCACTGAGGAGGCCTCCTTGAGGTTTCTCTTTGCATCACCCCCAGATGCAGCCCACTGTCAAGGCATGTTAGCTCTGCCACCATCGTATATTTTAAACTCATCTATTTTCTTCCATCTGCTCTGTTGCCTCTCTGATTCAAGGCATCAGCACATCTCTCTGTAATAGCCTCCCAACTGACCTACAGGCTTTTCTCCTCAGTCTTCTCAACTCCAATATCTAGATCGCAGTTGAGGTCATCATACCCTCAAAGAGGTCCCTGTCCTACAAGAAACACCTCAGTGGCTTTCTGTTGCTATCTGAATGAAAAGCCTCCCTCACAAAGCTTTCTTGGACTCATTTGGCTGTGGCCTTTAGGGGCCTCATTCCATGCAGCCTCTTCCTTATGCTGGCACTGCTCTGGTCTTTTTTCAGTTTAGACCTTGAGCAAGCCAAGGTCTTCTGCCCTAGACAAATCCTCTTTCTTGAATTCTCTTCTCTTAGGTTTTTGTAATAGCTGGCTCCCTATCTTCCCTACTTCAAAGATTTGTCAGTGTACCCAGTATAAAATAGAACACACACACACATACAAACCTCTGCTGTCATTATCATTACTGTTATTTTTTTCCCACCATTCTTTGCTAAAGATTTTATTTATTTATTTGAGAGGAGAGAGACCGAGAGAGGGAGGGGCAGGGAGAGAGGGAAAAGGAAACTCCCCACTGGGCCTAGAGCCCCACGTGGGGCTTAATTCCAGGACCCTGAGATCATGTCCTGAGCTGAAGGCAAATACTTAACCCAGTGAACCACCTAGGTACCCCTTTTCTTCATAGGTCTTATCACTATCTTACATTTCATTTATTTATTTACTTTCTTTTTTATTTTATCTCCTCCAGTAGAAATTAAACTTGATGAGGTCAGAGACCTTGTCTTTTTGGATTCATACTGTAAAACAATGCCTAGCTCATAATAGGTACTTAGTAGATATTTTTTAAATGGATAAGTGAATTTCATTGTATAAATGAGCTTAACTACACACACACACACACACACATACACACACACACACACACACACGGGCATATAATTCAGCAGTAAGAAAGAAGATAATTCTGCCATTTAGGACAATGTGGATGGAACTTGAGGGTGTTATGCTAAGTAACATAAGCCAGACAGAAAAAGATAGATACTGCATGGTATCACTTATATGTACAATCTATAAAAAAGTCAAATTTCATAGAAACACAGAGTAGAAAAGTAGTTGCCAGGCACTGGGGGTTGAGGAAATAGGGAGGTGTTGGTAAAAGGTAAAGGATACAAACTATCACCTATAAGATGATTAAGGCCTGAGGATCTAAGCTATAACATGGTGACTGTGGTTGAATATATATATAAATAATGTGTGAGGTGATGGATGTGTTAACTAACTAGATTGGAGGAATACTTTCACAGTACATACATATATAAAATCATCACAATATGCACCTTAAATATCTTACAATTGTATTTGTCAATTGTAACTTGATAAAGCTGGGAAAATTAAAAAAATAAAAAAGATAATGGTAAAAAATAAGTAAAGCTAAATTAAATAGGTTTTTGCTCTTGAACACTCATGCTCTGGGGTGCCTGGGTGGCTCAGTGCTTAAGCGGATGCTTTCCGCTAGGGTTATGATCCCAGGGTCCTGAGATCGAGTTCCACATCAGGCTCCCTGCTCAGCGGGAAGCCTGCTTTTCCCCTCCTCCTGCTTGTGTTCCCTCTCTTGCTGTCTCTCTCAAATAAAGAAATAAAATCTTTAAAAAATAAATTAATTAATAATAAAAGAAGCCAATCAAAGGAAAAAAAAAAAAAACAAAACAGATGATAATGATCCAATCAAAAGCAGATAAGACAAGGAGAAACAGGGCCAAGAAGGATTTCTTGTAGGTGGCACACAGGGCTTTTGTGACGGGTCAGTGGACCAGGCTGGCTGAGACCTAGAAGAGGGGCAGAGTAGAAATGAGGGTGATAGGAATCTATGGTGCTGCTAGAAAACTAACTTCCTCATCTGGAGGGTCAATAGTAGGACTCTAAGATACTGGTGTATTGGGGTATCACTGGGTTGGCAAGAAGGCACAGGATGACCTGACTTGTAGGGGTAAATAAAATCTCCCAGAGAGGGTAGAAAGGATGGAGCCATAGCTTGTGATTCCATGCCGAAACTTTCTCAACAGAATCCTGCAATTCATACTAAAGTCTTATAGCAATGTTTTTCAAAGTTTAGGATGTGTCAGAAACACCTGGGGGTGCTTGTTAAACATAGAAATTTTCTGGCCTATTTAAGATCCTAATTTAGAAGGACTTGTGTGGATCTTGGAAAGCTGCATTTTAGCAAGTATTTGCCAAATTGAACTAAGGCCATTCTAAGGTCAGGCCATGCTTTGGTAAAACACTGGGTTGTAGAAGCCCATAGTTTCATCTGTTCTCACATAGCATTTAAACAGAGTTCACTACTATTGGGAATGCTGAAGTCTGTGTGTGTGTTTGGAATTGTTGATTATGTAGATATAGTGGAACTCCAGACACATATCATTCTAAGGAGTAAGGGTTCTTATTTTTACTACTGCCTTTTTTTTTTTTTTTGGTTGAGTTTTGCACAATGTAATTAGTTTCAGATAATTTACAAATTATTTGAATATACAGACTCAGACTTTAAATTAGGAAATTAGAAGGGGCAAATGGGAAAGAGTGTTAATTAAATATATATTTTCTCTTACTAGAAGTTTTAATGGCCCCACATATAATTGCTTCTATCCAGCATAATTTTCCTGAACTCTGGGAGCAGAATTTCCACTATTTAGTATTTACTTAAGCAGTTCATGTATGAACAAGTAAAAACTGAAGAACCTACTTTTTAAAAGATTTTTTATTTAAGAGAGAGAGAGAGAGAGAGAATGAGCAGGAAGGGCAGAGGAAGAGAATCTTAAGCAGGCCCCACACTGAGTGCAGCGCCCAACATGGGGCTCGATCTCATGACCCTGAGATCATGATCTGAGCCAAAACCAGGAGTTGGATGCTTAACCAACTACACCACCCAGGCGCCCCTAAAGAAACTACTTAAATTGTAAAATATGGCAAAAAGATTGTGTTCCCTAGAGAGAAACCTTCTTGCCTTAGAAAAACTTAGAGCTTTTTTTTCCAAGAAAATGTTGAAATAATTAGAGTCTTCCCTGCTCCTTTTTTCCCCAGAAATTTTGTTCCTTTTTTCAGAAGTTTCTCTTTGCATTCAGTTCAAGAACTGCTAAAACTTGGCTATTTTCCAGAATAAGATATTGATTAGGTTGTAGAAAGAATAATGGGGATGGGCTAGTTGATTCAAGGAAAATTGTGTGTGTAAAAAGCACCAAATAGAGTGTTTAGTGAGGTATTCTGTGTATTACAATAACTCATTTAAAGACAGTGGCTGGCTGACTGCTTGTATAAACAGACTAGGGCCTGCCCTATGCCACTTCATGTATTCTGTTGTTAGAGATTTTTCTGAAAAGGGAAATGTCTTAGTAATCTTTGTATGTCTTTTCTTCGTGGACACCGAAGTCTCACACTCAAAGGTTTAATGAATGTCTAGATTTGACTAGAGCAGTTTATAGAAAACAGTACGCAATAATTGTGCTGTGACTTGAAACTGTGTAGCCGCAGGGCCTACATTTGATGATCAAAATTATAACCAGATAACCTCTTAGGCTGCTGATATACTTGGGGTGATTGATTTTGGCATTTTGGCTCTTGTGGCTGAACTAGCTCAGAGACTTGTCTTGGTCCAGCATAGTTACTATTGCTGTAATTACTGAATCTATAAATTTCATGCCTCTGTTTCAAGCGAAAAAAAAAAAAAAAGACTGGGGGAATAAGAAAAACAAACAAATCTTTAGCCAAAATAATATATACCAGGTGTTCTTTTTCTCGGCTTGATTTAGTTAGTCTTGCTCATTCAAAACCTCATGCTTGTCTCTGTCACTGAATTTTACAATTGGTTGCACATTTTTTTTTTTTTTAAACTCCCAAGAACTTCGTGTACAAAATAAAAGGAACTTCAGGTAGAAACTTTGCAGTTTGAGTTTGTGTGTCTTTGAAAGTCAGCTGCCTTTAGTTAATTGCTCTTTTTTGTTGCTTTGTGTGTTGATTATATTTTCCTCTGGAGCAGAAAGAATGAGGGGAGGGTCTCTTGACTGAGCAGAGCACAGGAGAGGCTGGGGACTGTCATATCAGAAACCTCAGCAGGAGGACAATGAGTTCAGGCATTTCAGAAGCCAACCAGCTCCAGAGAATTGCCCTTGAGTGTAGTCATGCTTATTTTTGAAATATAAGAGCTTGAGGCTCACTTACTAAAATAAGGAGCTTTCAAACAAAAGCCTGAAGGAATCTGGGTTGGTGGTTACTTTCTCATGTCAGGGACTAGCTTTGCCATTCAACTTGATCCAAAGTGAAATCTAGAGATGAGGGCAAAGAAAAGATATGCAGGGACAGTTAAACTCACAGAAACTTGGTTTTGTTTTTTTTTTCTGGTAATTGTACTCTTATTTCTCACCTTTCATCTCTGCCATCTACACATACAGTATTTTATGACTTATACATATTATTGTAGAAGAGTTTTAAGAAGTGCCCTGTCACTGTTATGGACTGAATTATCTCTTTTCATCATTCATATATTGAAGCCTCAGCCCTCAGTGTGAATACATTTGGAGTTAGGGCCTCCAGGAGGTAATTTGGTTTACATGAGATCATGAGAGTAGTAGGACCTTTGTGAATAAACTAGTGCCGTTATAAGAAGAAAAGAGACATAGAACTCTGTTTGCCATGGGAGGACATATTAAGAAGGCAGCCATTTGCAAACCAGGAAGAAAGCTCTCATCAGAGACTGACCACAGTGGTACCCTGGCCTCTAGCCTACAGCGTCCAGGTCTGTGGGGAGATGAATTTCTCTTGTTGAGGCCCCCCAGTCTGTGGTATTTTGTGAAGCCATCCTGAGTAGACTAATACGCTCACATAGTAATAATTACTTAGCATATAAATGAGTTACTGGTTGAGGAGGATGTGAATAAAAAGATTTCGCCTAAATAGAATTATCTTTTAGTTGACAGTGTACACAGAAGGGTAATATCTTTCTTTTTGGGGGGGGAATGTATGAAAATTTATCACTGTGTTAGTAGTTGGTAATTGTAGTTGGAGGTTCTTTTCGTTCATTTTGGATTCTTGGAGCATTTTGTAAAATCTTGCCATGGCTGGCGTAGAGCAGCACAGGCAGCCGCAGGTCGGCGGCTTGACTTAGGGAACACCGAAATCCCCCAAGAACCGCTCCATAGAGGTGAAGTGCCCAGGATTGGAGATTCATTCCTTTAGGTTTAAGACTTTATGTCTCCAGGAAACTCTTGGTAAAATGTCAATATTCCTCAAAGCATAATAAGTTGAAACTTTGCTATTATTTTTCTCAGCATGGAGTGATCTTTAAGATTGCCAAATTGTTATTTTAGAAAAAAGAGTTAAGCTACTGAGGGAGAGGATATTAGAGTGGGGGGGGTTGCACAGTGGGGGCACATGACAAGGATGGGGAGTTCGGGAGAAGAGCACTCCACCAGAGAGCTCAGGTGGCAATGGGAGAGCTGATGGCCCTAAGCACCTGGAATGTGCCAGGAGGAGAAGGTACTCTGTCCTCTCTGCTCTCTGCCAATACCCTGTAATCTGACTATTCTCAAACCACTGCCTCTGGGTTTGTTTGTTTGTTTTTAAATCCTTGCTGCCATCTCTTACAACTAAGTACCAGATTTGTGTATGACCATTGCATTGTGCTTATCCCCGTTTCCCTTTCTGTCACTTAGACTTCTTGCTGAAATTAATGGTTTCCATCTCTTCTTATCTTTACCCAATGAAAAATTACCCAAAGTACAATAATAGCAAAGAGCCTGAAATTCAAACCAAAGCAACAAATAGATCCTCATGGGTAAGGATTTGTGATCAGGTTTTGCTATTGAAAAAAAAAAATTAAAACATGTCAATTATGTTCTTAAAACATTATCCAAAGGTCTGATCTTGTTTCAGTTTTTCCCCTCCCTTCCCCCTATGATCCCCTGCCCTGCCTATCAAAGGCCTCATAACAGAGAGATCATATGATAATTGTCTTTTTCTGATTTATTTTTCTTAGCATAATACCCTCTACTTCCATCCACATCTTTGCAAATGGCAAGATTTCCTTTTTTCAAGAATGTCCTGGGGGAGGTAGACAAACCCTAAGAGACTCTTAATCTCAGGAAACAAACTGAGGGTTGCTGGGGGATGGGTAGGGAGAATTAGGGTGGCTGGGTGATGGACATTGGGGAGGGTATGTGCTATGGTGAGTGCTGTGAACTGTGTAAGACTGATGATTCACAGACCTGTACCCCTGAAGCAAATAATACATTATATATTAACAAAAAAATGTATATTATCCAAAGGATAGAAGTCATAGAAATCTCTTTGCTAGACCAAAGCCTTGAACTGATTTTTCTCAGATACTTTTGCCTTCTCTTTACTTGCTCCCACAGCTCCCAATGCTTAGATGCACCTTGACATACCTAGATGATTTTTGAAGTGATTCTGCTTTGTATTAATTATTAGTCTATATTTAAGTGCACTGATGCCCACATACTCCTTGAAAAAATTAATTTGAGAAATAAGTGCAGGGTTCTTAATGTCCCTCATTAAAAATGAGCAGAAATCAGTTTAAACACTATAAATGGAAAACTGCCTCAACTGTTAACCTGCTCAATTAATGAAAAGAGAAAAATACAGAAAAGTCTATATCTAAAATGATGGTTTTTCTTTAGTTCATCAGTGCTGCCTAGCTGATTGTTTTTTGAAGGAGAGTGTCTTTTGTGATTAAGTCACTTGTCAGATTTGCATTGATATGCAAAGTCTCATTTTATATCTCAAGAAGCTCCACCATCTGTTACTAACGTTCTTACAGCAGGAAGTTCAAGAGAATAGCATTTGTAAGGTAAAAACACATCAGCCATAGCTAGAGCTTCAAACAATTGTTCGTAATTAAGAAGTAGAACTCAGAGTAAACGCTGATTGAATGTAATTGATAAGAATGAACGGGAAGGATAACACTGGAGAGCTGAGACAAGACGTGAAGGACAAGAAGTGTAGTTCCATTTCTTTTGGGAAAATTTTCAGAAAAAATATAGTCTTGATTGTTCTCTTTAAGAAGATGGTTAAAAATTAATGTCTGTATTTGTCTTTTCACTTATTCAGTTAATACTTATTGGTCCAAACAATGAATGAAGAAGCCTCTGTGTGTGTGTGTGTGTGTGTGTGTGTGTGTGTACACGGATACATGCACTTCTTGACTCTCAAAATGTCATATAAGTAATAAATAAGTAGCTAAAATTTATTTTTAATATACAGATCAAATACTGCAGTAAAAACACGATACACGTGGGTGAGAATAGTTAAATAGTTGAATATCCCAGGTAGTGTTTGATAAATAGCATGTAATAGATAATATTTAGATATTTAATCATTTAGATAATTTAGAAAATACACCTTGAGTGGAACATAGCCACTTTAAAAAAATAGTTGTAATCAATACATCAAGGTACATGGGCTTGTTAAATTGTAGAGAAAATACTTAATGGTAAAAAGCCTTTAAAGGTAAGAAAAAAATCGTAGAATGGAATTGATTGACAGTTCTTAGAATGCCAAAATTATGACTTTTGATTTGAAATTGTATAGAACAAGTAGATAATTTTTAATTGGTTCATTGGCTTCAAAGTAAAACATGTTTATTTCATGTCGAGATAGAGTATAATATGTGGCAATACACAGATAAAGTGTTCAAAGATCTTATTAGATGAAAAGATGGCTCAAAGGATGATTATGTCTATTGTAATTCACAGGAAAAGTGACAAATAACCCTTTATGCACCCTTTGTTTCTTGCTTATGATTTGAGAAAAACAACAAAATTTCAAAAGAGAATGTGAGAGAGGCAAAGCACAGACATTAAAGAATTCTCAGAGCTTTGGTTACGATTATTAAGTTATAGTTTGGTCAAAACTTTTGCATTATGTACATATTCTGTTAATTATAACAAACTTATTTCTCCTCATGCTTTTAGAAATATGTATTTCATGTTTGTGAGTCCCTGTGCATATTCGAACACATGCATATGAATTATACTATACTTATTCCAATTTTTATACCATCTTATTGAGCCCATTTCTATTCTGTCAAGTTTTGGAAAAATAATCACTGACGTTTTGTCCATTCTTTGCCATCATAAGTTTAATACAGAACAGCTGGTAATAATTTTGAAATATTGAGATCTTTTAAATTGTTTTGTCCTAATATAGTTTAGTTATTACATTATATCATTTCCTAGTATAACTAGTCTTAGTTTTTTAAATTATTTATTTATTTATTGAAAGAGAGAGATTGAGAGAGAGCACGGGAGGGGAGAAGGTCAGAGGGAGAAGCAGACCCCCTGCAGAGCTGGGACCCTGATGTGGGACTCCATGCTGTGACTCCAGGATCATGACCTGAGCCGAAGACAGTGGCTTAACCAACTGAGCCACCCAGGCGCCCCACTAGTCTTAATTAAACCATCATCTCCTGTGTGTGTTTTGTGTCTCCACTGTTCACCCTCCTTCCTTGTAAGAGGATTATGCATCACTGCTCTTTTCTATATGGGATGAGGATACTTTAGTCCTTTTGTGGGAAGAGTGTACTTCCCCCACCCACCATTCATTGATATCAGGCTTGTCAAGTGACTTGCTTTAGCTAACAGAATATAAGAGAAAATGGTGGATGCCATGACCAAAAAACACTTTAAGATCCATAATAAGGCTTCTCCATTGCTCTTTTCTCAGTGCCAGGAGAACAGACATGTCCCAGACTGGGGCTGTTCTTTTTTAGCCTTGGAAGAAGATATGGGGAGTGGAGCCAGGCTGACTTCCAATGACCCATGGCTGATACATAAAGTGAGTGAAATGTAAGGAAAGCGAAAAAGCAACCTGTGCCATGATAAGCTCCTGAGAGTTGGAGATAGTTGTTAAGAACTGTGAAGAGTCTGGGGTACCTGGGTGATTCAGTGGGTTAAAGCCTCTGCCTTTGGCTCAGGTCATGATCTCAGGGTCCTGGGATCAAAGCCCGCATCAGGCTGTCTGCTCGGCAGGGAGCCTGTTCCTCCTCTCTCTTTGTCTACTTGTGATCTCGCTCTCTGTCAAATAAATAAATAAAATCTTTAAAAAAAAAAAAGAACTGTGAAGGGTCTGAAATTTTACCCTACTTGGAAACTAATGAGTTAGTCTGCAGTAGGATCATGGATGCTGGCAGAGGACTACAGACTCTTGGCCCAGAGACAGAGGGGAGTTTACTACTCACAGCAATCCCAGTAACTAGAAGATCAGGATTTGTGCTGGTTCCCTGAGCTTCAGTCCACAAGGCGATGTGAAGTAGGCCAGGTGACAACCTCACACACAATGCCTTGTGTTACAGGTGAGGAATCCTGAGACTGGGGAATCTGAATCTTCTTTGAGGGGAGTTAAGTATGCCAGCCCACGGCTTCTGAGGGAGATAGCTCCATCTTCTAAGACTATAAGCAAACTTGGCCTTTCCTGGTGGGGGAGATATCATCTTCATCTTCCAAGGCTCTTTCTTGTACACACATGCTTGAAAGATAGCCTGGAATAAACAGTCTATGCCCTTGCCCAGCAGATCACTGTACTGCAAGAGACCTACAAGAGATGGTCTCCCAACAGTTCTTAGCTCAGTATAGACTAGCAAAAGCCACCAAATACCCTGTACTGGAAGTAAAACATTTCACATCCATCAAGGACTCTTCATTTTTTGTATTTTCCTAAGAATGACAATAATTTATTGAGTGTTTACTATATTTGTGCCCTGCGCAGTACGAGGAACTGAAACACGTATAGCTTCTGTCTGCAAGGTGGTGTTCTTATTTCTGTTCTATGTATAAGAAAGTTAAACTTCAAAGAAGTTAAATAGTTTGCCCAAGGTGATACTATTATTAATCTGAGGAGATTCAGACTCAGATGTGTTGGACCCTAAAGCGTGTGTCCTTCAAGCCACTCCTTCCTACTAGCTATTATTTTATATTGAATAAATATGCTACCAAGCCTTTCTGATGAAATCATCCAGCAAAAATGAGCAAAGGAAAAATTACCACTACAGCTTAGGTCTACTCACTCAGCAGTGAATACTTTTTGGATATGAGTATTTTAACCTGCTGTGAATCCACCCAACTGGATTGTCTTCTATCCCTCACATTTCCATTTTGCCTTAGGATACTGTGAGGAGATTTTGGCGGAACTACTCAATGTAGCCATCAAGTAACTCAATCACAAAAAAGGATATAGTTTACACTGGCACATCTTTTCTTGTATTTTTCTAATTAAACACAAATTGGGCCCCTTTAAACCATTGCTTTTCTTTCTAAGTGGTTGTGCATGTGCCCTTGGTGTCTGGGACCTACATTTTTCGAATTCTTATTTTCTTTGTAAAGCAAATTTAGATTTTTGAAAGTTACTTATAGTTAAGAAACCACTTGAAACACTGCCCTTGCTGATTTAGGATACATAACAAAAGAAACTAAGGAATAGGTATTTAGCACAGCCCTGTAGCAATCTCATGATCTGTTCTGAGAACAAAATACACCTCTAATGAATGCAGGTGTATATTCTTTTAAGAGTTTGTATATGGAATATTGCATGGCCTGATTCAAGCAAGTTCATTTAGTAATTTAGGCTTTCTTACTTTTGAAGAAATTTTATTGAAGTTTTGTTTTGTGTGTATATATGCAAATATTTAATATCTATTATAATCATGTATTATATATCTTATAATTATATATAGTATATATAATGCTAAGCTAGGAGGAAGACAAGACAGAAATGGGATCTGTAGCCGTAGATTGATTATATAGCCAACAGAAGGTAAGAGACATTCATAAATAGTATATGAAATGATAACCAAAACAAATACTACAAAATAAAACCTACATCGAGCCAAGAGATTTTGTAAAAGTGAACCAGTCTCTGTGGGGAAGGTAATCAGATTGTATTTTTGAAAATTATTATCCATCGGTAAAGAGGATTGGATATAGCAAATATGCTATAGATAATGGCCTTTTTCCCACAGACATCTGTATTCCAGGAAATTACCAGTCTGACCAGGAATCATAATTTCTATACAATGAATAGAGGAAAATTTTTTCTAGCACCTTTTGTTCCATTCATTTGAAATCATTCCAAATCATTTGAACCTGAAAAACTGAAGGCTGAGAATCATAGTCTTTTGGGTAGTTGGGTCAAAAATAAATAATGAGTTGAATGTTAGGAACTAGTCCAGCCCTCAAGGAGCTTCTATTCTAATAATCGGAAAGAGAGAGATGAGAGGTGATATAGATGAGTAAGAGTAGACAAAATGTAAATACATAACTAAAGTAAGTAGATAAATGGTAGTATCTCCTGACCCTTACAAGGAGAGGCATTAGGACTGTTTTCTTTCCTTTTACAATTTCAAAACGCTGAGACCCAATATCACTTTTTTCTTTTCTGTCCTCTGTATTTTTTCCAGCAATGATGCAGAACAAACCATGACATTAATCAATTAAGAAGAAAATACATTCAAAATTGTCACATTCTCATGACAAAATTTAAGTATTTGTCATTATGTTGCATTATTATTAAATACATTTGAAAAGTATAACAGTTCATCGTCACTGAAAAAATTATTTAAAATAATGTGTTCAGAAAATACAGAGGTCTTTATATGCATGAAATAATGGGTAAGTTTTAATCATTTTGAGAATCCAAATTAAAGTTTTTCCTTTTCTCTTGAATTTCACTTTAAAAATCTACCTTAAAGAAATTCCTGGGCAACTGGGTGGCTCAGTCTGATAAGCCTCTGCCTTTGGCTCCGGTCATGATCCCAAAGTCCGGGTATCGAGTCCTGCATCAGGCTCTTTGCGCAGCAGGGGAGTCTGCTTCTCCTTCTCCCTCTGCTGCTCCCTCTTTTTGTGCTGTCTCTCTATATCAAATAAATAAATAAAATATTTTTAAAATTAAAAAAAAAAAAAGAAATGCCTATCCCCCCTGGGGAATAGTGGCTATGTAAAAATCCACATATATGTATATACATGCATGTGTAATATATGCTGTTTTAACACCTACACACAATTTAAGAAGACATGTGGTATACAGGAGATGAAAAAATTTCTACAAGAGAAGTTAATGTATATATGTACCACATAAAATATATATATTTTAGAAATAAATCATACTAGTCATGTGGACATAACTTACACTTTTTATAGGATGGTAATGTTAATTTGAATTAATAACTTTGCTTTCCAGGTTTTCTGAATCTGCTCTAGGCATTTGGATATTACAATGAGTAGTTATATTTTTACATTACATTTGTTTACTCTGGTCATTACATTAAAATTTTTATTAGAAAATATGCTTATAATTGGCCAGACTCTAGAATTAGTTGAGAGATAAGAAATACATATTTCTGATTTTTTTTTTCTTCCTGGTCTATGGTTAGTCACAAGCTTTTGGGGACTTTTGAATTATATTTTCAGATTATCAAAATTCAAGCTCTTAATAATTAGAGTAAGAAAATTACCTTACCAAAGGTTGGCCAGTGTTTTTACATGTAAAGCTTTTCCTATTTTTTAAAATGATTTTTCTCCTTACTAAAAACCATGAAAAAGCATTTTACTAGTAGAAATATAGTTGCTTTCCTCCTCCTGATGAAAACTAAATTGGCCAAACTGATTTTAGTTCATTTGTCTTCTCTTTCTCTTGCAGTAGATCCTTTCCTCACACACAATAAATCCATCAGTGGGACACCCCCAAACATGTTCATCATTCTTTTTGACCTTGACTTTGAGATAAAACAAATCTCTTCAAATAATTTATAAATTTTTTGTAATCAGAAAATATTGATGTCAGGAGTGCCTCGGTGGCTCAGTTGGTTAAGCATCCCACTCTTGATTTTGTCTCTGGTCATGATCATAGGGTTGTGAGATCGAGCCCCCTGTCAAGCTCCAGACTGGGTGTGGAGTCTGCTTAAGATTCTCTCTCTCCCTGGGTGCCTGGGTGGCTCAGTGGGTTAAAGCCTCTGCTTTCTGCTCAGGTCATGATCTCAGTGTCCTGGGATTGAAGCCTGGCATCAGGCTCTCTGCTCAGCAGGGAGTCTGCTTCCTCCTCTCTCTCTGAGTGCCTCTCTGCCTACTTGTGATCTCTTTCTCTCTCTCTGTCAAATAAATAACTAAAATCTTTAAAAAAAAAAAAAAGATTCTCTCACTCCCTCTCCCTCTGCCCTCCGACACCTTTCAAGAAAAAGAGAGAGAAAAAGAAAGAAAGAAAGAAAGAAAGAAAGAAAGAAAGAAAGAAAGAAAAAAAATTACTAATGTCAGTATTTTCCCACAGTTGTTTGGATCCTTTGTATACACTTTAATTGCTTAATATTATTAATATGACTAATTTCATGGAAATATAACTATTTGAGCTTTCAAAATTGAAAGCACTGTTTGTTTTTTTAACTCACCAAGGAAGTTAACTCTGTTTTCGTTTTCTTAGTTTGTTGTTGTTATTGTTGTTTTCCCCCAAATGCCTTTGAGAAACGCAAAGGAAGTAGGTGAGTTCACTCACAAAGTGTGTTTGGAAGAGAGCACATTGTGATTTTTGAAGGTATCAATGACAGATGTAAAGGCTGCTGCTATGAATTTAATCTCTATATTAGTGAACTGTCAGTAGAGTTGTAGCATCAATGAGAGGATAAATTGTTTTCCCCCATTTGTATAGAAAATGATGTGAGCACTAATCCAGCTGCATGAACTTTAAGCTAAGCTTCTGATAATGCTTTCATTGTACTAACTATACAATAACGGCAGACATCTTTTTAGGGAAGAAGATATCTTTTCATTGGCTTCCAGGGAGTACATTTTTCAATTCTATAAGTGTGTCTGTCAACACTAAATTGGCCCATAAAAAATATTATCCTCATCTTGACATTGCTTTTTAGCTAATCTTCCGGAATCCAAGAACACACTATATGTGAATGCCTCTCTATAGCAGATAATATTCTCTATCAATATATTCCTCTATTCATAGCATACTCAAATGACTGAAATAGCATAGAAATATGTAGAAAAGTGGAAAATGTGTTATTTAAAAGTTAGATACTTAATCCTTTAATAGTTTCCTCCCCCCCCATGTGGCTTGTTTACTTTGCCCATTTGACAAAATGGAACGTAATGCTGTTCAGCAGTTGATTTGTTTGTTCTGACCATACAAAACATTGATGTTGATCTCTGTTTAATGAATTCAGAATAGACTAAATATTGACTATAACAATGGGAAAAATAAACAATGATATGTGTTGTAGATTAGTTCATGAATTCCTAATATCAATATTTTAAACCAAAGATATAATAGCAATTTAAGTCCATTGTAGATAAGATCAAGTAATAAATTTATAATTAAGAATTATATATAAGTATGATTATGAAAGATGATCTCTAATAACTTAAGATAATTTGCATTTTCTAAGTTTAAAACTGAAAAACTATACCATTGACAAAGGGGATAGTTTTGAAGATTGTATTTGTATGACATTTTGTTCCCAAAGGACATATTTTTAATAGACTTTGATTTTTGGAGCAGTTTTACTTTCACTGAAAATGTAAGCAGTAGTTACAGAAATTTGCTTTATAGCCCCCATCCCTACATACTGAGAGCTTCCCCTACTATTAATATCCCACCCCAGCATGGCACATTTATTACAATCAATGAACTTGTCCTAACACATAATTATTACCCAAGGCCACAGTTTCCATCAGGGTTCACACTTGGTACACATTCATTCTATGTATAAAAACTTGTATCCACCATCATACAGAACAGTTTCACTGCCCTAAAAATCGTTTATGTTCTACCTGTTTATCTCTCACTCCCCACTAATACCTGGCAACCACAGATTTGTTTTTACTGTCTGCATAGTTTTGCCTTTTCCCAAATGTGTTATAGGTGGAATAATACAGTATGCAGCCTTTTCAGATTGGCTTCTTTTACTTAGTAATATTCCTTAAAGTTCCTCCATGTCTTTTCATGGTTTGATAGGTCATTTCCTTTTAGTGTTGAAGAGTACTCCATTTTCTAGATGTATCATGGTTTATTTATCTATTCACCTAATAGTACAGGGTATCTTGGTTGCTTTTGAGTTTTGGCAATTATGAATAAAGCTGTTATAAATATCCATGTGCAAGTTTTGTGTGGACACAACTTTTCAACTCCTTTGAGTAAACACCAAGGAGGGTAATCACTGGGTCATATGGTAAAAGTATGTTTAGTTTTATAAAAAATTGCCAAATTATCTTCCAAAACAGCGGTACCATTTTTCATTTTCACCAGCAATAGTATGAGCGTTTCTCTTGCTCCACATCCTCTCCAGCATTTGAACATTGCCAGTACTTGTGATCTGGTCCATTCTGGTAGATACGGTGTTATCTCATTATTGTTTAGATTTGTAATTTTCTAATGACTCTGATACAGAGCATCATCTCATATGCATAAATGCCATCTATATACCTTCACTGGGAAGTGTCTGTTGAACTCTTTTGCCCATTTTTTAATCAGATTGTTTTCTTATTGAGTATTAGGAATTCTTTATATATTTTGGATAGCAGTTCTTTATAACAGAGGTGTTTCACAAATATTTTCTCCCAGTCCATGGCTTCTCTTCTCATTCTCTTGACAGTGTCTTTCACAGAGAAGTATAAATTTTCATGAAGTTCAGCTTACTAATTATTTCTTTTATGGATCATTCATGGCTTTAGTGTTGTATCTTTAGGTCCTCATTGGACCTAATGTCATCTAGGTGTTTTCCTGTGTTATCTTCTAGGAGCTTCGTAGTTTTGTGTTTTACATTTAGGTGTGTGATCCATTTTTAGTTAATTTTTATAAAGGGTCAGGGTGTGTGTCTAAATTAGCCTTTTTCATGTGAATGCCAGTTGTCTGAGCACCATATATTGAAATGTCAAATTTCTGTTGGCAAAATAAGTTTGTGGACTAAACATTTCAATATCATACTTTCCCTGAAATGTTTTCTAAGAACCTTATCTGAATTTCTAGCATTTTTACATGTAGGTTTTTCCATGTAACAGATATCAGACTACCATGAAAAAAAAAAAAAAGGACTTTCAAAATCTCCAAATTCTCTTTGCAGTTTCCTCAGTCAATAGACTTTTAAGAGACCTTGGAATCCTCAGAATTTTGATGAGCATTCTCAGTTTTATCATGAAATTGTCATTTCAGCCAATAGGGTTTAATGTGACTGCAGTAATTTGGCATTGGTTTTTGAGCTTCCTGGAAGCCCAGGGGAAAAAGGAGATGTTATGAATTTGAAATTTTTATAATTAGGAAAATGAATTAAAATGATTTCTTAGAAAGAGATAGAGTTAACACTAAGTGTTACACTAGCAATGCCCTTCTTAATATTGTTACAGCAAAGACAGAAGCAGAAATCACATAGCTGTTTGTGATAGTAACCAAAATAAAAAAGATTGTTTTAACATGCAAACACTTAGAAATCAAGCTAATATTTCATAAGGTGAAGTTGTAGTTAATCTCTGCAAAGATTTAATGCAGCTCAAAGAAGAGACTCAGGTACCTTGAGGACTGGCTGAATTCTGAATTCCTTATACAGGTGGGTCTTCAATTTGAGTGTCCATGAAAATCTAATAAAGTCCTTGTTTAAAATAGAAATTTTTGGGCTTTTTTCCTGGAATGTCTGATTTAGTAAGTTTGAGATAAGATCCAGCCATCTGTATTTTTAACACGTCCATGATACGACTATAATTCAACTAGTTGAACTAGCACTTGAAAACCAAAGGACTTTCTTTTTAAATTTCTTTTATGTTAGTCAACCTTTTTCATAGGAATTAGATAACAAATAATGCGGTGTGATACTATCTGAAGACAACTAGATGGCCTGTGTTGCGGTAGTTAAGGGCAGATCTATAAAGGACAATGCAGATGATGGGACTTTTATTCTATTATAAGAATTATAGAGCCAGACCCACACCCTTGGCTAGACAATGGGCCAGCCACCCATAGGTGTCTTCTGGTCAAGGACAGATTTTCCTCAAGAAATAATTTTGAGTTTGCTCCAGAACTTAGTTCACTAGTCAATTCAAAAGGCAGGTTAGAACCAGTCAGAGATAGTTTTTGTTTGGAAGTCTTTGGGAAAAGTGTTACCAATGTCACACCATTAGCCGTCTAAACTGCCTTAAAGATGACCCTGTGCAGGTTTCCAGATACATATGCCAGGATGAGTGAGCTGCTAAATGTTCCCCAGACAATTGAACACATTGACCTCTTATATGGTGCTATTTAATATCAATCCGAGGAATGTTCATAAATGTCTGCCAGAGGCAGTGGTTTTGTTTCATCAAGGTTAACGATTCTTCTAAACAACTGGTGGGTCCCAGAACCCCTTGTATCTTCAGACCACTCCTGTTTCATGAACATCAAGCCATTTCATCAGCATTTAAGAGACCTAAAATACTGAGTCTTTATTTCTTACTCATTAAAGGTCCCTCGTCCCAGCCGCGGATGGTTAACTTTAGCATGATGGTAACATTCTAAAGCATATAAAGATGTGAGTGTTCATTAAACACCACCATTGTGTTTTGTACCAGAAAGAAAGATGAGATGGACATTCTCCCTTTTTCCAATCAATTTCCCTTAAGTGGAAGATTGAGTTGACATGTCAGATCTTGCTAGCTGCTCAAGACACTTACATAATTTTTGACCTCTTATAAGAAAACAGCCTGATTTACCCTTTTTGTGAATTTGTATCAGATAAAATAATGTCACTTCCAGTACACATCACTAGACTTGTGGACGACTGCTTTTGTCTTGCCTTAATTTTTAGGTGCCTTGCCTCATGCTCTAGGTGATTGGTTTCCTTTCTAGATATTAACATGGGTTTTTTCTACCTGTCTTGGCAAATGGCAGTACTCGGCCCCTAACTAAGTGTACTTATCAACTTCCAGAATCTGACACACTTTTTAGCTGAGTTAAAAAGAAATCTTTTTGACACAAAAAGGACCCTTGCCTTAAAAAGATAAAACCCCTTAAACTGCCTTTTCCCCTATAATCTCACTTTAACAGACTTGATTTTGAGTGTTTTTAAGTGATAGTTTTGATACAGTTCTGTTTTGAACTAAAATTTTTATAAATGTAGTAGTTTTGAAGAAAATAGCATAAAGCCAGAAAAAAATGGTTGCTGTAGTGGATGAGCAGCTCAAACCTCATAAGAAGTATGTGGAAGAGGCAGTTTGAGACTAGATATTTTCAAAACTTTTTCTAAAACGTATTTTACTATAAGCACAGTTTTCCATTGTTGTGCCTATCACATTATTTTTTTGAGCATTGAATTGATTGATTAGTTGATGCTCCTATATTAAGTATAATTTGTGAAGAGATTACACAGATAGGTGCCCCTGTATAAATTAAGACACAGATTGACAAGTGCCTGTTTAATTTTAACTTTAAGGAGTGGCACAGCTAATTGAACTATTGTGGGACTGATTATAGTGATCAAATAAAGGTGAGATGTTTGGCACGGTATCTTGAAGAAGATGAATTTTGACAGATTTTGGAAGAAAGAGGAGGGGCAAATTTGGACTGAGAGAAGAGAAATATCATTCAAGTTGAACGAAATGGACAGATAGCAAAGGGTACAAAGAGTACCCTTTAGGATCATGAAAAATGACCTCCCTTCTTTTTCAGGGTCTGCTTCTGCTCAGACTGGTTCTTAGCATAGAATCAGAAGTACTTGGAAGATTGACTAAGTCATCTTGCATTTTGCTCCTTATGAAATGAAGCCCGGACAAGCGAGCTGACTTCCCAGGGGCCAAACAATGGGCAGCAGTTGAGGTGGAGCCAGAATGCCCAATTTCGGGTACAGAGTTTATTTCACTGCCCTGCACCTCTCTATCACCCACAGGTACTGGATGTCTATTATTCCAAACACTGTAGACTTGCAGAGAAGATAGAAGTGCCCAGCATGTAAGACTTGAGGTTATGTAACTTTCATTACCCATTTCATCTTTTTTATTCCTATTTCAAGCTCTTTCTCCTTGGGCAGAAACTTCAGTAATCTTTAAAGATAAGATTAATTCTCTATCACAGTGGAAAATTTTCCCTGTTATCTTCTTAATGTGTATTCTTAAATTGACTGAATATTTTCAGACTGTTCTCATCTTGGTGTGTTTTCTTAAATTGCGATGGAACTGGCCTTAAAAAGATTTAACCATCCTTTCATAGGATTCATCATTAACATGGGTTTGGGGATATGACAGATATTTTTTAGAGAATAAACCCCACAACTCTAGAAACCTGACTTTTTTTGTCTTATTCAAGAGCAATTTCTTTTTTGTTTTTTAACATTTGCTATATATGAGGCATGGGCTAAGCGTGAGGAATACAAACCTGTATGTGGCCACTGATTGCAGAACATTGCAGTCTGGTAGGGAACAGTCTGAGTAAGCTAACAGATACTAGAGACTCAGGCAAACCATTGTATTTCAAGGATGTGTCATGTAATTTGTGGTCTGATCACTTCATAAAAATCCCTTTAGCCAATTATTAATGTATTGGTCTTCAGAGTCTGTGTGAATTAGACATATCTTTTAAAGTAATGATAATCTTGGAATCTTAGAATGTTCACATATCAATTATCTTTTCTTTTTATTTCATTTGGCCAGATTAACTATTTGTCATGGAATTCAAGGTCTAGTAATATTGTGCCTATTCAGTCATGTATTATGTGTACTTTTCAAGCTATAATATTATTAGGATGGAAGAGCAAACAGCATATGTCTATTATTTTGACAGAATGAACCTTAATGTATGACAATTTTAGAAAGCAGAATTTTATATTAATAGTAGGAAAGACTGCACGGTTCTTTTCTGTGGATTTTTCCAAAATTACTAAGAATAAATATGCAGTCATTGTTACTGCCCCATAGATTCATTCCAGAGGAATTTATTAAAGTGTCGTAGGTGTAGTATTAAATTTATTCTTTGTTTTTTGCTGAACACATAATGATTGTCCAATTTTTTTTAAGGAAAGTATAAGTATGCCAAGTGGAAAAATAGGTAGTTATCATTTCTTTCTAAATTTATGGTAGCATTTTATACTTTTAGAACATTAGAATGCATATGTTTAAAATACATATGCACCTACCTGAGTAATACTAATTAGTTTTAAGAATTTGGGACTATTTATTGATTATAAGAAATTCATTCTTTTTTCATTTTGATTTGATAATATTCTTAGTAAGTAATTTGTTAGACTTTTTAATATATATTTTCTTTTTATTGATTTTTTTTTAAGTAAGCTCTATACCTAACATGGAGCTTGAACTCACCACCCGGAGGTCCAGAGTCACATGCTTTACCAGCTGAGCCAGGCCAGGTGCCCCAATGAGTCACTTTTAAAGAGGAAAACAATTCTGCCTAATGTTAGAACATCATTTATAATATATGCTGTAGTCTATAGATTTTTATGGTTATTAATGTTGATAGAAATTATAGTTTCTTTGGCTATTTCATAGTAAAGTACATTGTCCAATGAGCTGCAGGTTTGCTAGATAACTTACATAAATTGTCATTATTGACTGTTTTGCTTTAAACTCTCTCTGGTGTTGAATTTTGATTTCATGAGAAATGCTATGTAAAATTATTGTATCTAGCATTTTATCTTTAACAATTATAATTTCAATTTTTAGAATTTCTGTTCTTAACAGGTACTTCTAGAGAGAAAAATAGGAACATGATAGTTAAGATCAAGTTTTAAAATAATACTAGAACAAGTGCTATCTATCATCATATATGGGAGAGCACTTTCTTCTTTACAAGTCCTGTAAAGGTCCCATCATCTCACATGGTACCCAAGGCTGTTGAAAAATGGCCTGACATTTCTACTTTAAAAGAAACCAGCTTTTACTATCTAAAAGCATTCCCACTGCTATCCTAATTATCTCATATCACTATATATGTACTTGACTACTCTTTATAGATCTTGATGGGGTGGAGAGGTAGAAAATATAAGGAATACCAAAAACTTATGAACACACACTTCAGAGATTAAGGTGTATACCGATTGTTTTATAAAAGCAAAACTCTTTTTTCTAATAAAGCTAATATGTCTTTAAAATAAAAACATTAATTAAAAACATATGTGTACAAAGCAGAAATTTCAAATCCCACCAAAATGAACCAGTTTGGTTTATCGTAATCATAATGTTTTTGTGTTTGTGTTTGTCTGCTTTCCCTTTCTGTGACTATCTATACATACTCAGATATACATCTTAATCCAAAGTTATTAATTTCGTTCTGCAACTGCTTATGTAGTTTAATTTGTCATGGCATTTGCCCTTGTTCCAGCAGTCTATTGCTGCATAAAAAACCACCTCAAGATGCAGTCAAGGCTTAAAACCAACAGTAGCGTCCTCAGGCGTGGGTGAGACTAACCGAAGACAGTCCCTCTCAGTTCCACCCAGCATCAGCTGCAATGGCTCAAAATCTGAGGTTGACAAGTTAAAAACTTGTTCACTCCTGCATCTGGCGATTGGTTCTGGTCGCTGTGCCTGCTCGTGGAATGTGTCTGCTTGGGCGCTCTGCGTGGCCTGGGGGACAATTATCCATGAACATCTCAGGTCTTTACGTAGCCCTGGTCCTTTGAACAAAGATAATAACAGACAATTTAGAAGTGTTTTTAAACAATGAATTTTGGAACACTACATCAAAAACTAATGATGCACTGTATGATGACTAACATAATATAATAAACAAAAAAAGTTACTAACACTTAAGACATAAAACAAACAAACAAAAAGAAGTGTTTTTATAAGCGGATATTTTAGGGGATGGCAAAGCTTAGAGACATCTCCCTTTCTGGAGATAATCAGGGTAGTAAATATAAAAACTTGTCCTTCTGCTCCCCAGATTTGCTTATGTTCCAGTACAGAGATAAAGCCAAGCTCTCTCTCCTGAAGGGAGGATTGGCATATCACCAGCAACTCTCTATACAATCAGAGTTTCCCAGTTTGGGGGTTTCTAATCTAAAATACCCCCCACTGCTTATGCAGGGACCATCTGGCCATTATTATATCATCCAGCGGGGTGGGAGCAGGGCTGGGAAGCTCATGCAGGATGTTGCTCTGGTTGCTCCTTTTGCTATAATAGTTTCCATCTCTAACCCAGAGGCCTCGTGTTTTCTGTCTATCCCTTAGTGTGTGTGTATCAGATAATATTCATAATATTGTAAATAGACACACATACTGTGGCCGTTTAAATCATTTACTTGCAGGTAGGTAAAATCTCAGACCCTCCACCGCTTCTGCCATAAGTTTTCTCACAAAATTTTGGCTGCCTTCAAAAGGCAAGTGGTATCTCTTGAAAGAGAGACAGAATCAGATAGTTGTTGTGTCCCCTTTCACAGCCTCGAAGCCACACTGTGTCACTCTTGCTGGATTTCATCAGTTGCTCACTCAAAAGGTCTGCCTAGGTTTAAAGGTAGAGGAAGTAAACTGTAAGTTTTGATAGGACAGAGGCAAGATTCTGGAAGAGAATGTGAAACTGAAATATTGCTAGGCCATTTTTGGAAAATTCATTCTGCCACATATATGAAAATAAATAAAAGTATCTCATCCCTTTTACCTTCTACATAGTTTGAATTCCTAATGATGGACATTTAGACTTCCCACTGTCCTTTTAGCCTGGAAGTTCCTAGGCAGCAATGTTTAAGGCAAAGGCTTTTGTGTCCTAACTTTCTGGGTTAGTCCAGTCCTAGGGGTAAGTGGGAGAGAGAAAAAGGGAGTGGGACAAGGATGGCAAGAAGAACCAAAAAGAGGCTGATTCATTGAACTGACCGCTCAATATCCAGCAGTAGTGTTCAACAATTCGTTAGTTTCATATACCACCCAGGGCTCATCATATCACGTGCCCTCCTTAATACCCATCACCCTGTTACCCTGTCCCCCACCCCTCCCTTCTGTGACTCTGTTTGTTTCGCAGAGTCTAGTATCTCACAGTTTGTCTCCCTCTTTGATTTCTTGAATGTTTATTTTTTTTTACCACCATGAATTTTGGTGGAAAGATTGTCTACCTACAGATATCTATGTGTACTTGCCAAATTACATACATAAGAAGTGTTGGTCTAAGTTTGCAAGTGTATTTCCCAGTTTTCATTCATCTTTTAATTTTGTTTATCATCTCTTTTGTCAGAGGATGAAAAATCTTTTGCTTTATAGTTTATAACTTTTGAGCATTCAGTCTTATGTTTTATTTTATATTGTATTTTGGGATTTGTTTTAGCTGCTTTATATATCATTCTTTCCTGAATTTATTTCCTTATTAGACATTATACTATGTGGTTCTAGTAGTTTTCCTACTGATTCTCTTTGAATTTCTAGGTAGATAACTATATCATCTTCAAACACCACTCTTTTCCAAATACATTTTCATGTGTATATTTTGAATTGTTGCCAAAATGAATTATTACATTATGAGCATTTTTCTAAGACCACTAAAAAAATTTGCCTTAAATTACTGAACTATTTCTACCTATATAGCTGGATCTAATTTGGAGACTGCAGGTTATTTGTATTTTTTAACATGTATAAATAATGCAATAATAGCCATCTTTATAAATGAGTTTTTTCTACACTTCTGATGATGCCTATACAGATTTTTAGAGGCGGAAGTAGTGGGGTAAGCCTCTTCATGCATGCTGTCATATTGTCACACTGCTACATAATTCAGTGGCAGCATATGGGAACACCCTTCTCACCTCCACCTTATGGGCATGGAGTTCTATCCCTTATTTTAATATTTGTTACGTTGATAAATGATAAATATCATTGCTTTAATTTATATTTTACCTCGAGTGCTAGTATAGTAGAACATTTTTTATGGGCTCGTTAGTAATTTGTGTGTCAGCCATTGTGTTTCTTTCATGAACTTAGTTCATTTTTTATTTTGAATGTGTTTTTTTATATTGATTTATATAATAAGAACATTAATAGATTGTGAGTTATTTGGGAGCAAGTATTTTTTCTGCTTCATAGCTTGCCTTTCTATTTCATACACATGTATACTTCCTATTTTAGTATGGTCAATTCTTTTGATTATTTTACCTTTCTGGTTTCTTTCACTTCTTGCAAGTTCATTAAGAAGTCAAGCAGATAGACACACTGAATTGCTTTTTCTAATTAAAAAATTTATAATCTGGAAAATTTTTAGGTTTGCCATAAAATGGGAGAGACAGTACAGAGAGTGCCCATCTGTCTTCTGTCCCTATGTATGCACAACCCCAAAATGGCCATCCTGCACCACAGTGGTACTTTTGTTACAGTCAGGGATCCTACCTTGATACATCATTGTCATCCAGAATCTATAGTTTACATTAGGGTTTGTTCTTGGTGTTGTATATTCTGTGGTTTTTGATGAATGGATCATGACACGTATCCACACTTGTGGTATCATATAGAGTAGTTTCGTTGCTCTTAACATCGTCCATGCTCTACCAAGTCATCCCTTCCTCCCTTTTCACCTCAGCCTAATCTTTTCACTGTCTTCATAGTTTTGCCTTTTCCAGAGCATCATATAGCTAGAATTATGCAGTTCACAGTCTTTTACTTAATAAAATACATTTTAATTTCCTCCATCCCAATCTTTGAGTCATAGAGGTATTTCACTTTTCTCCTTGACTTTTGGGTTTTCCTTTGCTACAGAGTAGATATGTCCTTGAGAACTTAGCCTCTCTTAACCTCAACTTTCGGCCCTGGTCATTAACTCCAGACCAAGACTCATTCATTGCCCTGTTACAAAGAAACAAAATTGTAAAACATATATGCCAAAATATTGCCAAATGATTAGAGAAAGGAGTGAATTTTGCTTCCCCCTTTATACTTACCATATTATTTGAATTTTTCCACATGAATATTTATTACATTTATTATAATCAGGCTAAAAGAAATATATTTAAAATAAAATATAAAGTGCTAGTGCAAAAATACAAGAAAATCAGTTGCTTTGCCTGTATTACATTTCACGTCCCCACATCCATGCTGTACATTTTTAAAAGCCTTTCAACAGGGGTGCCTGGGTGGCTCAATTGGTTAAGTGACTGCCTTTGGCTCAGGTCATGATCCCGGAGACCCGGGATCGAGTCCCATGTCAGGCTCCCTGCTTGCCGGGAAGCCTGCTTCTCCCTCTCTCACTCCCCCGGCCTGTGTTCCCTCTCTGGATGTGTTTCTCTCTGTCAAATAAATAAAATCTTTAAAAAAAAAAAAAAAAGCTTTTCAACAAACCTTTCTTTTAAAAAAAAAAGATTTTATTTATTTGAGAGAGAGAGAGCAAGCAAGAGAGCAAGAGCAGGGGGAGAAGCAGAGTCTCCACTGAGCAGGGAGCCCCATGTGGGACTCAATCCCTGGATCCCGGGATCATGACCTGAGACAAAGGCAGACCCTCAACCAACTGAGCCACCCAGGTGCCCCTCAAAAGACCTTCCTAATGTATGATGGTTTAGATTTTCCTAAACTTCATTGGAAAAAATCCTATAATTTTAATTTACTAGGATGTGTGTGGTTTGGTTTTTAAAAATTCATGTAATTCAACAAATATTTCCTTAGTATGTATGACAAACAACATTTTCTGTGCCTATGTTGTGAGAGTTATAAAAATGCAATATTTGAGAATATGATCGAACAGTCAGTCATTTGATAGGACAGGAGTTCTTCACCTGGCTTCAGAGGAGAATGACCTGGGAGTTTTTAAAAAATACTGATGATCATGCCTTACCCTAGATAATTGAATCAGAATCTGTGAATTGGGGAGCAGAACTTTCAAACACTCTTGGACTAAAAGAAAAATAAATAACATGCATCTCCATTCATCCATTCAGTCATCAATTATTATCTTCATAAATAAACATTAAACTGATATTAATTCAGTTTATACTACTTGCTAAACACTGTGCTGGGTGCTGAGGAAGACAGATATGCAAATAAATGATAGACAATGAATGAAGGAGAAAGGGGAGAGGAAGGCGAGAAAGAAGTCTGAGCACCTTCTGGCACCAAAGCAGTTGCTTTCTTGGATGTCAGGTTGAAATGATGACATTATGGCATATGTCACTTTAAGATCTCAGCTGATGAGAGTTTGCAGATAGAAGCCATCCAGTTTTGTATATAAAATGAAGAAGTCAGGAAATTCGTGCTTAGCTCACTGAGCCACCCCGGTGTCCCTCTTAAATGAGTGTTAAATGAATACACTAACCAGCGTGCTCTGGGAATCCTGAGACCTTTGCTTTTCAACACTGCTGGCTTAGCAATGACTGCACTCTTAAAAAAATGTACATCTAATTATATCACCTTTCTGCTTAAACCCATCCGCAGTCTCCGTGCTTTGCATAGATTCTAAACCTTGTCATGAATCCACAATCTTTACTTACCTGGAGTCCCTTTACCCTTCTTTAGGCTCATCTTTTCTCTCTTCCCCTCCATGAATCTCATGCAGCATGCCTAGCCACCCCGACTGCCTTTCCCACCTCAAATACATGGCGCCTACACCAGGGCTGCTACCTCTGAGGGGTATTCTCCCCTTTGAAATGGCTAGCTCTTCCTTCCTCCAGTTTCAGGTCTCAACTTAAACATCACTCTCTCATCCAGGCCCTCATCCAATTCACATTTCTCTAGGATCACCTTACACTGGTGACTTTATACATTTTATATGTTCATTTCCATGTATAATTTATATTTATGTTATTTTTGTTTAATGCCTATCTTATTTACTAGCCTTTGTTCTCCATTACAGCAGGGACCTTCAGTATTTTGTTCTAAGATGTATTCTCAGCGTGGTGCCTGAGACTTATTTATCCAGTGAATACAAATGACTGAGTGACAAGCTCTAGGATTGTTCATACTATAGATATTTTTCTCTTCCTCTCCTCTCCCTTTATTTTTAATCCTGATGCCCATGTTTATTGAGTAAATATAATATTCTTCGACTGTTTGGCTGGCCTGTCAATACTCATATTGTTACCACCTTTAAATCATGACTGTTTTGCATAAATCTTAACTCAAATGAATAATAAATTGGAATATTTGGTTTGTTTCCTCCATGTTTTTGCCCAACAGAGTTGAAATTACGATTTCCTTTGCTTTTTTTTTTTTTTTAATTTCTTAATGATACTTTGGCCAGGCAGCAGTTATTAAAACATCTTCAAGTCTATACTGTGAGATTAGGAATAATGCAGCACTATTAAAGTTCTTGCTCAGTATCCTCTTTGCCTTTTGTTGTTTTTATTACTCCTCATAAGGCTAACTTGTAGAATCACCAGTACAATGGTATACAGGCTATCCTGAGTAATCCAATAATAACCACGCATTTTATCTTAAAATTTTTTTATCTGATTCGATAGAGCTAATTTAGTTTTTCTAAGCTCTGGTTTTAAATCTAATTAAGACATCTTAAATTGCTCAATTTCCATTCGGGTAGCCTGCTTTGCCCATAATTTTCAGGTTTCAAGACTTCGCTAATGAATTTCTTCCATTGCTTTCCTGCAATTAAGCTTCTCTTCCATTAAGCTCTGTCAAACTTAGTCATAAGGCAGACTGCTAACCAATCAGTTTCATTAATTAAGAGAAGTATAAGATATCTAAGAAAATCCCTTTGTATACAAGGTAATTTAGAGGAATGGCCTATCATTTTCACATGCCCATATATTCTTTTCTCAGCATACAGGCTACAAGTATTTTGGAAACTGACTTTTGGAACCTGGATTCCTCACCTCTTTTGTCTTTCTGACCTCTCAAAGTTACCCTACCCTCCCACCCCCCAAAAGGTTCAAAACACAGTAAGCAGCCACATACTAAGATAGAGCAGGGGCATGAGGAAGATGGCATTTGAGTATGCCATCCCAACAGCAGTTCTGGGCAGCCCCGGGTCTTCCTAGTTGAATATATCACTAGCACATCGCAGTCTGCCTCTGCTGTCCTATGACCTGTGAACCTGAACTCAAGCCTCTATTATGTTACAGCACACCATCTGGTCAGAGGTTTGGAATCACAGTGTAGAGGAGCTCATTATGTTCAGTGAGTGTTTCATGATTTTCTATTCTAGCCAAATCAACAAAAGTAAATTATTGAAATATTTCCTTTCTGTTCATTCTGTTCAGCTGATTCAGAAGTATAGGGGGGAAAAATCCATCCCCAAATAGTAAGAAAATTATTTGGGAAGCTATTGAGTCTATTTTGCATAACTGATCCTGCATATTTTCTAAATTGTAATCCTTTTGGATTTGAGATTCATAAGAATATTGAATTTGTCTCTGCCCTATGTTATAGGGGATGGTTTTCATGTGAAGTGCTCTAGTGTATGTCTGTACTGCTTGTGTATCACTTGAAGCTAAACAGTTCAAAGTTTTGATTATATTTTATGAATTTGAGATTTATTGACCCAGTGTTTATTTTAACTAAGACATATTTATGTTTGTGCCCTTTTGAAAATCCTTCAGGCTGTTGGGACAGAGGCAAGTTTTAAAATCTTACATCTGTTCTTATTTGATAATGTGCTCACTGTTTTTTATAATTATTTATGCAAGTACTTAAGCACTTTTCCTTTTCCAGGCCAGATATAATTCAACTTGTACTCAGTAGCTCTTACCTAACATTAATTTTCTCCTAAACTCTAGTTTTTAAAGGAAGACTTCAAGTGATAGTATTTCAATATTTTTAATTCCCTAGTATATCTATTTGAAGTCATGTAAAATTTCATTTGAAATGCGGCGTGAATGACAAATCTATTATGACAAAAGAAAAGCCAGAAACTGGAAGACAAGCAGGGACATTTTTATGTAGGAATATTTGTCTAAACTCCAATTAAACTAAATGATTGTATATTAGCCTTACTAGTTGTCTAAAAAAAAAAAAAAAAAACTAAAGAGAAATGATCCTACTTTGTAATCTATCAGTAATTTTCATGCATGGATTTCCCACTATAAATTTTAAGGATAAGAGCTGTCTTTTTTTTCTTTTTTAAATCATCTCATCTATTATTTACATATTGACAAAATATAAATGTCAGTTAAAATTTTTAAGTAAATATTCTATTGAGAGGTGTGTATAATGCATTTGTTAACCAAGCTAATTTACCATTAGGGTCTTAAAATCTAAAGCCAACTGTAAATGTAAATGTGCTACTTTTTCCAATTTATTAAATGGACACTTGAATTAAACAAGCACCATTGAGTAGTGTCCTTTTTGCTTTAAAGCTTAGTGTCTTTTACTACAAGAACACAGCCAGTTGTTTAATACAATCAAATTAGTACCAAAATTGAGTCTATCCCCAACAAGTTGCTAAGATGTATCATTTTGTTAATTCCAGATAATTTTAATAATCCTATGAAAGAAACCTTTAGTATGTGGGCTAGTATGCAGAAGTTTAAGAAAATAAATATTAAAAAGAAAAGATTTTTTTCCATAAAACAAATATATATGTAGTTTTTATTTGGGGCAAGGCACATAATTTTTAATTTCCCTTTCAAGTATCACTTGCATTTTAAAGACATTTAAAGTCTTGTTAAAGTGTTTCTACACATACTTTTGTTTTTTTATATGTAAATGAATTATTCCAATGCAGCCTATAGATGACAAGTCATCCCATGGACTTTTCTACCTCCTTTATCACCTACATTAAGGTGACAATACTATGACCTTCTCAGTTGTATCTAAACAGACCTTAACCAGTGATATCAGAAAAGCCACACTACACCAGATTATAAACTGTTTGAGAGTAAATCAATTTTTAATTTACATTTTTTGTGTCCTGGAGCACTTAGTAGATTTTTTTTTTTGCATATATATGTATGGTCAGGATCCCATAAGAAAATAGTTGGCATACTTAATTGGTGTAATTGTGGAGTGTTTAATAAGGGGGTTATTTACAAAGGTGGGAGCCAAGGTAAGGGGAGCAACAAGAATGGCAAAGCAATCTTGAGCTAGCAAAAAAAGCAGGGAGCTATCACTGTGCCCTGGTCAGAGGGGCAAAAGTAGGGAGAGTTCTGTAAGACTTGTAGCCAAGATTGTAGCTAAAGGAACTCAGCTAAAAGAAATTTGGAGCAACTCAGCAACTGCAGAACGGAAGCTCACAAGAAATGGATTAAGAAAAAAATCATAAAATATCTATTTCTCTTCATCAAATATTAAGCCAAATTATTGATTGACAGGGGCACCTGGCTGGCTCAGTCAAGGGAGCATGCAACCCTTGATCTCATTGTCATGAGTTCAAGCCCCACACTGGGTGTGGAGCCTACTCAAATTATTGATTGATGATAGAACATATATATTGGTTATAAATAAATTTACATTTATTTGGAATACATGTTTAAAGATACTCTAGGAATATATGGTTAAAGGCCCAGATAGCTACTGACTGAACATGATTATTTAAGGGGGTAAGAACTAGTCTATTAAAAATTCTACTATTTCTGCCTAAGACAATAAGCACATATCTGAAGCCAAGGCTTGTTCTGGAAGAACAGTGGCATTTAATTATCTCAGGAATGTATTAGGCACAAACAATATGCATACCCGTAGTCTAGGCCTCGAAGCAGCATGGTTTTACATGGTCTGCTGGCTTGTCAGGAAGAGTCTTCTGTAACTTATAAATCGGAATTTACAGGTAGAAATTGAAGACTCATTTGCCAGTCCTTCCAGGACTTTTCATGTCCAGACCAAACTGGACTTCCTGCTGGAAAGGGAAGCACGTTTTAGTCTTTACCCTCAACTTCACTCTAGCCATCTTAAAGCTTCACTGAACTAAAAACTGGTTCCTTCTCACCAAGCAGGTGGGGTCCCTACATGCTCTACATCACTCTGTCTTTTTCAGGTTATATTACGGCCATTTTTCAACAAAGACAACAAACGTTATTCATGTTCTCTGTAACCAAATCATACCCTTGATCTCAGTGTCGTGAGTTCAAACCCCACACTAGGTGTGGAGCCTACTCAAATTATTGATTGATGGTAGAACATATATATTGGTTATAAACAAATTTACATTTATTTAGAATGTATGATTCTAGGAATATATGATTAAAGGTCCAAAGAATTTTGCCATATGTGTTTATGTGTCTATCCCCTCTCTTGAAATTACAACAATACTTGTAAATTCAGGTCTTACCCTCAGAGAAATTCAGGAAAACAACTAGCTGGAGTTGGTTGACAGAACAGTGAGAATACAGGGAATGTTATTAACTCAACCTTATTATTTCTTAACTGCTTCTAGAGGAATTCCATTCCATCGGGTCCTATGTTTACAAAGAGCTCAGCTTTTCCCCACCACAGTTTATGCAATACTGACTGAGATTTGTTATTCCTATTAACCACCACAGGATCTGTAATTCATTAATATATGTCATTTGTAGGTGCTTCCAGATTCACACGAGAATGAACAATTGGGTGTTGCCTTGGGTCTAAATGTAATTACAGTGTTCAGTTCAGCATATGCCATGCTCTACAAAGTCAATGGCCCATCAGGGTAGATAGCAACCCCCCAATGTGATGCATTTAAAGGAAGATTTGTTAAATGAGAAGAACAAGAGAAAATAGACCTTGAGAATAATAAACAGGGTTATTAAAAATTTTCTAATCTTCTATTATTTAGCACTATTAAGTACAGTTTCATATATACCAAAATCATAGATCTTATTCCTGTCCAGTTGAATTCACAAAGAAAGGAGGAAAAAATTTAGGAAAAGAAAAATAGCTACTAAGTTTAGCACAAATCTATCTTTAGGAGCAAAGGCAAGGATGTCAATTAGAGGAATAATTAGAAATTTATAGCTAAATAGCTTAATTTTTCTGGCTTTGCTACCCCTGGTTGTTTTCTTTGGTTTCTGGTTGCTCTTGGCCCCAGGCTTCTCTACGTGTTTGGGGAGAACAGGTTGATGAGCCAGAGACACTTAACTTCTGGACATTTTTCTAAGAGTCTTCGTTTGATAATCTGAGACTTCTGAGGACAAAAATTTTCAGAGTTGATATAAAGCTCTACTGTATCCCATATAAGGTAGGTGATCAGAACTTTGGTATCAGGAAATAAACACCTTTATTCTTCAGCATACAATGATAGATAGTCATATCACCCTTATCCAGGCACATTCTTACACAATGTTCCCTAAAATGGGTCCCTGGGCCCTATCTTTTTTGAGCTGTTTGCCACAAAACTTTGTTGTTGTTGTTGTTTCTTCTGCTTTTTGTTTTGTTTTTGTTTTTGTTTTTTGACATAGCAAGTGCTTTTCCTGCTCTGAGTGCTTCGTTACCTGTCTTATATACATAGTGCTTCCTGAGTTACTCTTATGGTGATGTTATGAGCCCAGATGACACGTCCATATCCAGGAAGAAACTTCGAAGTGAATGCTTCCATCTGCAGACCACCCCTACGGGTGGCTGTCAGTGTTTATCTCTAGTCTGTTCTTTGAGGCTGACTGGTTACATGGTAAGTGTGTGGCCTTCTGGCAGGTGGCGAAAGGCACTTATGTCATGGAACCAGGTTATGCTTTGCTCCATAATGTCAAGATCTCTGAGAAGATCACCATGGCTGACTCTAATCAATTCTAGTGCTTTCTGTTAATCTTTTATTAATTTCTACTGTTTTCCTTTGTAGCAGGAGGAAACCCCAGCCCTAGTCCACTTTTATGCCCTGTACTGTCGCATTGCTATAATTTTCTCTTCTTCAACCTGGCTGGAACCCAGAAGTTTTTGACTGTATAATAAACACTAAACGACAAAAGTTGTAGTTCTTTGTCCTGAAACGTTATACTAACGACACAATTAGAAAGAAGACAAAGCTTTCTTCCGTCCACAGTTGTCTCCTGTTCTGTTGTCAGTCAGATTGGGTGCAAGGACCATGATTAGACACTTCCTTGCAGGACTAATTTGGTCTAATTTATATGTGTATTGTAGGGGAGAAAAGTCTTCCTTTTGTCCTCTTAGGTTCTGAGACTGCACCTGAGAGTTTAACTAACCTAGGACAAATCGACGAAGAAAAGCATCAAATTGTATTCAATATTTTTTTTAAAGATTTTATTTATTTGACAGAGAGAAACACAGCAAGAGAGGGAACACAAGCAAGGGGGAGTGAGAGAGGGAGAAGCAGGCTTCCCATTGAGCAGGGAGCCCGATGTGGGACTCGATCCCGGGTCTCCAGGATCATGACCTGAGCCGAAGGCAGTCACTCAATCAACTGAACCACCCAGGCACCTCTGTATTCAATATTTTGATGGACACAGGAGAGTCACATAAGAAAAATGAAGACTCAAAGAATCAGGAAGAACTGAGAGCTTCTATACTTTTTTTTTTCAATCAAAAGATGATAATTTGCAAAGAAGTGGCAAAACAAAGGGATTTGGGTAGGAGCAGCAAATTGAAGGAGTGTTGGTAGGAAATGTATGGGGAAAACTAATGAAAGAGAAGGGCTGTTTTTTGTTTGTTTGTTTTTTAAGATTTTATTTATGTATTTGACAGAGAGAAACACAGCGAGAGAGGGAACACAAGCAGGGGAAGTGAGAGAGGGAGAAGCAGGCTTCCCGCCAAGCAGGGAGCCCGATATGGGGCTCGATCCAGGGTCTCCAGGATCATGACCTGAGCCAAAGGCAGTTGCTTAACCAACTGAGCCACCCAGGCACCCCGAGAAGGGCTGTTTTAATAAGTTTTTTTTTTTTATAGATCCATTTTGGCAAAGATTCACAGTCCCTGTGTTAAGAATGTTCTCTGTCTAGTACAGAGAGCGGACATGACTCTTGGGATAGGTGGAAAGGGGCAGGTCAGACAGCCCTTCCTACATCTGCTGCCTTTTAATTGTCTTCAGCTCAAAGTAATCAGTATGCCAAAGCAGTGTATGTTGAGGTGACATGTTCTGATTTCCTTCAGTATGTAATGTGTATGTAGGCTTAAACCCCACTTAACTTTTTGATTTAATATGATGTATAAGGTCATATGTCTAGCAGGCATTTCTTAAATTATAGATAGCTATGCTGGGATGGGAGTGGCCTCTAGTAAAGCAAGAAACCTCTGGAATATTGGAATATTGCAGGATAAGCCCCGATTTTAAAAATACAAGTAAGATTTATTTATTATTTATGAAGAAGATTTGAGAAAGCTTTAAAAATAAATTGCAGTAAAATATAACAGAAAATTTGAAATACATTCAGAACCTTGAAAGTATAAGGAAAAAAGAGTTAGGAGCAACTTCAAGTGGATTTATTAATGTAGATGAGCACTAAGTTGAATTCTCAAGTTATTGGCAGTTAAAGCAAAAAAGAAAATATTTTACCTCCTCTAGATTTCATTGTTTAACTAAGGAGAGCTCCCATATTTATTCAGGGACCCTGAGGACCCAGACTCATAGGTAAATGAGTGAAGAGGCTGGCTGTGAACCAGACAGAATGGCACAGCTTCTTTTAGTTCCATCCAAAGGAATTCAAACTAAAACCGAACTGGAACAAAATTCTTGCTGACTGAATAAAACCACAGGTGGAGGATGAGGCTAGACCTTAATTAGCAACTCTTTAGCTACATTTGAAATCTAGAAGAAATATATCACATGTCTGTTTGGCATTCTGTAACATAAAATACAATGAGTAATGAATAAGGTTATTTTATTCGAAAAGCACATTAATAGCCATTGCTTTAAAGGGTCTTTCTAAAGTTAAACTTCTGAAAAAGCTGCAGGTTTAATATTATTTTGCCTTAGTGAATATCCTATGAACTCTCTAGAAATTGAATATGCCCCAGAATGGCCTAAGAATGCCCCTAGGTGGCAGGACACGCTTAATTAAGGATACTTGGCTTTAGTGACTAGGGCACTTCTAAGAGCTTCTGTTTTCCTTGTGCTGGAGTGAACATCTCCTATTAGGGAATCAGCAAGGCAACAAAACTTTCTGCAGCTGTTGAGTTAAATAAGAAGCAATGCCTTTCGAGGTGTACTGATTACTTCTTGTTTTTGAGGAGCCTTGTACATCATCTATAAAATTCACTGAGGAAAACAGATCAGGAAATGTATTAAAAGGATCAGAGGGGCGCCTGGGTGGCTCAGTTGGTTGAGCGACTGCCTTCGGCTCAGGTCATGATCCGGAGACCCAGGATCGAGCCCCACGTCGGGCTCCCTGCTCGGCAGGAAGCCTGCTTCTCCCTCTCTCACTCCCCATGCTGTGTTCCCTCTCTCTGTGTTTCTTTCTGTCAAATAAATAAATAAAATCTTTAAAAAAAATTTTTTTTTAATTAAAAAATTAAAGGATCAGAAAAGTCTCTTCTAATCCTATCTCTTACTGGCCTGGTTACCTAAAGTTAGCTTCTCAGGTCAAAAAAAGAAAAGTTATATATATTATTTCCATATTACATATAGTTGTGTCATTTACATTCCCCACCCCCTACCTGCCACCCCTCACCCCGAACTTTCTCACTATTTAGTAATTTCTGGTTTCTAGAATCCCTATGAAGAATTCTAAGTTGCTTGGTGGTACTTGTGAAAAAGCAAAACTTTCACCATTAACAATGTCAGATTTCTGTGAAATCCCTGTCTAGGGTTGATGGCAGGCCACAAGATAAAAACGCTGTTCCAGGTGACCAGGAGGGAGGTTATACAGCACAGGGATTGCATTTCACAATGTTCTAAGTTGACCAGTGGCAACCAGAGCAAGGAAAGCTACAAAACATCACTAGCCATCCCCTCTTAGATGGTGAAACAATGGAGGCTGATTGGTCTGCTGAAGAGAGTGCTCAAACCTCCAACCACTGGAACAGGACAAGGAGCATGGTAGCTACTGGGAATCTGGCATTCTTGGGTGGCTTACTTTGCTCACATGTTACTTAGCAAAACCCAGGAATATGCCAAGATAGAAACTGCACCATACAAGTATTAACTAAGAGAAGAATGACAGAGTGGTTTTGAAGTCGAATCAGTTCAGAAGCAAGTTTCTCAAACTCCAGCTGGGATCTTTAGATTCAACTAGGAACTTTCCGTGAGGCCTTCAACAAGACTCAGACTGCTGTTTGTTTCAAAATATAAAGCTCTTTAGATAGGCCTCACCAGGCAAGAAGGAGCACCTGGGCACCTCTCAATAAATCAGTGACCCTAATAGCCACAGAACAGTGAAACTTCTGTGGGCCCTTTCTCTGTGGCATCTTTGTCAGGCCAGGGCATTCTTCCTTTAGTGTGTGCTTCTTTTTACACGTGGCATAACAAATTTTTATGGTTTTATTGAATTATTTGTAATGTCTCACCATGTTTTCTTCATTTTGCAAACAAAATTTATTTACCAATTTGGCTGCCTGCAACTTGTGGCTAGATGTGTGCTATATTTTAGGAGCTATAAGAAAGTATGTTTGAGAGGTCAAGAGTTCGTTCTCATAGTATAGGGGGCAGAATACTGAAGTCCTCTCAAGACTTCCATCCTCATGTTACTTAATCAAAGACTCACCTAGCAGTTGCTATGGGAAGCACTTTGAACACTGAATGAAGGTTAGTAATCACCTGACTTTAAAATAGGGTAAGGAGTCTGGATTTTTCCAGGTGGGTCCAATATAATCACACGAGTCTTTAAAATCAGAAGGGGCAGGGTGTGCAGCACAGACAGAGTGGGTTCATGAGAAAGGCAGAGTTTTGAGGCAAGAGAAGGGCTCAACCTAATGTCACTAGCTTTAAAAAATGGAGAAAGTGGGGTTAGGAACCTCTCAAAACTGAGAGAGACCCTGGCACTCAGCCAGCAAAGTAATATAAGCCCAAGTCCTCCAGCTCTGTGGATTCAGCCAACAACCTGAATGAGCTTTCAAAATGGATTTTTCCTCCAGAGCCTTTTCTGCTGGTACCTTGATTTCAGCCTTGGGAAACCGAAGACAGCCCCTCCCACCTTCGGATCTACAGAACTGTAAGGCAACAGATCTGTGCTCTTTCAAGCGTGTATTTGATCTGAGTTGTTTCAAGTTTGTGGTAATTAGTTATGGTAGCAATAAAAACTCATACGTGTTAAACTCAGAATTGAGTACCTTGGGGTATCTTAATGTCCTGGGTTACTTGAATGCAACTGTAACTGGTCAGGAAGAGGGAAAGAATGAAAACAAAGGAAAGAGGAAAGGAGGGGTCTAATGTTAAGAACAATGAAAGCAAGCTAGGCTCCCGTCTTTAGAATTTTTGCACGCCTCATGGTATTAGTCTCTCACAGGAATGAGTGTAATTTTAACACAACATATTTCAGTTGCTTGTTATGAGATGGCCTTCTTTATCATAAGCTGTTCATTTAGTGCATTCTATTCATGCACAGGGTTATATTTGCAAAACCGTACCTGCTCTGCTTCAAGGAAGATATAAGGGATCTTCAAGGATCTTTTGATTTTAGGTCATTTTTGCCTTCTGGGCTGATTTTAGAAATAAACTCGCATAGAAGCGACACCATTGTCCCACATGCTGTCTCTCCCAGCCACAGCCTTGCGAGAGTTTCAAGTTCTAGAATGAGGCTGTCCACAGGAAATTGAAGGCAGCCTCATGCTCTGTTGCTAGGAAGTCCTAAGGTTTGTGTCCCCCAACAGCACATGAATTCCCTCAACTCTCGTGAGACAAAAGTAGACCATATATTTCTCCTTTCTAAGCACACCAATAATTGTTCCTTTTTAACCTTTTGCTCACCCAAGGTAATGTGAGGTGTTAGTGATAAGGAATCTGATTCAGCCTCTGGGCAAAATGGAGGAAGGAAAGGAGGGAAGAGCAAGCATACCATTGATTTACCCCAGTGTAGTTTCCCCCTTGGTGTCGCTAGGGAACAAGTCGATGAAGGTGAGTTGACTTCATCAAGGAGAGACTGTCTTTGCAAGATCCAGCTCCTGTGATGCTGCTTTCTCAAATTTCTTTGTAGTCTTCTATGTAGGTGTCCCACAGATGGATTCATTTTAATAAAAATACCTTTCTTCTGCCCTCAACAACCTTCAGGACCCTTCAAAGTGAATTTAATTATACATATTAAAAGAGGAAACCAAATTCAGAATTTTGAAGACTTCCATTCTAAAACCAAATTTATTATGTTCAAACTTGTGTCTGTATAAAAAGCAAGTATAACGTTAAAATATTAATCCATTCATGCCATTTGGTTATTTAAATTATTCACAGCTGCTTATATTTTATTTGTATAAGAACATGGCTTTTATCTATGAAGCCAATCACATGGAAGGATGGAACTTTTAGAACCTTCACTGGTGCAATTTGTTTTAATATAGAATACTTCCCTCTCCCTTTGTCCATTTTATGAGGTGTATTTTTAAAGCATTTCATTGATATAGAGACTCTTAATCTTGACAAACAAACTGAGGGTTGCTGGGGTGGGGAGGTATAGGGTGGCTGGGTGTTGGACATTGGGGAGGGTATGTGCTATGGTGAGTGCTATGAATTGTGTAAGACTGATGATTCACAGACCTGTACCCCTGAAGCATATAATACATCATATGTTACCAAAAAAAATAAATAAAACATTTGGTTAAAGCACTTAGCACAAAAACTAGGTAAATTGAATACTAACAGCTAAAGTGAAATGCTGGGCAATTATTTCCTAATTTAAAATGCTTTGAAGCTGTTAAATTGTTAAATCCCACTCCCCCAAGCTCTCCTTCTCCCTAGGGTATAAAGGAGCCGATGTTATACCAAATATGTGGTGCTATCTGTCTTCGGTGTTCAGTCTACATTTTTAAAGCAGATTTGGGAGCTTAGTGCTAGCCCTTCCACGTTTTAGGGCGTTTTAGGATATTAAGTCAAGAATCTTCTAAGGAGACAATAAGCCTTTTGATTTTCTGCTCTTTTACTTGTCAAAAGATAGTACTTATCTTTGCCAGTCTTGTGGGGCCGGGAAACTGAAATGATAGAATACTTAAGAATGTAAACTCCATCCTTATGATGGATACATCATAAGGATGATACAAACGATACAAATATATGAGATGAGTGATGATGTTATTTAAACATTGTTGTTAGCAGTAATTTTATAGACTTACAATTCAGAAGGCACAGAATTGATAATTTGGTCAGAATCCAGGAACCAGGGAGATCATTCCAACCTAATATATTTTAATTAGGTTCTAATCTTCGATTCCAAGCATTTAAGAAGTGATGTTACTGAATTTCTGCTTTCCATTCTTTTCCCAGTTCTTTTAAGCATAGTTGCTTTGCTAAAATTTTCCAAATTTTTTAGGTGGTGAATTGCTTTCCCCTGGACATTCTTATTAGTGTTTTCCTCAGAATTGAACTTTTGTTGAGTGAAGCCAAGCTGCCCTCTCTTCTTCAGAGATAAACATTTCTATTAAAATCTAGTTAATTTTTTATCACTGGCACTCTTTTGATTACGTGATTAATAAATTAGGAATACCTGGGAGAGTAGAGTTACTTTGCAGTGATCCTTCAAATTTTAGTAAGGGTCATTGCTGATCATAAAATCTAAAGATTTGATGTGATCAAGAAACAGGTAACAGTGGTCAAGCAATTGGCTTAAGCTCATACAGCTGGTTTTTAGCAAGGTAGAATTAAAAGCCAGTTCTTCTAATTTCGAGTCTAATGTGCTTTCCAGTATGCAGTAAGGAGAAAGATACAAAAAGAAACATGTCTTACAGCAACAAGCAGCAAATGATGGCCTATGAGTTATATGTGACTCCCTGCCTATTTTATAATGTTTTAATGGAACATTGCCTTGCCCATTCATTTACGTATTGTCTAAGGCTGTTTTCATACTATAAGGGCAGAGCTGAATAGTTTCTGAATAGTCAGAAGCCATCTGACCCATAAAGTATAAAATATTGACTATCTGGTCCATTGCAGAAAAAGTTTGCTGCCCTTTGTCTTAGAAAAACGGTGAGTAAAAGGTCTGGTTGGGGCACTTTGTGAATGACTTCTTCAGTTTGCATATTTCATCGTAATTGTAATTTAGAATAAGCTGTTCAGCTGTTAAACAAAATTATCTGGCTCTCAATTAATTGCAGGTTTAATGTTAACAGATGTGAATATATGCTAGAGAAAGAAAGGTCCATACATATGTTCAGAAGGCCTTTCCCATAATACTTTCCCAAGTTTTGTTTCCTATCCTCATATTCTTGAGAACAATGGAGATATTTAATTCAAAGTAGTGGAAACATATGCAGGAAACATAGTAGCTGTATTCAGGTGTGTGAAGGACTATTGTGTGGGGAAAAAAGGGATTTCATATATTTGTCCTTCAAGTCCAACTAAAATGCACTTCTGCTGGTAAACCCCCGATCTCCCTTCTCCTTTCTTTGGGAAGAATTAATCACTCTTCTGTGCTTCCAAAATACTTTGTACAGAGTACTGTTGGCATTTATCACACTGAATTACAGATGGTGGTTCACACATTTGTCTACCCGGTCAATGGTGGAATCTTTGAAAGTGAAGACAATACCTTATTCATTTTGACATCCTCATCATGGGACTGAGTCTCTGGCTCACAGTTAATCTAAATGCTTGATGAATGAATGTATATTACAATCTGAGAGGGCAAAGCAAGGACCCACGTGACATGTTAGTACAAAGAACTTTGCAACAGTCTTGGCAACTGATAGAATGATGTCCTTCACTGTCCTCAGAGACCAGAACTTGAGGTTGGAATGCCTGGGTTTGAATTTTAGCTGTACTGTTGACTGTTGGTCTTTGGGCAGATCACCTAATGTTGGTACCTCAGGTTTCTCACCTTCCAAGTGGAGTGATAGAGGCAGCAGTTTTCTAGCTATGGTCTGTAGAATCCTGAGGATCCTTTTTAAAAGTCTGTGAAGTCAAAACTATTTTATAGAAAATCTTATTTACTTTTCCCTGAGTTTCATTGGTAGTACAAAATGAATGGTAGGAAAACTAGTGGTACCTTAGCACAAATAAAGGAACCAAGTTGAACAAGTAGTAATTATTTTCTTTTTCATTATACATTGACAGAAAAAAAAAGGATGGCATTTAATTTAAGAATGTCCTTGATGGAGTAAAATTACTAATTTATTAAGTTTCATTCTCTGGATACATTATGATATGATATATTTTGTGTGATGAAATGGGAAGTATGTATGAATCAGTTTTGCTACATTTTAAACTACAGTTGTGGTCTTAAAAAGTTCTTGTGCTATTGAGTTGCCAGCTGAACTAGCCACTGTTTTTACGTGTAATGCCGTTTTTACTTGAAAGAATCACTAACGAATAATAGGTAATGGGTATATGGTATTTGGCAGGTATCTTCTCAGAATTTAATGAAGTGGACTTTCCACTTCAAGGAAAACAGCTAATAAAATTTGTTGCCAGTGATGGAATGAAGCTTTTTTGCAATATTTTGAATTTTGGAAAACTTGTGTCTTCTACCATGAGCTTAAGAACTTCTTGGTACCTAGACTTTTCAGAAGAGATTGGTAATGATATAAGTGGGATTTTAGAATGTTGTATAATAAGACAGTATTTAGAAACTTCCTGATTTAAGGAACTGGTATTTTCCAAATGACTGGTGCTTGAGGTTACAGAATCATGCACAGGTAAATATCCAAAGTGCAATCGAGATGTGCCTCAATTAATAGATTTTAATGTAAGAATCATTACATTAAGGGTTTTGATACCCTTGCAATGGTTCTTTTAGAAAATACCAGTGTCAAGTTTTGGCGTGGTATCAAAGAAGAGTATCTGCAAATATGTAAAAGGTCTATTAAAGTACACCTCCCTTTTCTAACAACACATTTGCTGTGTGAGGCCACTTTAAGTCGTATACTTAAAGCAAAACAACATCCTAACAGATTGAGTGCTGGAGCAGGTAGGAAAATCCAGTAGTCTTATATTAAGGCTGACATTTAAAAAGATGTACAGAAAATGTAAAACAGCTGTTTCCACTAATTTTTTGTTGGTTTTGACTAGGTTACTTAATATATGAACCTCAGTTGAGATTGTAGTTACCATAAAAATGGGGTTTATCATTTTCATTTTGGGTAAAAACTTCTGACATTTAATATTTTGAGAATGAAAGTTCTGTACCAAACATCTTCCACCAAAAAGAGCTACCTTAAAAATCTTCATAATTTCTTTTCCATCCTTTAATTCTCACAGCATTCACCTTTTCCCTTAACTTTTGTGCTTGAAGTTTGGAGGGGCTATTGGGACAAATTGACTAATATACACTTAGTTGGGTGCTCTGCCATAGTAAGAAGCTCACTCTCCTTTATAAGTATGACAATTTAGTATACCTATTTCATAATAGCAAATTCTGTAAAGTAGCATTTATTTAGTAGGATGCCCCTGATTTTAGGATTAAGCTTATCTTTGAGATAAGTTTAGGCTACAAAGAAGACACTTGCTTTCTTATACAGCATTCCAGATTTTATTGTATTCCTTAAAAATTACTTAATGATTACCAGTACTGGTTTTTGAAGGATCAAAATAAGGTTGCACAAAAATGTGCACAGATTATATGAAAAAATATTTTTATAAAACATTTAGGGCTTAGGTTATTGTGTGAAAAGTGACTAGACCTTTCTGGAAGAACAAAAATTAGTAATTTATCCCAAGCATTTTCTTGAAAGGAAAAAGCCAATTTGAATAATGTTGGGGGATAAAGCATACCAATATTATTCTTTATTTCTTATATTAATGAATTAGGATACAAAAAACTCAATAAAAAATACATTAAAAACTCATAAATATTGTTCAGAACTGCTTTCCCTATTAGTCATGTTGATGAAGCAAGCATTTCTATTTAAATGGCAGTTAATAACAATAGGATTTTAGTGAACCAAACAATATATGGGCTCATTCATTTATTCACCAGACATTTGTTGCATTGCCAGACTATGTACCACATCCTAGCACTTCAGTGTTGAGTAAGATCGGATTTCTTGCATTTTAAGAGTTCAATGGCTAGTGGAACAGACAGACCTACAAACACGTAAGAAAGTACTATGGTAAAATAGGAAGAGTGTGGGGTTTTGAGATCGACAAATTTAAAACGTGGACTTCACCACTTCTGGATTATAGTCTTCTAGCCTCTCCTTGCTTCAAGAATTTTATCTGTAAAATGGGGATAGTACTTTAATTGCATTTTTTTTGTTTGTTTTTGGTGGTTTTTTGGGGATTAAACAAAACCTATTCAAAGAACAAAACCTGAATCTAAATGTCACAAAAAGAATATACTTGTTGCACCCTTAGCCTACAATATGAGAGGTACTATATTATGGGCACAGATAAAGAAGCAGTGATGAGTTGAAAGATGGAGATAGGAAAGGAGAAATTTTTTAGAGGGGAACGTATTCAGGATAAGGAGGTATTGGTAAGAAAGAGAAGAATTCCAGGCAGAGAACTTTTCATGGGCACAGGCATGAAACTTATGCTAAAGTATAAGGAACAGTAAATTGTTGGGGAGATTGTAGCCTAAGGGACAGAAGAGTTGAAATGACAAGGGTAGGTTAATGGTCCTTAATCACAAAGGACATTTTATCTCCTACAAATGCTTTATTGCAATAGGAATGACATGAATAGATTTGAGCAGTATTTGAAGGTGAATTTTATGGAATTGAGTGACCATGTGAGTTTGTGGAAGAGAAGAGATTCACAGATTTTTGACTTAGGGAAGTAATTGTTGGTGTCATTAATCAGAAGAAGGAATTTAGGAGAAATAGGTTTGAGAGAAAGCAATAAACTTTATTTCATTTTATTAAATGTGATTTGTCAAGACCTTAGGAGAGAGACCTAGGTTGGAGAAAAGATTTGAGGGTGCTAAACATTTAGACCAGAGAAGTTAGGCATCCTAAGTTTCTAACCCGGCTATTTTATCCATTGGCTTTGTACTACCATGTTCTATGAGAGTTTGAAAGTAACTTAACTTTGTAATTAGGAAGTATCCTCAATGTCTGGGTTTTAACTCTAAGTTTTCTCATAAAGGAAACTCAAATAAAAAAAAAGAAAACTTCAATGTTCTTCACAAGGTTGTTTTAGGGATCACATTTTTTTGATAACTCTAATCCCTTTAAAATGTTGGACAGACAAACAGTGACAAAAATAGCAATTAAAGATTTAAATTCAGGTCAGCAGAAATGGAATTATTAGTAAATTTATTGATTAAAAGCTCATCTTATAGTTACATTGTAAAACATCACTTTTCATCAAGTAGCATGACAGAGTATGAGCTCAGAGTCAAACTGCCTGGCTTTGGATACCAGCCACTTACCTCTTGGACTTTGGGCAAGTTATTTAACCTCTGTTCTAAAATGGAAATAACTGGACTGTCTATTGCATAGGTTGTTGTGAAAATTAAATGAGTGTGTACAAAATATACAGGACAGTGACCAACCCGCAATTAAGTGCTCTGTGTGTAAGAGTTACTGTTACTATCCTCATCAGAGACAGTAACAGCGTCATCATCCTTTATTACCATCAACTGGAAGGATGTTAGTGCCATGTGGGGAGAGGGGGAGATGTTGGAAAAGTTCCTTGTAGAGATGAGGAAGAGGAAGCCCAGAATACTTAAGATATAGTCCAGCATGTACACCTAGCAAAGGCCAGGACTGAAACTCAAGTACTATTCAGCTCAGTGCACTTCTTGCCACACTTTTATTAAAGTAGGACCTTGTGCCCTCATGAGTAGGTTAAAAGAAAATATAATTGTAGTTGGACTTGTAGGACTCACGCTCAATAGAGTTGAAAATGTTATGCTTTGTTAGTGAATTTGCCAGTGATCAGAAGTTCCTTGTTTAGCTATGTTACCTCAAGTTGAGCATGAACTATTATGGGGACATGTACATTTGAATATCAGAATATTCAGAAAATTAATATATACAAAGAATATTTAATAGTTACTCAGTAATAGTTTCAGACTTCCCAGCATTCAGTGGAAAACAAAGCAGCAAGATACTGGAGACATTTTCTTGATATAATTTTGATTTTATAAATTTTTCTTATTTATTAAGTTAAACTCCTACTTAAAGAGGATTCTTTCTTATTTCCTAAGTTTACAAACTTAAAATATTAGACCTGAGGCTAAAGTTACTGAACTTGTACATATGCACATAAAACACTTATAGCATCAAAGAATATTATTTAATACTTGAGTTTCATATAAAATATTTTCACCTGCAGCGCCCAGAGCATTTCATAGATGTAGATGCTGTTAATCAAAGACTTGAATGAATAGATGGATTTTGTGTTGTACCCTGAAGAGAAGTAGATTTGGATTCTTATTGAATTTTTGTAGTATACTTTAGGAGTTAGGTAGAAGTGACAAAAATGAGTACAGACTTTTATCATCTGCCCATAATAAGTGGTACCAAATAAAACCTTTGAGAGTGTTACCAGACAATGGCTGAACTGTCAGACCTTAAATATGAGAAACTAAGATAAAGGTGGCAAATAAAACAAAATGAACAATAAGGTAAATACTAATAAAATGGTAGAGAGAAATTAAAAGAAAAAAAGAAATTTATCTCAACACATGTTCACACAGCCTTAATTTAAGAACATTATGAAAATGAATAGTTATAGCTTTGCTTGGAAGGTGTGTTTTATAATTGGAGTTTCCCCCTCTTTTTCCTTTTATGTTATTCATTTTTTTTCCATTCTGAGTTCCTTTAGCTTTATTATTTTTTTAAAAATTTTTAATAATTTATTTTTTTCAGTGTTCCAAGATCCATTGTTTGTTTACCACACCCAGTGCTCTATGCAATATGTGTCCTGCTTAATACCTACCACCAGGCTCTAAATTCACAATTTTTTTTTTCCAGTGGGACATTTTATTTAGTAAAAATCATTGAGTCCTACATTCTAAAACAAACAAACAAACAAAAAACCATACTGTGGAGTTTAAGAAGTTCGTAGTGAATGGCAAAAATCATTCTTTTGATGGTTGAGTAATACATCATTGTGTGTGTGGCACAGAATGAATAAAGACATCATCTTTGGATAATGTTCATCAGTCAGTGAACATTTGGGCTCTTTCATAATTTGGCAGGTGTTGATAGTGCAGCTGTAAACTCAGGATACATGTATCCCTTCAGATAAGTATTTTTGTACCCTTTGGGTAAATACCTAGTAGTGAAATTAAAATGATCTGAATGGAGCTAGAGAGTATTCTAAATGAAATAAGTCAGAAAGACAAATATGGTAGGATTCAACTCATATATGGAACTGAAGAAACAGATAAACTTAGGGTGCAGGGAAGGAAAGGGAGGCAAACTGGAAAACAGATTCTCAACTATAGAGAATAAGCTGAGGGATACTGGAGGAGAGGTGTGCAAGGGTATGGGTTAAATGGGTGATGGGTATTAGGAAGGCACTTACGGTCATTAGGTATTGTATTAAAGTGTTGCATCACTAAATGCTACACCTGAAACTAGTATTATACTTATGTTAACTAACTGGAATTTAAGTAAGAACTTGGGGGAAAGAAGTTCCTAGTGAATGTCTAACGACCTCATGCTACTGTAGTCACTGGTCTTGTTGCCCTGTGATCTTGGCATCTTGGGTTGGCCCAAGTGGATAAAAAGTGGGTGAAAGCAAGCCTTTATCAACACACTTACATTCTTACCCTGTTCTTACCTCTTCTACATTTTTACCAGACCCTGAGCATTCTTCTGTTCCTCAGTGGGCCCTCTTCTGCATACCAGCCAGAACAGGTGCCTCTTGTTGTCATGTAGTGTAATGTCCAGCTCACACACTGACTGCCTTGGCTTGAAGGCCTTTCTCAGCAGTGTCATAGCCTCATAGCACTTGTAGCCTCTCCAGACACACCTGAAGCTGCTTCTCTTCTCTGATGACTCTCTACCCTGTTTTCCATCAGGATCCCACACAAGTCTGCGTTCTTTCACAAACCCCTTGTGGACTTCTCCAGTCCACATTGATTTATGATCTGCTACTAGCGCAGTCTCTGGACACCTCACAGTTGAGCAATTATTGTTCAGTGTGATTTTACGAGGCTTGCTATTGTCTCAATTATATTTTAAGCTGCTAAAGGAAAAGGACCATGTGTTTCATTTCTGTAACCTGCACAGTACCCAGTGCAATGAGGAGAAAATAGATTAAATGTCATAATAAGTGCCTGTTAGCAAGTTAAGTACTGGGACTTCATGGTGCTTTTAAAAGTCCATTTTATATTTACAATACTTGTTTTTAGTGAAACTTTCTGAGCTATCAATTATTAGCAATTTACATAAACTTTCATTTTAATTGTATATAGCTTTATACATAACAATTTTTGATGAAAAACAAATTGTCTTGGTAAATGTAGAACATGTAACAATCAAAATAGCTGATATGTTTATGATGGTATTTTTAGACCTAAGCACTACCTGTTTCTTTTTTTTTTTTTTAAAGATATTATTTATTTATTTGACAGAGAGAGGGGAGAGAGAGGGAACACAAGCAGGGGGAGTGGGAGAGGGAGAAGCAGGCTTCCTGAGGAGCAGGGAGCCCGAGGTGGGGCTCTATCCCAAGACATTGGGATCATGACCTGAGCCTAAGGCAGATGTTTGACTGAGCCATCCAGGCGCCCCAACACTACCTGTTTTAATTCTTATCTGTTCATTTACTCTGATAATGTGTTGTTGTTACTGTTGTCTATATAAGACTGTTTTACTTTGTTTTTTCAAAGGTCCTAGATGTTTCAGTCTTGGAAGTAAATTAAGAGCAGATATTGTTCAGGCTTTGTTGAGTCATAATAAAAGAGAATTCTGTGCCAAAAAAAATGCAAAATTGATGGAAATATAAAATTCAAGTGGGCCATACTTAATGATTTTCCTATCAACCTAAAATGGCAGTTGCAGATAAAAACATGATATCCCATTTCAACAACATAGGAAAAATTCTCCATCTAGGAAATACAGGAATGGCACTTGGAAGCGTGCTTGACTCTTCATCTAGAGCTGGTCCTGAAAAGTAAAAAGTGGAATTGAACTGAAGCAACTTCCTGGCTGTTCTCATAAGCAGAGAGAGCCCTGTCCTGCCTATCAAAGCAAGAGTGTTCTTTGCTTTATTGCGAATTAAAGTCTTTAGTTAAACTATTTTTTATGCTTTTCAGTATAGATTATGTTTGAAATTAAGTACAGAAAATATTTTTTTCTGTCTAGGAAGTTAATTTGCATGAAAATATTTTATCTGCAGAAACAGCACAGTAAAATGACATACCTTTGGGTGTAATTTTAAAGCATTTTTTTTTAGCCTTAAAATCAGATAAAGTACTAAAAACATATTTTAGTAGAGACTTAATAAATATTAAATTAGCCAAGGGCAGTATCTATATAGAAATGGAGAATTCTTAGTATTTACCTGGAATTATTTATCTTTCCATGCAGAATTAAAACCTTGGCTTATTTATGTCAACAGTCAAACATCTTTCTCCCATTCCCCCTGGTAGCTCCACATTGATTTAAAAATGTTTTACCTTGATGTTTTTAAATAAATCAAAATCTATAATTAAGAATTATCATATTCAGCACAGACCTGAAGTAATTCTGCAATTTTTTTTTTTCCTGCTGAAATGACCTAATCAAAAAGGAAAAGTAGTTCAACCTCATTTGTTCCTCAAATGAGAAAAGTTTCATTTAGAATGGGAATTAGGAGTTAGTTATTGAATTAGGGGCAAAAATAAGATGAGTTAGAAAAACTCTTCAGATACCTCTTTGCACTCAATGTCCTTTGATTTTTATGACAACTTTTTCACAATGTACTTAATCCTGATAAAGCACAGCCCTAAAATAAAGGGGAAAACACTTCAGCTGCAGTGTGATTTCTTGTAATTCTTACTGCATTTCAGGCTGCTTCCAGTCTGCCAGGGGGATTTATTAAGAAAACAACCTGGCTTAAGAAAAACAATACCATCTGAAAAATGCCAGTTATGAGAGTGTACATATATCTTGATATAATAAAAATAGATTTGGCATTTGCCTGACTTGCCTTTTTAAGAAGGGAGAAATGTGTAAGGAAGTACAATCTATATATAGAATTTTAGGTAAGAATGGAAGAAAAAGTGGAGCCATTATAATCTCCTCTTCAAACTGTGTCCTATTTGCAAGAAAGATCTCCTTGTCATGGAATACTGTTATCTATAAATGTGAATGATTTTGAAACGAGTTTTTTTTTTCTTTAGGTTCTTTTTCTGTGTCACTTTCTTCCTTCATTTCCTTCTGTCTTTTCCTGTCTCCTCCTTTCCCTCATGCTTCGCTGTTCATAGATACATTGAATGAAATGTATTGGCTAGGTGAAGCTTACAGCAGATAAGTGTAGGCATACATGACACGATAAAACAGATGTGCTCCCTGTCCCTAAGGAACTGAAACTCTTAAAAAAATAAAAAAATAGGGGCGCCTGGGTGGCTCAGTTGGTTAAGTGACTGCCTTCAGCTCAGGACATGATTCCGGAGACCCGGGATCGAGTCCCACATCGGGCTCCCTGCTTGGCAGGAAGCTGGTTCTCCCTCTCTCACTCCCCCTGCTTGTGTTCCCTCTCTGGCTGTGTTTCTCTCTGTCAAATAAATAAAATCTTTTAAAAAATAAATAAATAAAAATAAATTTAAAAATAAAAAAATAAAATAAGATAAAGCTTTAAGCCAGTCATTGCAGTTAACTAGATTTTCAAAACTAGGAAGGATAAGGGATATCAATTTTCAGTAATTGCTCTGTATACAAGAGAATGAATGTATATAAAATTTGTGTCTGTAGAATACTGAGTAACAGTTCCAGACCTAGGGAACTGATACTTTCAGATGTACTAGTTGCTAGGGCTCACAAAGGGACATTTTCTGTGTAGTGGACATTTGGATGAACCTGTGCAGTTTTGGACTTTCATAAGCTAAATATGAGCCCATGAGAGCCAGTGGTTCTATATCTCAGTCTTCACTTAAAATTTCCCTGGATCCTGCTTTCATTCACCCCCAGCCTCCATGTCCTGTGAGTCCATAGAAATCACTGTTGCAAACTTCCACTCCTGATCCAGAAGTCCTAGCTCAGGTCCAAGGCTAAACTGAGCTTAGTTTTACTACAACCATTGTATGATCCGTGTCTCCTGCCCTTCCCACCCCCAGTAATGCAGAAAACCTCCTCAGCCTAGATCCTACCCTCCCAGATGAGAATCTGAGAAGATAGCAGTGAGAATTGGTTCAGAATGCATTCTTTTTTTTCAGTTGTCCTGAGTTTCTGGTCTCATTTTCCTCAACCCCACCTTCTTCCCCAGGACTTTGTCCCTCCTGCAGTGGCGGCTCCTAAGTCTGGGGCACTCCTGGGGTGGCAAATAATGATACAGAGTGTGTTCCAGAAATGAGATTATTGCTTCTAGCCAATCTTTTTCTCCTTTAATAGCTCACTGTGGGATAGAATATCCTACTGGTTATTTGATAGATTGTTTTCTGTATATGGTAGAATATTATACAGTAATTAAGCAAATTAAGATACTTCTGTTGCGCTTAAATGGAAAGATGTGAATAATCTAAGCGTAAAAGAAAGAAGTAAATTAATTTCATATACTTTATCACTCTAATTAGAAACTGCATATATATGGATATTTATGTAAGTAATGGTACGTATAAATACAATGGTACATGTATGTGCATATATGTACATATAGGCTTACATGTGACAGAAAAATAAGCCTGGAAGGAAATATACCAAATCGATATCAGTGATTATCCTTAGATAAGAGAAGGACAGACAGAAGTAGCAGCAAGGCTGTCGACATGATTCCTAGTAAATGGCTTGGGTTATTGGCATATCTGAGCCAATCTCTGTGGTCAGATGGTTAGCTTATTGTTAATGGGTGGGCTCACCCTAAGGCCAGGAGATGGCATCAGGTCCATCCAAACCACATGTGTTTGCAGCTGGGGAAGGGTGGCTTTTCTGAAAGGAGGGGGTACGGATGCCAGACAGTAAATAAAGCAGCTGTCTGTGATAATAATACTTCGCAGATCTTTTGATTTGGTTGCAAGATTTGTGTACTACAGTCATCAAGGTTCTGTATGGTAAATTGGAAATCAAATAAATAAATAAAACACAAAATACACAGAATATTTTCAGTTTCAAGTTGTTATAGAAGTTGAACCACTATGTATGCCAGAATTCATAGGGATAAAAACCAAACAATAAAGAAAATGTGAAGTTGCTTTTATACCCACCCTTTACCTGTACACTCTGAAGAATAAACCCTGGATGCTATTTCTAATAAACTGCCACCCCCATTTGTTTACAGATATATTACCCTTTACCACATTTCTCACTGGACGAATGCTTGACATTGAGGTCTTGTAGATGTGAATTTTGGGATTTTCTGTGACCTCCCTCTTTTATAGTCACTAAGCTTATTCTAGGATTGCAAAGTGAAAGTTTTTTCATTAAACCTCATGGTGCTTTTGGATTCCATGCGGAAATTAAAGTATTTTGCAATATTGCAGGAATAGAGAAAATTGCTAAGAAGTAATAATGTTCCCTAAGAAAAAGGACTAGCAATCCAATAAAGAACTAATACATTTTACTGGTCTCATTACCTGACAAGTAAGAAACATCCAAGCACATGGGAGAAACCCTCATCCTCAGAAGTGGGTCTGGGAATCTTTCATTCACCCCAGCCTCCGTCCCCTGTCACCCACCTCCACCTCTTCTGTCCTCCTAGGAAATGTACATGCAGTTGTACAGTGTTGGAGGCCTGACAGAAATGGAATTGGCTTTGGCTTTACCCATCTCAGAACATTTCAGAGAAATTTAAGCTTATAATAAGGAGTTGTGGCACCCATAATTGAAGTTTGAGAGAGATTAATTGGATTATTACTTGGAAGAAAAACACATATTTGAGACCTAAATAATTTCCAAGTAGTCTATAATGAATTTGAGTACCTTTCATCGTGACTAATCCATTCTCGAGCTAAATTAGGCTATAGGCTCTTTCTCCTTCAGCTTCAAGCTCTGCTGAGAAGCGGTAGCTTCCTAGGGATATTTAAGGCCCATCAAAGCTCTCACCACAGCCCAATTCCTGACAAGCAGCTCTGTATCTATGTTAGACTTCAGTCCTCATCCTCCTGTCAAATTCAACCTATCTTTGTAGGCTGTTTAGTTTACTAACTATATCCATAAAGGGGTCACATGCTTCCCAGTATATTAAGATTTTTTGGAGGGGAAAAAATTAGCTCCTTTGAAACATACCCTATCCACTTTTCACCAATTATTTGCTTAGTGTGGCACAGCCCAACTTCTCTGCCTGAAGGATTCAAGTGGAGTCTTTTTACTCATTGGGCTGGAAGTGATGGCAACAGCCATATGTGAATTCTGTATAGTCCTTTTTAGCTGAACATTGATAAGTGAATTAAATGCAGCCTTTGTAGTGTTTTACCAAGTTAAGTGAAAGGCAAGCAAGTGAGAAGAAAGAAATTAAGAGGCCTAAACAAGGGATAAGCAAACACACTTTGAGCTGAGAGTCGGGAATGAGATGGCTGCTGGCACAGCAGAGAGTGAGGACGCCTGCTCCAGATGGCAGGCATTTAGGAAGAAAGACGTCACACCAGCGACCAGCCACTTAGAGCTGGGTTTGGCATGGTTTGTCTTTGCTTTTTTTCATAATGCGAGGCTATTGCTGTTTTGCAAAGTGTGTGAAAAGCTTATGGAACTCAAGTATGGGGAAGAAGAGAGCAGTGGAGAAGAGGTAGAGTTTTTCTTTTCTTTGAGGTTATTCTGGGTGTGATGCCATTGGCTAATAGGGCTTCAAAACATAGTTCAACTAAATCGTTCTGCTGTTTACTGCTCAAGAATGGTCTAAGTGATGAAGCACCTAGTTGCCCTGTTAGAGAAATGCGGTAATTGTTAATTTCAATTTTTGAAGGTCTTTATTTTAATACCTGATTTTCTAGGAGGTTTGAGAACACAGAAGTTACTGTGTTTACCTAATCCATAAGTTTACATGGAGTAATACCATAATTTGGTTGGAAACTGCTTGCTGTTAATAATGAATAAAGTGTAGTCCTTTAAATGACTGTTTAAGAAAAGTAATATGTTAGTTTTAGAAAATCCAGATAGTATCTAACCAAAAACCAGAAAAATTATCCACAACCTAAGAATAAGGTTAAGTAGTCCCGTAACCTTATTCTTAGTTTAAACCATGATCAGAAACGAAAAGTGTTGATATTTGATTGTCTTTCGAGTTATATAAAGTATTAGGTGCGTGTTTATATGCATGAGAGTATTTTGTTCTTGCTATAACCCCAGTGTCTAGAAGAGTGTCAAATATGTATTAGGATAGCCAGATTTGTTTTTAATATTAATATCTTAGTGTGTCATTAGACTTAATGTACTGTTAATACCTGTGAGGCCATTAAGAGGCCACACCCATTCACTGATTTGACTTTGCTCTTTTCCTGTCTAATCACCAGTGTTCTATTTAAAATTTTCTTTCTGCTAGAGTGGAATAAGGGAGTGTGAAGTTTAAACCGTAACTGAGTTTCACTGCACATCTTTATTTCAAGGGAAGGCAGTGTGTTAAGTTGCCACACCAAGGAGAAAGAATGAAGGTTAACAGATGTCTCCATGATTTTCATATAACTCCTTTAGGAAAAGGTGATTTCAGCTTTACTCATGTCAGCATATTTTCAGAAAAACCTAAACTTTTGATGATGTCGAGGATTATGAATCATGACACCCATAAATGAAGTTTCAGAGAGATTTAATTATATTGTTACTTTGAAGAAAACCACGAAGAACCGTATTTAGGTACAAATTCAAAATCATTTCATTCAGTTTTCACATCTCTGTTTTTCTTTTAAACTCCCTGGTAAACATCCAGAGATTCTGAATGCTTCTCTCTGATAGATGCAAAGAGCATTTAAGCTAACACTCAGCTGTTTGTTTATTATGTTTTCAAACTTTTCCCAGTTTCTGTTTAGTATTCAGTGAAATGGTGTAAAGAAAACCATCTGCACTGCAGCTGCAAAGGGATTACCTTTGGTTCTTCTTTTCAAAAAGAAGCCAAATGCCCCCTGTGCACAGCCCTGGACTGTTGCTTGGATCTTGCACCATATGTTTGATACAGTTGTCTTGGAGCTAAGTCAATTAATAGTTCAGAAGATACAATTAGCCTTTTAGTGACTGCATTCATTAATAAAAGGCTACCTAAAATAAAGAAATGCTTGATTCCCTGCCCCTATTATAATTGCAGACTAAATATTTGAAATGTTGGATGACAGCAAATGTACGAGATCGTTAGCCCTCTAATTTCCGAAGTGGTGGAGGCTCTGGTTTCTGTAGCCTACCACCATGCCACGTTCCTAGGTGTGCGCTAGGGCATTGGCACAAAATAAAAATGAAATTATTCTCAACAGAAGGTATTTAAATGGAATTTTACACTTCTTAGCTTATCATAAGACAGCTTATGTCTCTATCCAAATGTATATTTTAAGCGGACATTCAGTGAAGAACATGTAGTGAAATGTAATTATTGTAAGAAAATAATTATTTTACAACTCCCTGTCCTTAGCAATCTTTTCTTTCTTTCTTTTTTTTTTTTAGATCAAACTAAAACCCTTTGAAAATATTTCAGCTAACTCACTTGTAACTTTTTCTTAAGCAAAAACCTCTAGGTCATGTGTAGCTCTAGAAATTATTATAATCCCAACACAAGGGTTTTAAGCCAATGCATATCACCAACTGGGGCAGAAGTTATACTGATTTCTTCTGACTTATATCAGGTTTGAAGGAAGGTCCAGAATGAGTCAGTGGGTTGTGGGGGGAGATTTCTATATGGAATTGATTATTTGTTGTTTACTAGGTGGGCTGATACTTTATAAAATGAATGAGATGGCATAAAAAATGAACTTAAAGATTTCTAAACATAGGAGCACCTGGGTGGCTCAGTTGGTTAAGCAGTCGCTTAACCTTCGGCTGAGGTCATGATCCCGAAGACCGGGGATCGAGTCCCACATCGGGCTCCCTGCTCGGCAGGAAGCCTGCTTCTCCCTCTCTCACTCCCCCTGCTTGTGTTCCCGCTCTGGCTGTGTTTCTCTCTGCCAAAAAATAAAATCTTAAAAAAAAAAATGATTTCTAAACATTAAGTTTTAATCATTTTAAAAATTGTGTGTGTGTATTTAAATGATTTTCTCAGATTACTGTTTGGGCAATTTGCTTACATGTGAGTCCTAAGTCATTTATCTCAAATTATCCAGTACTTCCTTGTCAGAAATTAGACTTCTGTCTGGATAACTACAAGGAGGAAGATGCCACTTAAAGGGAAATGATTAAGTAGAGTTGAGGGTATTTGTTTCCTCTTTTTGTTTTGTCCAAGATGGAGATTGAGTAAAAGAGTTTATAGGATACATGTTGGAAAATTTAGATGCACCTCTAACTTTTTTCATGGCTCATCACAGAAATGTCTTTCTGGGTTGAGAATAAGGAAGAGGCTACTGAAATAGAAAAAAAAAATGGAACTAACTCTATCCGTTTTAAAATGGAGCAGAACTCCATGAGGACTAGAAGAATCTGCTCTAAGAATAAAGCTGCTCAGAAAAGGGAAAACCAGGGTAAGCATCTTCAAGAATGTATAAAATTAGAGCATATTATTGGCTTTAGCATGCACACAGAAAAATTTTAAAACTAGGAGTCATAATAAGCCAATCAATAGTGACCAAGAAGTGATACAGAAATGGATACTGACTAATTAATTATGGGAGCAGTTCATGCTAAGAAAATATTTAACTTTTTTTTTTTAATGCTTTTCACTTTCCCAGATTCCCTTGTAAATTCTGGTAAGATTGAGATTTCTCATCTTTCACATCACCATTCTCTGAATATGCCAGAAAATGTGAAGTTTTTTTTTTTTTTTTAAGGATTTGAATTGGATCATATTTCTATACTGGGAAGTTAACCAGAAATTTGGCAGGCACAGATCTGAGCACAGAAATATCTTATTATCTTAATTGCTATTTTAGTGCGTAGTATCCCTTTAATTGGATGTGTTTTTTGAGGCTAACCGTTTCTTTTTTTTCCCCTAAGATTAAAAATTCTTCATGCTTAACATAGAATGAAGAGAATTATCTTCTAAAGCACACAGATAATAAGGGCTGAGACATGGAATACTTTTGAAACTATGGATAAATCTTGTCTAGTAATAAAATAAGTATAATGCTATCTTGGGTCCATATGACATCATCTTTCCATAGCCTTTGTTCTATTTTATTATATTTTATCATGTTAGTCTGGTAATGTTTTCATGAGGTAAATGGATGGGAAATAACATATGCCTTAGATCTAATGAAAAATTATGGTGTAGTGATGTCTAAAGTGAGTCACCCAGAATGATATACTTCAGAGCCAGAACATGAACCAACTCTCCTGAACACTGACATTTGAATTCCTTGTCTTGAATGTATACAGTAGGTTTGCACTGCTTTCCTCGTCCATAGTTTCATGGATTAACCTATCCATCTATGACTCAGTGATCAATAATAAGCCTTCCTAGTAACGGGTGCAGTCTTTTTCCTTGAAATGGAACAAAGATAACGGTCCACTAATTGATTTATTGGATTAATGGTTTGCCTGCTTTAGCAACTGATCCAACTGGAGTAATTTACTGAAAGCTTGAAAACCTACCAGATAGTGACAAATGTAAAGTCTTTTTGATCTTTTACCTGGTATTAAATGTGTACTCTGGATTTAGCATTATGCCTCTTCATTAATTTATGGATTTAAGTTAAGTTTCAAGACTCTGTCTCTAAAACATAACAAACCTGATGGCAAGGGCAGTGTTAGTCCATTGTTATAAGGGAACTCATTGTGTTTATTCAGTTGTGATAAAAAATAATTTCATATTCTATATTTTTCTTAATTGCTCTAGGAGTTTATATTTTCCTTGGATACAGTTGTTCATAAATCTTGAATTTCATCAGTAAGTTCAATAGCAAAAGTTTTGTTAATTAATGGATACATGGGATTTTTCTTTATGAAATAAAAAATACTTGATTATAGTTCGACAGATTTAATGTATTCCAGGATATGTGAAAATCTTGAATATTCTCTCTGTATTTGCCTATTCTGATCATTCAGATATTAGAACATGAAAGAAATCATTCTTTCATTCTACAATCTTAAGTAGTGCCTATTAGTTGCCAAGAATTTTCTCTTGGTTCTCTGGATTTAGCTAATACATCAATTCATTACCCTCATGAAGGTTATCTTCTACTAGTGATTTTGTACTATTGAGCAAAATTTACCAGATACCATTCTGGTAATTCTTGGCCTTATAAATTTAAGTTTTTTATTAAACTTTAAGTAACCTTCATTATCTTGATTGTAGTTGAAGTGCTTCCTGGGTATCTTTGTCATTTGTTCTATAGGACTTCTGAATTACTCTTCTATCTTTGAAAAACCGGTGGGACTTATTTATACTCTGTTCAAGAATAGGAAACACTTCAATATGGCATACATGATAATATTTACCAAAAAAATGTATTTATGAGCCATTCAGGAATATGAAGGACATCAGTGACTGGATTTCCCTACTTAATTACAGATGCTGTCTTGTGACACAGCTGGCTGTAAATGTACAAGTCAGTAAAGTTATAGCAGTTGAACAAAAATGGGAGAGGCTTGTTTCTCAAATTTAAGTCCTAGACTGGCAGGGTTGCTCTGCATGTTTATACCATTTGGAGGCCTAGATCTCTCGTATGTTGTGCTTATATCTTCTAAGTTATCCTCATCAGCATAGTCAAAGCTCGATTCCTGCTGTATCTGCATTCCAGTCCCCAGTGAAAGTGGGAAAGAAGTTTAGGGAGAGCTGATTGCCTTTCAGTTGAAGATAGCCAGAGATTGTGTGCTTCACTTTTCTCACATTATATTGACCCAAACTTTCATGACCATTCCACGCTGCAAGGAAGGTTGGGAAGTGTCATCTCTAGGTGAGTCTCCATGTGCCCAGAAAGAATAGGAGAATGCATTTGAGGCTTAGTACATCACAGGATTTAGTGTACATTTTCTAATGTACCAGAGTTCCAAAGTGTCCTGGCTTCTCATTGGACAGTCCCATGAGTGATAGAATCATTAATCTTCAAGACATCAGATTCCATGAAGTTAGGCTTTGCTAAAGAAGTAACAGAAGAGCCTGTAACAGAAGAATTTAGGATGTTAGGAACTTACGCAATGCACATAGTCAGTGTTCAGAAGGCTCCTTTAGGAATATGATACAGAATTTTTCTTATCTGAAAATAGTAATTGGAGTGAAAGGATAGTATTTTAATATTAAATATCCAATAGCATGATCATAGTGTGTTTACCAATCCTGGATGTTTAAGTTTATTAGTGTATAAATAATAGGGCATCTTGTAATTCATTGTTTTTGGTTTTTAAGAGGGTTTACATGTAGATTCAAAGCAGTGCAACTAAGAAGTGGGATGTAGAACTTTGGGAAATGAGACTATTCCTTCATTTACTCACTGATTTTTCAGGGTGCATCCTAGGCACCTGGAAGTCTAGGTAGGTTAATTCCTGGATAGTCCTGGATGGACACCTGAGACGGTGTCACTAAGTCTTATGTGATAGCAGAAATTTTGCGTATCTAACAAGGCCTCAGGTAATGGAAATGTTCCTGTAGCGAGTCCACACTTCAAGAACTCCTGCACCGCAGTTACGTTACACTGGCATCTGCAACTCCCCAGATGTTCCTTCAAGGAATGATTTGTCCCACATCCTGGGATGGCTACCAGTGGACAGCCTGTCGGCCCTATAGGGATTGCCTTGGGGGCAGAGAGCTGTCTGGTTCAAGGTCGTACCTGATCCCAGAATGGTCCACATACAATGACAGAAAGACCCAGCACTGGAGACTCTTCCTGGCTCTGGCCATTTCTGCTGCAGAACTCACTGTGGAGTCAGCTGGCTTCTTCGGGGGCCCCATTCTACTTTCTCCCCCAGGTGTTGATCCCAGGAGAACTCTCTAATAAGTATCTTAAACACTAAATTTTGTTTCAGAGTCTGCCTTTCTAGAGATTTCACTCTTCAACAGTAATGATTGTACCTCTTGTATGTCTCTGTGGCCATCGAGTGGAGTACCAGCTCTACAGTTTGATATTCAAGTCTGCCCTCAGCTGATCATCCCTGAACTCTGCAACTCTCACCTCATGGCTGCCTTCCTGTCCTCCGTCCCCTGTCTGTCTGATCCTTGCCAGCCCTACTCAGCTCCTTCTATGGATTCCTGTCTCAGGGATTATGTGCATTTTGTTCCCATCACCAAAAATGCCTCTGCAGTGCTGTCCTTTTTTCTGTCCCAAACCTCTGTGTCCTTTAATGCTCAGATCCAGATTCCCTTATTTTAAGCAGTCTCCCCTGTAAAACCACTATGGAGCTGATCTTGAAATTCTCCTAATAATTGGGTTTATAACCTATACTTACGTATATTTCTAGAACATCATTTAATAATGAGAAATGAACATTTTTAGTGCTTCTATCTATCCTTCTAGTCGGTGCACTCCCTGATGGCAAGGGGCATATCTAGTTCTCCTTCAATTGGTAACTGGTCCAGAAAGAGGCACTGCAGTGTTGTGCGGGCTGAGTAATGTGCCTGTGTGCCTTGGAATTTCTCCACTAGCCTTCCATATGTCTTCACACTTCATTCTCTTTACCAGTTCCTCAGGGACCCACTTTGTTTCCTTCCTTTATGTTCTCATGGTTCTGAGTGCTGTTCTTTGAAGAAAGCAGATGTTCCATAAATACTTAGTGAATAAAGGAACCTTGTATACTTAGGGGTTTTTATGGCCCGTAACAAAGAACATGCTAATAATATATATTCAGAATAGAAGACCATGCTTTACAATTTTATTATACATTTCTTAGTATTTGGGTGCTTAGAGTATCACAAGATAATGAGCTCTTTGTAATCTAAATATTTTACGGTGCATATGTAAATAAAATTATAAAATAATGCTATAGGAAATTAATTTGAGGCAAACCACAGCACTCTACCTAATAATGTGGAAAAGATGTAAAAAGTAGTGTTGGGATCTACCAAGACACACATGGGTGCACACACACAAATTGTCTTTAAAATAAAAATTCCTTTTAAATGTAATTATATCACTGAGTTAACCTCAAGTCTTCCAGTTTCATGAAAGTTCAGAAGATAATTTTTAATAACCTGCTTTTAACTTTAATTCTAAATCCTACTTTGTATTTCTGCTAGGCTAGACGAAGGAGTCATTTAGATTCAAAGATGGGCAAGATCAATGACTTGGAGTTAGTTCAAATTTGCTTTTATTCTGATGCACTTCTAACACAGTAAAGAATATATATTGCAAGGTGTATGTTCCAGGATTCATGTGTTTCACAGAGACACATCTGAGACCTCTTTGCCCAGTTAGAGGATCCTGAACCTATGGACTTGCTGCCTTCTCTGCCACCTAGCCTGTCAGCACCAGACAGAGCCATACAAAGCAGTAATTCTGCTGGTCAGCAAGTCCTGTCACTCAGCCCATGGTCTGTTACCCACCGTTCCAGGCCTTGACAGTCCTGCTGTGTCAGCACTGGGAAATTGCCCTTTACCAAGGCGTGTATACAGAGCCTAGGTGTTTCACTTATAGTCATAATGGGACTTTCTTTGGACATCACTAGCCACTTACTTCCCTTATTATAAGTTTCAGAGGATTTCAACAGAATTATTGAAGAGTAGTGTTGCCTTCACATTCTACCATCCTATTCAATGTCTAGTTCTACTTAGAATTTTAAATAGCATAAATTGTCTTACAGCATCTGTTATGGCATTCTCTTAACCATCTTATAGCATCTGATGAAAGGGTGTTACTGTTTCTGGTTTTGTTTTGGGGGCAGTCCTTCTTCAAAATCTCAGTCAACCAACTTTGTTCTCAGGAGAACAACAACTAAAGTCTTAGTCAAGCACATGGCTGGAAAATCCCGTTTTGAGAACAAGGTCTACAGAGCATACATTTCTAACTTGGGCAGTTCACCTAAAGTTCACACAAGCAATATATGAAAAGGCTCCATCTAAGCAAAACAGTATTTTCAAATAATAACACCCCACCCCCAAAAAAGGTAACTATGTGGAGATAACATGTGTGATCTTTGTGTCAGAGGCTATGCATAGATTTGATTTTCTAGCCAGACCTAGAAAGCTACAGGAAAACTAGGACTGGCATAATTTTTCAACTATGTACAGCAGAGTTAGTGTGTTAAAAGGAGTCACAGATAATAGCATGCTGTCATCCCCATATAAAAACGAACCTACTAAATAAGTCTGTATGCCTGTATGCTTTGATTTTACTTGATTAGGGTTTTTAAATACTTGATCCACATTCCCTATTAAGATACCTCTTATGACAAGTAGCTCCCATTTATGATGTAGTTAGCTAGTTGGCTAAGGCAGTAGAGCAGAGCAGGTTCATCTTTAGAGCCACTGCCTCATCCCACATAATTGGCATTCTGTCCTTTACCAATGGCACCATGAAAAAAAGTTATTGGCCATCATCTAATAATCCAGATACAGGAGTCTTGAAATGGTAATGTGGTTAGGGCCAAATGATTCTAACCTGTTACTGTTTCTAAGAAAATGTACAGATGTCCTTTGTAATGATGAGAAAAAAATAGTATAATACATTTTTAAAGTATTAGGGAAAATTTGCTATTAAAAAAGTGATTTATATAAATATATTTTCATCCAAACAAGAGTATAAACTCTGTGGGCCGAACCCATCTTTTCATTCATTCTTTTCATAACCTCTCACGGAGTTGGTGGTATGCACATATAGTGAATACTTTTTATACTTTTGTTGATTTGATATTTTTGATGTCTACTATGTTTGTTCACGTTTTCTGGTTCTATTCTCCGTCTCCCTAGTTGGTCATTCAGAAATTCCCTACAGATCCATGGTAAACACTAAAAATAATTTACATAGAAGAGACACCTCATGAGATCAGATGTACTTGCTGGGTGGGAGGGAGCTTGATTATTTGCTTTTTATAATGTCATACTTGTTTTCAAACCGCTTCTAAAACTCCAGTTACATCTTATTCCTCAGACTTCTTGCTCCATACTTCCTCACATTTTTTTTTAAGATTTTATTTATTTATTTCACAGAGAGAGAGATCACAAGTAGACAGAGAGGCAGGCAGAGAGAGGAGGAAGCAGGTTCCCTGCCGAGCAGAGAGCCCAATGTGGGGCTTAATCTCAGGACCCTGAGATCATGACCTGAGCCAAAGGCAGAGGCTTTAACCCACTGAGCCACCCAGGCACCCCCTTCCTCACATTTCTTAATGATACCTTTAGTTAAGTGCTTTGTAGAATATACATCCATAACAAATTAGAAACTTGGAAGTGGTAAGAAAATGGGGATTAGAAAAAAAGCAATCAGATTTTTCTTTCAAGTGCATGAATTCTGTTTGAACAGATATGATTTTACAATAAAGAAATGATTAATATTTTAAACATGCATTTAATATTTTAGCAGACCTTTAAGGTCAATTTTGTGCTAAAATAATTTATAACATAACTTCAAGGAACTTTTGTGAAAGTAAATTGCAAATCTTTTATTGTCATAGGATGGTTTACAATGGATTTGGACTGGCATACAGCTAAGCTAGTTGTTAGAGAATCTTGGGTGAACTGAAACAAAGCTTCAACCAGTGGAATTGATAACTCAGACAAAACTATTAATATTGCCAAGGGGTCACCCATCTCCTCAGCCTGTGGTGTCTTGACTTTGCTTGTAGATGCTACTACTGAACATTTTATGTCTTTAGTGTGGAGAAATAAAATGATTATTAGTAAAGAAAAATGGTATATTTTTAATCTCCGATCTTCTAAAAATCATATATTCTAGTTCCTTGAGTAAATGTGATACCAGTATGCTCCTCCTTACTGAAATATTTGAGAACTTATGTAGATCATTCTAAATGGCAATCATCCATCCTTTACATAAACTGCTTCCAAAAACAAGTTCAAAGCTATAAAAATAGGAGATAATTTTTAACCGTTAAAAAAATACTTTAAAATGTAAATTGGTCTCACGATGTCCTCAATAGAGTAGTCTTAAAAAAATGATCAAAGCAAGTTTACTTTTTCATTGGTTTATCTTCAAGTTTCCTTTTGACTTGGTTTTAGTGAGAGTCCCTTTTTCCAAACTGGTTTTAACATCCTCAAATTTATACTTTTATTTCCTAATTCTAAGCTTAAGAGTATATTAGAAGAGGCAGATAACACATACCTGCTGAACATTTACTCTGTGCTTGACATTATGGAAGGTCCAAAGAAGACTCAGAAGGGAAGCTCCCTGAAGGTAGGGAATATACCTCAAGTATCCAATGAAGAAATGTAGGAGCCTATAGTTTGAGCATTCTCTGCAAAGGCCTCGACCTTGAATTGACTGCCATCTAGCTCCTGCCACTACCTTTGAGGGGAGATGACTGGTACTTGAGATTGATGGTATTCAACACTTTTCCAAACTTTATTTGTACCAAAATTTATTCCCATCCTTTGGGTTTTTTTTTTTTTTTAATCAAGTCTGTTAAAACAAAGGACCCCAGGAAGATCTTTTGTACATCTTTTGTGAGATGCTGTTGACATTGTTGCCCATTAAGATATCCAGAGTGCCTTATATATAAATTATATATGTGTATATAACTTTATATAAGAAAAGATTTCTTCCAATGGAGTTTCAAGAAAATATCTGTTTCTCTGAAGACCAGTGCTTCCTTTAGTCAGACAGTAAGAACTGCAAAATTACTTCCCTTTTCTCTTGACTGCTAGGAAACTCAGATGTTGTGTTGACATTAACCATCTTTCCTTTCCTCCACTCTTACCGTTTTTTTTCACTATTCAGTTTCTAATCTCTTTTTTTTTTTAGCTTTATTCTTAGCTGTCCCATTGCAAATTCGTACTTTTTTTTTTTTTTGTAGGAGTAAGTTAAACAAGTTAATATAAATGTCAAAAGTTAGGGATTCTATCATTGATTTATTCAATTATTTATTCCTCCAAGTTTATTTCTTAACAGTATTAATTGACTGTCTCCTTTGGGCCAGGGAGTTTATTAGGCACTGTGGGTAGAATTATCAGTGAGGTATATTCCCTACCTTCAGGAAGCTTGCCTTCTGAGTCTTCTTTGGACCTTCCATAATGTCAAGCACAGAGTAAATGTTTAACAGGTATGTGTTTATTAGCCTCCTCTACTAATTATTTTTCAAGCTTCATTTATTTGAATGTTTTCAAATAAGATAAACTTCACCTGCCTCAATTAGTTAATTATAGCATGTAAACTTTAAAACATCTGTATTTTGTTCTCCCTATGATTGTGTCCTGGTGTAATTAGTTACATGAAGAGCACTGTTTTATATTTTGTTTAGTAAAATTACTCATAAAGTCTGACCTCCAGAGTTCATATGACTTTGTGATTAATTGCAAAGCATACCTGATTCTGTATTTTTGATATTTCTTATGTCTTAAATAGCCCTTGTTTTGCCTTTCTGTTATTCTTAGGCTTAGTAGTTATTCTTTAAATCTCTCTTCCTTCTTATTTAATTTTTCATAGGCAAATGCAGGAATTATTTAAAAGCAAATAACCTGTGTTGGTGATTCACCATTTCTTGATGTGGACATGACTCTTTTATGCGGTCATGTGCTGTGATCATTGATGTGTGTGTCTTACTTCTATTAGATTCCAGCTTCCAGGAGGTCAAGGATTATTTTATAACTTGAATGTCCCATAGGGCCAAACAGAGTCTCTTCCCCATAGTAGGTGACCAATAAATAACAGATGGATAAATCAGGTCCAGTGCACAATGTAGGCATGTGCAATGGCAGGTACACTTGGACCTACTGTGTTCACACTTGCAAGCAGGGGCTTACTCTGGCACCAGAAGTATGTTCTCTAACTGATTGCATCTTATTTTTTGGACTTTATATAGTTAAATGTTTCAAAGTAAGATAAATTTTACCTGTCTGAATTAGTTAATTACAGCAAGGATGAGAAAGATAGGAAGATTATGTTTTAATTCACTCTAAAAATTCAAACTGTCTTCTTTTTGAATCCTTCCATAAAGGCAGTTTTTAAAAATCCAACATTATTTATCCCCTCAAGCTGCCTCGGGTATTTTGCATAAAGCATATCATGTGATTCCTATGATTTTGGTGAGGCTTCACATTAGGTGAGATGTACCATTTAAAGTTGAGGCTTTTTTTTTCCCTCAGATTTTTCCATTTGTTGAACTAAGGTAAGTAAGTTTCATAGCAGGTTTTTGTTTTGTTTTGTTTTGTTTTGTTTGTATATATGCAACAGAAACAAAGACAACTTATTCCCTAAACAAAAGGATCATGTCTTTGACATGGAGAGTTGAAGCTCTCTAGATAACCTGCATTTTAATAGTTCCCAAGGAGTTGTTTACTTAGAGGTGGTAAGGAAAATGAGAACTTGTCAGTAGACCTTTCTGGGGGAGGGGCTTGTAGAGAAATAACTCATTATTTGGTGAGCTCCTAATTCTTAGTAAGAGTAGCTAATGCAGATTAAGCCCTTTAGCTATACTGTGTATGCATTGTAAAATCAGTAGTTTCTGGAGGTCTTAGATAACACCTCATAAGTAGGCAGTCTTAGTCAATCAAATGTTCAAAGAGAAAGCCCATCTTTTCATCTGTTACTGTTGCAGGGCTTGCTTATTAGATAACGGGAGCTGTGGGTTGTGACACCCTAATTCTTGTTGGTCTGCAGGATCTGTCCAGGTTCTTCCTTCTCTAGTTTAAATGGTTTTCTCTTCTTTTCAAACACTATACGGGGATGCCTGGCTGTTTTGGTAGGTGGAGTGTGCGACTCTTGATCTTGAGGTTGTAAATTCCCCATGCTGGGTATAGAGATTATTTTTACTTTATCATTTTTTATTATTTTCAGTTAGCCAACATATAGTAAGTTGTTAGTTTTTGATGTAGTATCCAGTGATTCATTAGTTGTGTATAACTAAAATACATTCTGTGCTGTAATAGAGTGTTTACTTTTAGTGTTTGGGAGAAAGCTCTCAATTTGAGATTGTGTTGTAAGCTTTTATCAGATGGGAACATGATTCAATGATACTTAATTAGAAAGTTTTGGCTAGAAGACCTTTTTCTGAAAGTTGAAAACAAAGATTTTTAAATCCTAAAGAGAGGGGGAAAAATGGGGCCAAATAGAGTATTTTCATTCTGAGCTGGCGTATGGGAAACCCCACTGTGCCAGGAGTCCAGAGACTAGCATTCCGTTTTTGGCACTACCTTGAACTCATCACTTTTCTGTGTCTTGGCTTCCAGGGTAAGCACTGGATGACTTCTGAGTCTATCTCTGTCTTCCTGCTTTGTAGGGCTCTTTGTACCTTCTTTCTGAGGGTAAGAAAGGTGGTTCATCCTCTGTCTCCCAGAACCTGGGATTTAGTAGCTGCGTTTTGAGTATTGATTGATTCCTATTGATTCCCCACATATATGACCAGTGTTAGAGTGATTCCTTGATTCAGTGTACAGGGCATTATCTCTAGGACTGAAATAAAAGGATATAGGCTTCAATGGCGGAGTGGTCACTTTTCCAGTGCTATCTTCTCTTTTGGTCACGGATTTCATGTGTCTCCATATTTTCTGTTCTGCAGCTGTTTCTCTGTAGAAGCTATGGCATATGCTTGGGTTGACTTTCAGGGTTGCTACATAAAAGCATTGTCTGCACACTCTCTTGCCCTCGAGAGAGTTGTAGGACAATGTCCATGATTACTGCTACAGGAAAGTCTCATGCCCATTTCTGGCCCATTTGCTCAGTATTTCATATTTCAACCATGATAGTATACTTATTTTTACAAATGGGGTGCTTGCTCTGGATTTTTAATCATCGCTGAGTAGAAATATGGAATCGATGTGATAAATGCTGAGTGAATAGCCAGGGAAACAGTGTGGCTTCTGTGATCAGGATAGGGTTAGGGTGCAAACAGTAAACTCAAAAGCATGATGTAATGATAACACACATTTTGTTTGGGACCTTATCACAAAATTAGCAATTTTGGTGTTTAGAATGTTCGGGCCACTTTTTGCTTTCTTCTCTTATCTCATTCTTTCTGTTGTCTCCAGTCACCCTGTGTCCTTACCACACCCAGTCCTCTATGTTCCCCTCCATATGTCTGAAGGAGAAGAAGGAGCACAGAGCCAGGATTCCAAACATAATTAGTCAGAACACTAATTGGGCAACTTGAGGTCATTTAACCTTTCTTTCTTGATTTTGAGATATTTTTAGAATAAAGGTGTTGGAAGTAAGATAAAATTCTTTTTAGCTATTACTATATATGATGCTAAAGGATCTTCATCTTGTGATCAAAACATCTGATGTTTTCCAAATGGCCTACTAAGGAAACCTCTTTGCCCCAGGGTGACATTAGCCATGTTCATGTGCTGTGGTAGAGTTGTCAGAATCTGGGAAAATTTGTTTCATGGTGGTGTTTTTGTATTGTTATGTGTGTATATGTTTTGAAGATTAATGTCTTAAACATTCTAAATATATATACGTGTGTGTGTCTGTGTGTGTGTGTGTATCATAGAATTTAAGCAATGGGTGGAAACTGTGGAAGTCTTATTGTTTTATTTTTTTAAAGATTTTATTTACTTATTTGACAGAGAGAGAGATCACAAACAGGCAGAGAGGCAAACAGAGAGAATCGATGGGGCAGAGAGCTCGATGGGGGCCTCTATCCCAGGACCCTGAGATCATGACCTGAGCTGAAGACAGAAGCTTTACCCCACTGAGCCACCCAGGCGCCGTCTTGTTGTTTTTAGAAAGGAATTTTAATCAGCACTAAAACAAGACCTGATAAACCTGAGATTTAGTCCCAGTGACTGTTAAGATCAAACAAGTGGCAAAGTTGTGAAGTTTTATTCAAAACAAATATTAATTCCTATAAATACTAGTTTTAAATCAGACTTAGAAAAAAGAAGATGGCATTAATTCAGCCCTCATATGCCAAAGTCCTTCAAATTTGTTTCCATTTGATCCTATTAAAACCCTAGGAGATAGTATTGTCACTTTTCAGGTAAAACAAACAAAAAGGTTTTTACTTAATTCCATAAGCTACAGATGGAGGTAGTAGATTTCAAACCTCTCCTGCATCTATGCCTAGTAGCCACCTACCACCTCATTCATGTATGTCAGAAATAAGGAAGAGGGAAAATAAATGTAGAAGGTTATTTTTTGTTTTTTGTTTTTAAATCCAGCTCCACAGTTAAAGATAAAATTTAGTTCCCTATCCAATTTAGGAGGGTCAGATAGAGGAACATTTATTCCTTACTCTTCACGTTTTCATGGAGGACGGTAATTTCCACTGTACTCTCCAGGAGAAAAAGTAAGGGAGAAAGATGTCTGCTTCTCTCCACCTCATTATTTCCTCCTTTCAGGGTTGAGTTTGGCAGAAGGAAATGATTATGCCCAGAATGCTCCTTTAGGCTCTTTCCTCTTTGTGACACAGACATTCCGTGCTCCTCTATCGGTGAGCTTTCAGGACGGGCTCTCCCGAGTGGCTGGGAGCTATCAGAATTGCTGGCAACTGTCCAATTCAGGGATATTAGAAGGTGTTAGATAGGGCTCACTATGGTTGCACTGTAAGCCACATTCTTTGATCAGCTTTATGAGTAATAAAGCTGACATTTGATCCTCTTACTTGTCTATCTCTCTGTTGGTTCCAGACATTTTATTTTTTTTGGCCACCAAAAAATTCAAGAATAGGCAGGACAAAGAAAGTCAGATGGTTAATATTTTAAAAATAAATAAAAATTATATATATATAAATATATATAATCAGAATAGTTATCACTAAAGATAGTACAGTAATAGTTTTCATTTCTACTTCTGGAGAAGAGAGGAAGAAAAATGACTGCCGAAATATTTTCAGGGGACTAAATGACAAATATGTTAAAAGTCTTAATAGTTTATGGAAGAGAAGAGAGATTTGGGCAAGCTTACTCTTTCTGCTCAGATAGTGCTAAGTCACTGGAGCCCATTTGAATGGCTGCTCCCTACAGAGCTATACTTCTTATACATGGTTCAATATTTTACATTCCTTTTTAGCCCTCATCAGCAGCTGTCCTCCAAACTTGTTTTCTTTTATGTGCATGTTGGGAGAAGGATGTGTAAGTACTTAATTCTTTATATGAGTAGTTTCATATTGGGGTTTTGTGTATTTTTTTTCCTGGAGCATCTGTAAATATTTTGAAAAGACATGTCCCCATGGGCAGAAAAGTCTTTGTGGAATTTTCTCAATGCTTGCTTGTCACATACCAAGTCTGTCAGTCTTTGGGTGGTTTTAAGCCATTTATGCCTGCAGGTTTTGGGGGGTGCCTCTCCAAGGCAGTGGCATACATGTGTCTCCATTTATGTGAGGGTGTTAGTGTTAACCTCTTGGCATTTTTTTATTAACATATGATGTATTATTTGTTTCAGGGGTACAGGTCTGTGATTCATCAGTTTTACACAATTCACGGCACTCAGCACCTCTTGGCATATTTTTTTCCAATTTAGTTACCGTGTCCAGGACTTTCTGAGAATCAGAGTATATATGCATTGGTTCTCAGAACTTGTGTCTATCTAAACAAACATACAATTGAACATTGCTTTGAGACTTGATAGCCAACTCTGAGTTCATCATATGAAAATAGGACCCTTGTTTAAAGTAAAATCTCTGCTAAAACAGTACCATAGTTTAGCCATTTGCTAAGACCAAAAATCTAGGAGTCCTCTTTGATTGCTCTCATCATCTTATATCCAGATTACAAGTCTGTTGAGCTCTGCTTTCAAAATACATTCTGTATCTGACCGCCTAGGAGCCCTTTGTTATTACCGTCACAGTCCAAGCCACCATCATCTGCTTGTCTCAATTACTATTAAACCATCTGAACTGAACTCCCTAATAGTTCTTCTCTTAGCCTTCATATAGGCTATCTTCCACAGACATCCATAGTTACATTTTTAAAAGATCAATGAGATCACATCAGTGCCCTTCATTTTTTTTCCCCCTGGGTTTTGCTGCAGCCCTATAAGGACTTGTGTGTTCCGGTCTTTGACTTCTGCTGCCTTACCTGATTTGCTCTCCCCCATGCACACTCTGTTCTGGTCACACTGTTTCTCAAGTAAGTCAAGCTGGTTCCTGTTTCAGGGCCTTTATTCTTGGTCTTCCCTTTGCTTAGAATGGTACTTAACAACATGGAATTTTTATTAAGTTCTGTCATGAAGGGCCATTGTAGTTCTGGGGACTAAAGCTTGAAATAAGACAAAATTTTTGTCCTCAGGAAGCTTTCCTCCTTACGAGAGAGACCATAAGCAGAAAAGTCAAATGTATAATCATTTAGGTGATTGTAAGTAAGCATAAAAATAGAGAATGATGTGTATAGGTATGCTATTTTATATGAATTGTTTAGTAATATAAATTATCAAAGAGGTCTTCCCCAGAGATGATAAGGTGACTTTTGACTACAGAATCTGGGCTAAATGAGCAAGTGATCACATTACTATTTGGGGGAAGCATATTCCAGGTAGAAGGCATAGCAAGTACAAAGGACCCGAGGCATTGACTGTGTCAGATGTTTTTAAGGAAGAGCAAGGAGGCATTGTACCTAGAAAGCAACGAGCAAGGCAGGGAGAGTAGAGACGATAAGATTAGCAAGTTGCGGGGTACCTGGGTGGCTCAGTTGGTTGGGCGACTGCCTTCGGCTCAGGTCATGATCCCGGAGACCTGGGATCGAGTCCCACATCGGGCTCCCTGCTCAGCGGGAAGCCTGCTTCTCCCTCTCTCACTCCCCCTGCTTGTGTTCCCTCTCTGGCTGTGTTTCTCTCTGTCAAATAAATAAAATCTTAAAAAAAAAAAAAAAAGACTAGCAAGTTGTTAGAGACCCAGATTATGAAGTGCCTTATAGGCCAGAAGGACTTCAGCTTCTAAGCTATATCACAGAGAACTCCATTGGAGGGTTTTGAATGTTGAAGTGATATGATATATTTTTAGAGGAGTATTCTTTATATCCTGTGGAGAATAGATACTATGAGAGGAAAGATAGAAGCAAGACTAGTTACAAGGTTACTGTAATAGTCCAAATAAGAGAGAGAGTGGTGTGAAATCATAGATCTTAGATATATTTCAAAGGAAGAGCTCATTTTTGCAGGGTTTGCTGATAGATTGAATGTGCTTCTGAGAGAAAGGAAAAAATTAAAGGTGGTTCTCAGGGTTTTGTCCTGAGCAAATCCATTCCAGTTACTATTGTTGTACTAAACTTAGTGGCATGAAAGTATCCACATCATTTTGCTCACAGGTTCAATGGGTTAGGTTCAAACAGGGTCTAGGGGACCCCTTGGCTCTCTTCTACAATATCTGAAGCCTCATTTGGGAAGGTGTAAAGCCTAGAGTTGACTCAACAATGGAGAACTGGAATTATACAGAATTATCTTCATTCACTTGTCTAGCAGTTGATATTATCTTTGGGTTAGGACCTCAGCTTTATTGTTAGCTGGAACACCTGCACACTACCTCTCCAGGTAATCTTTCCATGTGGACCAGTTTAGGCTTCTACATAGCACAGTAGGTAGGTTCTGAGAGTGAGGGACCCCAGAAAACCAAATGATCTAGTCTTAAAAATCACATATCGGGGCGCCTGGGTGGCTTAGTCATTAAACGTCTGCCTTTGGCTCAGGTCATGATCCCGGGATCAAGCCCCGCATCGGGCTCCCTGCTCCACGGGAAGCCTGCTTCTCACTCTCTTACTCTCTTACTCCCCCTGCTTGTGTTCCCTCTCTAGCTGTGTTTCTGTCAAATAAATAAATAAAATCTTTAAAAAAAATTACATATCACTTCCTCCATACTCAACTGGACAAGGCAATCACAAAGGTACACCCAGATTAAAGGGAGAGAGACTGATATATTACCACCCAGTGGAAGACGTGTCAAAGTCACACTGGGAGAAGAGCGCATGGATGGAGGATGTTGTGGCAGCCATGTCTGCCACAGTGAGGAAGACTGTAGAAGTGGTGTCAGGTGAGTGTGAGAATGCAAAATTAAGAATTAATCTTTTTTAAGATTTTGTTTATTTATTTGACAGAGAGAAACACAGCCAGAGAGGGAACACAAGCAGGGGGAGTGAGAGAGGGAGAAGCAGGCTTCCCGCCGAGCAGGGAGCCCGATGTGGGGCTCAATCCCGGGTCTCCAGGATCATGACCTGAGCCAAAGGCAGTTGCTTAACCAACTGAGCCACCCAGGTGCCCCAAGAATTAGATTTTTTTTAAGTTAGTTAGTTATTTATTTGACAGAAACAGAGCTGGAGAGGGAACATAAGCAGGGGGAGTGGGAGAGGGAGAAGCAGGCTTCCGCCAAGCAGGGCACTCAATGCGGGGCTCCATCCTCGGACTCCAGGCCCAAGACCTGAGCCAAAGGCTGTCACTTAATGACTAAGGCACCCAGGTTCCCCAATAATTAGATTTGAGACATTTTGTGATACCTATTAGACAACTAAGTGGAGATGTGAATTAAGCAGTTGGATATCTGAATCTGGAAGGGTTCTGTGCTCCAGGTACATTTGGAAGTCATCTGTCAATTGAAAAGCATGGCCTGGATGAGCCAGGGTGAGTGTTGATGAGGAAGGGAAGTTGCAAGGATGGAGGCCCACAACACTTCCATGATTTGAGTTAGGATGGTGAGAAGGAACCAACGAGAAAGACTGAGATGGGTAGCCCAGTGCTGCTAATTGGTCTTGGTAATAGGAATGTTACTGATGACTTTGAAAAGCTATTTCCTTGAGTGGTGAAGTTCAAAACCAATAGCTTGGGTGGGTTTGAGAACAAATGGAAGGGAAAAAAGACTTTGAGTATAGAAAACTATTTGGAGGACTTTGGCTGTAAAGGGAAATAGATTAATAGAGTGGGATGGATTTTAGAGCAAATTATCAGGTCAAATATAAAATTAGTATTTGTGCATTTTATTATTTTCAGGATGGAATATTTTAGAACACATTTGTGTGGTGGTGAGGAAAAAAAGAAAGTGGACTAAATGATGGGGAGGGGACTCCTTAGGGGCAAAGTCCTTGAGCAGGCAAGAGGGGAAGGCAGCCAGTATAATCAGTATTTGCTTGGTCTCCTTCCTCACCTTATCCAGATTCCTATTCAAATGTCCTCTCCTTAGAGAAACATGCTCTAACTACTCCCTGAAAGCTCCTACCCCTATTCTCTTTATCGTCTTTATTGTTCTTCATGGTGTTCTGCCATTAGATATTTATCTCCTAGCTTTTCATCAGATTGTAAATTCCACGAGGACAAAGATTTTGCCCTTCTCATTCACTGACCTATTCCTTGCACCTAGATCCTGGCCTGTAGAGGGAACTGAGGAGAATGTTATGAGTGAGTGACTGCTAAATGAATGGGACAGTGCATATTTCTATGTGAATGACTTTGTTTCAGTGTAGCACCTTTCAAAATTATTTTACAAACATGAGCAGTTCAAATGTGATTTTGAGATCACTTTTTAATTAGGGCACCATTTTGAGACTTATGAGGATGAAAATAGGACTCAATGGCAAGATAATCTGGCAGATTTTATACTACCTAGTACTAAGTTCATCTTTAACAACTTGAGTTCTGAAAATAAATCCTCATTTCACAGGCTCCCTAGGTAAGGAATGGGTATAAAGCAAGTGTGTATGTCTTCTGCCACTTTCCAGTCTTCAGGCTGAACAGTACTGTTGCTCAGGAGAGAGACTAAAATTCAAGAGAAAAGTTATGAGGAAGGTACTGCAGGGTTCTTAGAAGTACCTGTCCATACTCTAAGTCATCTTACTTGTTTGGAAAATGTGCATGATAACCCACTGATGCTTCGCTGGAGGGTATGTATTGAAATATTATCAATTAATGTTAGAGAAGCACTTTCAAATCTTCTGGTAACAGACACTCTTAAGTTCACAGTTGTCATTGTCATGGGAACTATGACAAAAGAAAACATTCACTTCACTTTCCTCGCTTACATAAGTCACTTCATATTGGTGTCATGTCAGATAACATTGTATTGTATTACACACCTTTTTTTCTTTTTCTACATTAGAGTAAGAAAGTAATTTCATAGCAGGAGAAGACTACTGTTTTTGTGGAATATCGTGCTGTATATACTGAGTTTCTTCTATTAAACAGGCACTCAAAATTGAACTATTGACTTACAAAGCCGTGTTATTTTTCATTATGTTACATTTTTGGCTTTCAGTATTATGGAGAAATGCCTGATTAAAAGGAAGCCTGCAAGTTAATTCCCAACATGCCCTTTGGCAGCTTTTTCATTTCACTTAGAGGTGGGAGCAGGTGGTGTCATTTAGAATTAAATACATTATGTCTCAGTTGGCAGGAAAACAACATTCAGTGATGAAATATCCCTGCAATGAATCTCATTAATTGTTCACCAATTTGTGGTAACTTTATTTATATTTGCATACTGTAATACAAGTACAATGAGGTGTCGTATATTTAGATTATACTTAGTGTTAAGTTTAACCATAAACTATAAAAGGCCTTTGTTGTAAGGGCACTGGAGGGCTGGTGTGCGAGTGCCAATCTATCATCTAGAGGAGGCCCCCCAGAACAGACTGTTTTCATTTCCTGCATTTTCCAGTGAAGTGATAGCAATTTCACAAAACTGGCCTAGCTTCAGCCCATGCTATTTTTAGCATTTTACTCTGTAAAAAGATAGAACAGATCTTATTTGAACTCTCATGAGTCTCCAGAGTAATACTCCTGTAAATTACAATGTTTGCTAGCATTTAAATGTCTGAAAATTCCATCTGATCTATTTTTTCTGACAAGATATATATTTAGATTCAAGTAACCATATTTTATACAGTTTATTAGAAAAATAATTCTAGGAACATCATACTAAAATAATTATTTTCCCTTTATGTGCCTGGTTCCATCATAGGATATTTGAGCAAATAACTTATGTTAGTTTAAAAGGACATATTTTTACTCTATATACAAAAATATGGCACACTAGTAAGTATCATTTTTCTGAATTCTTTATTTTCATTTATAAATGGACTTATGGTACATGTAATATATGCCTAGTTCTGGGCTGCCTTGTGGAAAATGTAAGAGACACTTAACCTCTCTTCTCTCTTGAGGAACCTAAAGTATTTTGAAAAACTAGATATAAATGTAAGAAAAAGACATCAATGAACAGCTGACAAATTGCATGGAACAAACAAATGTTATAGGTCAAAGTTGTTTTGTTGCACTATTTTCCATTATTAAATGTTTTTACTTATGACCTTCTTACCAAAATTTACTTAGATCTGAATCTATTGTTATAAAAGGAATGTGTTATGAGGAGTGCCTGAGGGGCTCGGGGTGCCCGAGTGGCTCAGTCTGTTAAGCATCTGCCTTCAGCTCAGGATCCTGGGATCAAGCCCTGTGTTAAGCTCCCTGCTCATTGGGGTGTCTCTCTGTCTCTCTTCCTCTGTCCCTGTCCCCATGCCCCCACCCTGATCGTGTTCTTTCTTTTTCTCTCTCTCAAATAAATAAATCTTAGAAAAATAAAAGGAGTATGTATGAAATTAGTGGCAAATTATAGTTGCTCTATTTCTGGTTAAATATAACTTTTGATATCATGGTTCAGAAAATATACTACAAATACATTTTTAGTGTCCTATTGAAAAGGTATGACTTTAACATGGAAATAATAATTTTAATTGCCAAATCTATCAGCAGTTTCCGGTAGGGAAATGTATGTGCATGCACTCACACACAGTAGCTTAAGTCTAGAATCGTGTGACTTCCAGCTCTGCTTTTTATACCTTTGCGCTCTTAGAATAATTTCATATAGCTGACCTCAGTTTCCTCGATTATTAAGTGAGAAACGGTAAGAGCTACCTTCCATGGTTCTTGTAAGAAGTCATCAGGTAAACAGACAACTGTGTAAACTTCAAAGCAACACTCAGTTAAAGGAAGAAAAAATATTGACCTCAAAGAATAAAAGTATTACAATAAATTTTCATCTGGGGAGTTGTTTGCATAGTTTCTTTTTTTTTTTTTTTTTTTTTTTTTTTTAATTTGACAGAGAGAAACACAGCCAGAGAGGGAACACAAGCAGAGGGAGTGAGAGAGGGAGAAGCAGGCTTCCTGCCGAGCAGGGAGCCCAGTGTGGGACTCCATCTCCAGGATCATGACCCGAGCTGAAGGCAGTCACTTAACCAACTGAGCCACCCAGGGGCCCCTGCATCGTTTCTTTTGATTGTTCATTGACTTTTTTTTTTTTTTTTTTTTTTTTTTTTATCTAACTCTGGTTGGTCACCAACAGCTGACAGGTCAAATCTGGCCCGCCATCTCTGTTCAGAGATGATGGCTTCATGGTAGATTTGAGGTAGAATCAAGAATCACTTAAAAATGAAAAGTCTTGATTACAGATTAAATGTGGAGGAGGGGGAAGAGATGCTATGCATTCAATGTGATGGTGGATGCTGCAAGAAGATAGAAGTTACTGGGGCTCCTGGGTGGCTCAGTTGGTTAAGCGACTGCCCTCAGCTCAGATCGAGTCCCTGCTTCTCCCCCTCTCACTCCCCCTGCTTGTGTTCCCTCTCTGGCTGTGTTTCTCTCTGTCAAATAAATAAAATCTTAAAAAAAAAAAAAGGAAGATAGAAGTTACGTGATTCTAAAAAGTCAAGCACACAGGTTTTTGCATGTCATGAGTTTTGAGCCCTTGTGTCCAGACACTTACAAAGGTGGAACAAGATCTTTCCATTCCTGAAGATGCCCAGAGGTTTTGCTGTCACATGTTTAATTCATTAACTCTAATACTGAAGGAATTTAAGAATTGTTTCACTGGAGACATATTACTAGTCCTGTTATCTAGAAGGTAAGTCATTGAAGGGAAAGGCAAATTGGAGAGTAATTCCTTGATTGTTGCACTCGTGACTCATCAGGATCCTTGGGAGGAAAATATTTATTTGTTCCAGGGTTACAGCATGTTACAGCTCTCCCTGTTTTGCATGTTTCTGGGGGCTGGGTTTAAGTTCATTAGACCTGAGAGAGAGAACAAGGAAACTTGTCACCATATATCCCTGTCATAGTCCCTGTCTCTGCTCCCATGCCAGTGTACTCAAGAGCTCCCATCTCCAGCCTATATCCTTCTGGGAAAAGTTACCATTATTCCTTATTTATTACTCTTTTATGACTAGAAACTATGCACTAAAATTTATTTATTTTCACCAGGACTTCTGGTCCCTTCTGAAGCTTTATTTTTAGGGTTTTGCTGTCTTTTCTATATCCCTCCTCTTTGAATCTCTTATCTTAGTCCAAGGAGGCAATAACTTCCCACTCTGCTGCAAATACCATCTAGCCATTTTCTCTATTCACAGCAGGTAATAGTTTTGTACATATCTAAAGACTGAATGCTGGTCTAAACCAGGAGTTACTAAAGGATCTACTGCTTTGAAACAAATTCATATGGAGATAGCTAGTGCCGTGCCTAGCACAAAGTCATTCCCTAGTTTAAGTTTGAGGTTCTTGTGGGTATTTACAAAATTTGGTTACATATATTTTTTTTTTTTAAAAAGGGACTGAATATGTACAAATAAACATGCTGTAAAGGGAATACTGCGTGCGATTTCCTTAAAGACTATCAACACCGTATAAAAAACAAAGTTTTGAAAAGGACTTACATGGTTCATACAGGTGCCTTTCCATCTGTTCTCCCTCCCCAGCTAGGTTGCATTAACACATTTAAGCAAACAACATATTGTCAGAAAAGGAAGCTGTCAAATTGGAAATGCTAATGTAAAACCTCCTAAAACTGTTAGAATCACATGGCAGGTTATACTCTTATCCTGTTTGATTTTTCCCCCTACTGTTAATTCTAATTTAAAGTAGTCATGTGCATTGCCAGACTTTGAAAATATAATCTTCCTGAGGTTTGAAATTGTACCTTGTCCACCTTAGGCTTAAAATATGTTTGCAGCCATAAATTATAAGTCTCGTGAATGTCTCTGAATCTCTTTTTTGTGTATGTCTGGATTTAAAGGCTGGAGATGCCCAGGGAGTCCTACTGAAGCAAGGCTGAAGGGAGCTGAGACATGACTGCTGTGACTGGGATCATACCCGGTTCCAGGCACTAGTAGGGCTGACTCATCCTGTGGCTAAATTAATCTTCAAGTCTCATTTCTTTTACCCGCAACTAGGTTAGGAAGAAACTGGGATAACAAGCTAAACTTTTCCCATTTTCTATTAAAGAAAGCTTTAAATTAATTGAATAAAGTGATTATTCTCCTTTACTGGAAGAAAGAATTCGATTTCTATTGCCTATTTTTCAAAGAAGTTTAAAGGCTATATAGCATATCACGTTAGTCTATAATTATAATGAAACTTTATATGTACCTTTTGTTATTAAAATAAGTATAATTAGATAGGCTGACTTCCCTTATAATTATCTCCCTAAAGTTTTATTTCAGGCGTAGGCTATTGTTAATATTTTATATGGGTCTGTTTTATTTTGGATGAAGATTTTTGACAATTCATAACATGTCAGATAAATTCCATTTATATCTTGCCTAAATTACATTTGTATGTGGAAAATGAATATTTTCATTTATTTTAAGAACATTCTATGCATGATTTTCTTGTCTTTATCTTAGAAATAAGGAATTCAGTAGGTATTTGATATTATTGATAACCAAATAATAATACCATAGTGGCAAATTAAAATTTAGTAATTTGTTTTATGACATCTTGAGTTTGGAAAATAAATTTTAATGTACTTAAGGGCAAATCAATGCATTTAATTGATTTTAAAATTATTTTTAAAATTCCAGTGATATATAGAGTATCTAGAATAAGATATGTTGCACCCTGCTGAGAATTTTTACTTAGTATAGTGAGTATAGATGTTCTACATTATTAAGAAGAGAAAGGGACATAGTTCTTCAACTGTTTATTTAATAAATGAGTGATTTATAAATAGTAATAAATGAGTGACACAAGATCAAATACATTACTAAGGAAAATATACATACTTTTCATTTGCCCCCATTAATGTCAAGCATAGTATAAATAACTAAAAGTCTCTGCAATGATCCATGAGTTCTTGTAAAAAATTATAATCCATAATTATCCTTATATTTTACAAGGTTAGCAAGTGGTACATATATGTAAAATCTTAACTCTGAACTTCATAGTCTCCTAATGGAAATTTGGCATTAGCAGATAATTAGCCCACACTAGTAAAACTGCTATATCATGCAGCTTCTAACCTCAGTGGACAGTGGATGGAAATCATGGAGAGGCAGGGACTCAGAGGGAGAAGGCTGGCACTCTGACCCTATGCTAAGGGACCTAGGGGTTTGTGGAAGGCGCACTCCTTCCTTAATTGAAATATGACACATTTTTTAAAAAAAATTATTACCTTGGTTAAAGTTTTTAAATTATTTAACAATAATTTACATACAGTGTAATATTTGTTTTGGGGGTAGAATGTAGTAATTGATTGCTTATATAAAACACCCACTGCTCATCACAAGTGCCATCCTTAATTCCCATCCCCTGTTTAACCCATCCCTCACCCACATCCCCTCCAGCAACCCTCACTGTGTTCTATATAGTTAATAGTCTCTTATAATTTGCTTCCCTCTCTTTCTTTTTCTTCTTTTTCCTATGTCCATCTGTTTTGTTACTTAAATTCCACATATGAGTAAAATCATATGGTATTTATCTTTCTTTGACTTTTTTTCACTTAGCATAATACACTTGAGCTCTATCAATGCAATTGCAAATGGCAAGATATCATTTTTTTTAATGTCTGAGTAATAGTCCACTATGTGTGTGTGTGTGTGCATATATGCATACACACACAGCATCTTTATTGATTCATCATTTGATGGACATTTGGACTCTTTCCATAATTTGGTTATTGTTGATAATGCTACCATAAACATTGGGTGCACTTTTGAATCAGTATTTTTGTATTCTTTGGGTAAATACTTGGTAGTGCAGTTTCTGGATCATAGGGTAGTTATAGCATTAACTTTTTGAGGGAACTTCATCCTGTTTTCCAGAGTGGCTGGTGTAAGAGGTTTCCTTTTCTCTACAATCTCACCACCATCTGTTGTTACCAGTGTTAATTTTAGCCATTCTGACAGGTGTGAGTGGTATCTCACTGGATTTTGATTTATATTTCCCTGATGATGAATGATGTTGAGTATCTTTTCATGTGTCTATTACCCATTTGGATGTCTTCTTTGGAGAAATGTCTATTCATGGCTTTTGCTCATTTCTTAACTGGCTTATTTGTTTTGTGGGTGTTGAGTTTAATAAGTTCTTTATAGATTTTGGATACTAATGCTTTATCACATATATCATTTGCAAATATCTTCTTCCATTCTGTAGACTGCCTCTTAGTTTTGTTGACTGTTTCCTTTGCAGTGTAGAAGCTTTTTATCTTGAAGTCCCAACAGCTCATATTTGCTTTTGTTTCCCTTGCCTCTGGCGACATGCCTAAACGTTTCTATGGCTAAGTTTACAGAGGCTTCTACCTTTGTTCTCCTTTAGAATTTTGATGATTTCCTATCTCACATTTAGGTCTTTCATCCATTTTAAATTTATTTTTGTGTGTGGTGTAAGAAAGTGATCTGGTTTCATTCTTCTGCATATTGCTTTGCTGTTTTCCCAACACCATTTGTTGAAGGAACTGTCTTTTTTTCATTAGATATTCTTTATTGTTTTGTCAAAGATTAGTTGACCATATAGTTGTGGGTCGATACTATATATCGACTGATACTCTATATCGATACTATTTATCGACTGAATTTAAGTAAACTTCTCCCAAAGAAATTTTAAGGTACAACTTGTAGATTTTTTTAGATCAGCTGACACTTTCTCAAGAAGTAATTAACTCCTGATTAAGAACAAATCCCAGTTGGAATGGATATGGGGTGAAATTGGTAGCAGGGAAGGGGCAGTGGCAATGGGGAGACGCTGTCAGGATAGGCAGGGTTGTGTGCTTGAAGAGTTATGAAAGGAGACGTGGTAGAGCTTCAGATCAGTAGGAGCCCAGACGTTCATCCATGAATATATTCTTAATGTCTACAGGGGAGTTAATTCTACAACATTTACAATTAGAGACATTGGGGAATGGTTCTTAAGTAATATTTCCCTGTTTTTGTCAGTGGTGAATTCTCAATTCTCTTTTCAACAATGGAAACCATATTATTTGACTTTTTTTTTTTAAACACAATCCCCTTTTTCCACCCAGTATATAGGAAAATAACCCAGAGAGTCAGTTTCTAATTTAATTACAAGAATTGAACAGCACATTTAATTTTCTGAATACTGATTTGGATCAGCCTTGTTTCTGAAGCTTTGGTGTAAAATGCTTTATTGTAATAAAGCAAAGAAAGGAACAAGAGAATCTTAGCATTTGCTCAGGAAATTCTTACTATGCCAGCCAGATAAATAGCTTGTGTGTCAAAGATGACTTTCAAGACAGTACAGGAAGTACAAAGACATGACTTACTGATTTTATTTAATTAAGATTAGAGGATCTGTTCTTGGTAGCACTCAAGCTAAAACGTTTGTGGGAAATTACCATTTCATGTATTTGTTTTGTAGCCAGCCTGCAGTAAGTCCAGGTCCGCTACTGACATTGTGGGTAGAAAGTTCTCTAGGAACTTTATTTTTCTGTTTCCCTTACTGTAGAAAGAACAGTAGGAACTATTGCTGTTACCACAGCCCATGGACAACTAATGATTAAATCGTGCCACGAAAAGAAAAAAATATCAACTCTTGTAGATCACTTGAGTTGCACGTACTCAATAACACATTATGGTGTTCTATGACCTTGAGAGGTGATAATATACCTCTTAAATAGTGTTTCTTTAAAGTAGAAGTGAGGAAGTCTTAAATAAGCCATCAGGCTATTCTTAAAATGCCACCGTGTGTACATTGTAGACTCTCTTACTACATACACTGTTGATAGTTTAAGAACTAGTTGCATACATTAATTAGCACAAGAACAAAAATGCCCATTAGATACAAGTACAATATTCCCTCTGCCACACCTCATTCCAGGTCATGCCCTTCTCATTAACTGAACCTCCAGTGTTCAAGTTTAGTAAAGACAGACCCTGGGGACCTAAATTTGCTTTGCCTCCACCATGTTGTGTTGGCGATAACACTGTATTTCAGATGTGGAAGAAGTTTGAATAAAATGAAAATTTATTGTCATTATATTTAAAAAATAATTTCAATTCAGTTGTGTTGGCATATAGTAACAGGTATAAGGCAAATAGTGGAATCTTTATTACTTACATATCAAACATATGCTAAGTAGACAAAATAGGGATTTGTACAGTAAGTAAATGCTAGAGCTGGCTTGAACTGGCTTGTGGAAGCCAATTACAAAAATTTTCAAGAATTATGTAAGTGGTTGCTAAAACACTGTAAGTTTAAGAACTTACAAATCAACTAACTAAAAAAGAAGGTAGTAAGTCCTCAAAACCTCATTTTCTGTCCATTTGACTACATTTGACTGTTACATATGGTAGAATTAATGGTATGCTCCTGAGTATGTCTTCCCACCTTCATGTTTAGTGATTCCATGTTTGTAGCTGGAAACTGGCCACCCTGGGGGTATTTACACCATGGAAATGGGCAGACACTACAAATTAATATCAGCCCATCCTACTGAGACTGTGTTGTTGAACATTTTCTAATGCACCACTTCTTATAGCTGAGTTTTGTTGGAAATGAATGGGTGGGTGCTGTTATAGTTCTCAGGGCAGCATATCTCTAATGGTGGTTCTCACAGTTTCTGTTACAGTCCCTTCCTGGGCTCATTTAAAATTTTAATTTCTTTGGTTCCACCCCTGAATGTTTCAGTTCTTTCTTCCAAGTAAGTTATTTTATACGCTAAACTCTGAGAACCCTCATAGAGCTTTCTAAATTATCATTGAAGTAATAACGTTGCTTTGCTCTATTTTAGTTTATTTTTACATGGAAAAAGGAGATTAACTCACATAACAGTAGTGCAAAAGCCATAAGAATAAAATCATTCACCAACTTAAATAGAAGTAAATGATGATGAATATATGTGTCCTAAGAGATTATATTTTCAGTGCTTCTTCCAATTTTTGGCATAGATGCTCAATAGGTGTTCCTTGAATTAAATACAACATTCTGGATTGTTTTATGTCTCTTATTTGCTGTGTTGTGTCTAAAACAGTTTCCTTTGAGATTCGTGCTTGTTATGTGAACACACCTACCAAATTTCAATTCTATTTCTCTTTTTTATTCAAAAAAGCTTTCAGACTCTGTCCATTAAATTTCCCCACTTGAAAACTTATATCAAAAAATATTTTTCAAATCCTTCATTTTTGCCCTTATTTGGTGGCTCTAGAAACCAGATGTTCATCTTAGTAAAGGTGACATATTCTCTTCTTCTTCTTCCTAATCCAGCACTGCTTTAAAAATTGCCAAGAAGTTTTAAGTGTGGGTGTTTCAGTAAAAAAGAAAAAAAAATCACTGCTGTCCATCAGTTAGAAAATGTTAGATTTCCTTTTTTAGACTGCCAGAACAATAAATGAAAAACAAGTTTAAGTCTTAGAACAGGAAAGACTTACTTCCAGCATCTTCAAATTAAAATAATTTTAGTTAGTTTTAAAATGTGGCTACATCTATAACAACCAAACTATATCTTTTTTGACAATTTATTTTGTATTAAGATTATTTCCTCTCTTGTAACTGTCAATATGGAAGTTTTAGTATCGTAGATCTGCAAGCCACCACTATAACAGATCCTCCGAATAACACATATTGTAGCAAAAATAATGCAGAATGACACTTCTGCCAAATGTATTTATAGAATGAAACTTATATAACATAAGATATCCTATTCTAGAAGCAGTGTTCATTCTCTAGCTCGGCAGCTTTCTCAGCAGTGTTCCTCAATATTATTTTTGGTATAGAACATTCATATTAAATTAACAGGCTAAAGAAACTTCAATTTATGGGGTCTTATTGTAGTAGAAGGTTTAAACACTTTTTTTTCCCCCCTGGGGAAAAATGTAGCATGAGAAATCTGTATGAGTGGCAGATTTGATTGCTCCCAAATTGTCCCAAATAATTGCATCTTGCTTATTAATACTGCTCTGAAGCCATTGTTCCTTCATAGGAAACAATGCGGCTGTCATAGCTCAGCAGAGTCACAGTCATGTATTTATTTATTCCTTCTATTTGTCAAATGTGGCCTGCCTGGGTGATTTTCAGGCACACCCACTGAGATGGGCTCCTCTGGCAGTTGCACAGGGATGCAGAGTCCTATCCAAAAAGCTCACAGTCCAGAATAGTGTGCTGATGGAAAGAAGACCCATGAAAGAGGATCCGAGACATTCCCAGGAACTTCCAGTGAATCTACGTCCTCACTACCTTTTTTTTTTTTTTTTTTTAAACCCCAGTTTAACATGATGCTTCTGTCAAATTTATTGAACACCTTCCTGGGAAGTAAGAGGAATAAAGTTAAAATGGCCCCTAAGCTAAATTCTAAACTGTAAAGAGACACATAATTAGTGGGAAAGACACAAAATCAGAAAGTCAGTACTTCTCAATATGATAGGATAAACACACTACCATATGCAGTGGGAAGCATAAAGGAGAAGATAGAAAACTTGGCAAAGAATGTGACTCTTGAACTGGGTTATAGTATAGTTGTCGGGTTTTTTTTTTGTTAAATACCAGTAACCACCAGAAATTGAGGGTGAGTGGGAGATACAGAGTTACTTACCCCCTTAAGAGAAAGCAAGACTTAGTCTGAATCTTGCCATACTTTTATTTGCATGCAGGCACAAAACCAGTGTACTCTTGGCCCATTTAAGAATTCCCATCAATGGGGCACCTGGGTGCCTCGGTTGGTTAAGCGACTGCCTTCAGCTCTCAGGTCATGATCCCAGAGACCTGAGATCGAGTCCCACATCAGGCTCCCTGCTCAGCGGAAAGCCTGCTTCTCCCTCTCTCAGTCCCTCTGCTTGTGTTCCCTCTCTGGCTGTGCTTCTCTCTGTCAAATAAATAAATAAAATCTTAAAAAAAAAAAAAGAATTCCCATCAGCTGTTTAATAAGCATTTGCCTTCGGCTCAGGTCATGATCCCTGAGTCCTGGGTTCTAGTCCTGCATCAGGCTCCTTGCTCAGTGGGAAGCCTGGTTCTCCCTCTGCCTGCTGGTCCCCCTGCTTGTGCTCTCTCTGTCTCTCTGTCTCTCTGACAAATAAATAAATAAAATCTTCAAAAAAAAAAAGAAAAAAGCTTTCTTCTAAAGAAGATGAAAGGATAGTGTCTTCCATTAAAAGAGCACAGGGCTCTAGAACTTGAGGGCTGTTTGGCTAGTGGACCTGTTGGGTTTTCATATTTTGCACATGGAAGGGCAGAGATACCTGTGCAATCTTTCTAGGAAACCACTTTTCATAAATAGCACTCATTTTACTGAAGAATATTTATTTTTAACATTACTTAAGCCACTTAACTCACCCCGTGGTATAGATATACTGGCAGTGATTTAAGTGTATGACATAGTCATCTCCAGAGAGTGGAGTCTTGATAATGATCTTCACATGCCGACTACCCTGAAGTGTGAGTTACTGATTAGGAGTACTTAAGTGCTCATTAAACTTAACAGGGTGTAGATTAGAGATGATTTATATATACTCTCACTGTTTATTATGAAATCTTTTTTATGACAATTTATTATTGGTCAGAGTGTGCCATTTTAACTCTGTTTTGAGGTTTATGAGTTATTAAGAAGTTACTTTTTCACAGTTGTTTCTGTGTATGTGTGTTGTGCTTTTTGTTTTCTTAACAGCAACTTAACTTTGTTACCTCGGGCTTGCACAGAACTAGGGTGATGTGTGGGCATGGTATAGTAACAAGGAGAAATAGTTTTCCTGTTCAGGAACAGCTCCCTGGGGTTTTGGTTGTTGTTGTAGTTGTTTTTCTGTAGGAGAAACTGAGATCCCTTTGTCTCTGGTGGCTGCTCTACTTTTACTCTCTATTTACTCTACATTTAATATTTTGTTTTCCAAGTAAAGAAGAGTAACATGAGATTCAACAAAAGCAAAATAAATTTTTCTTCATCATAGCTTTCAATTATGAAAGAATAGCGCTTGAACAGGATGAAAATGGTTGAGGATTGCTCTACAAATGGCTTTGAACTGAAGATAAATGTTTGTTTGAAATTTTAAAACATTCAACATACATTTTTTTTTTCTTGGAGTATCAGAATGAAATCCTCATGGCCTTTTCTTCAGTAATAGTTTTCTCTACCAATTTAGGTCTAGAAAAGACTTCATACAATTGCCGCCTTCTTTAGGTTTCCAACTGCTATAAAGTGTTTGCTTGGAATTTAAATAGGTGACATTACTTTTAGTAACAAACTCAACCTGCTGTCAATTCTGTTTTTGAAACTGTTTTCACTTTAAACTAGAAGTATAAGCCAATGTTAGAACCACACACAAACATATGGTTGATTTAAGCATTACACAGTCATTGGAAAATGTTGAAAAACTAAAAGTACAAGAGAATGTACATGATCTCAATGTAAACAGATAGTTAATGCTTGAGGTATTAATGTTACCTGCTATTATTTTCTGTTTTATGTACATACTTTGTTATTTAAAAATTGCAACACATTATGTAAAGTTTGATATCTTACATATCACCTGCTATGCCCATCTATCCCATCTAATAATCATTGAAGATATCTATATATCTATATAAATCTCTCTCTCTCTCTCTCTCTCTCTATATATATATATATATATTGCTATATAGTATTCTATCCTGTGAAGTTACTGTGATTTATTTAGCCATTTTGCTATTCTTTTTGAAACATTGGGGTTTTTGGTTTACAATTTAAAATCTGTTTTCTAAATATATATGCATAGACTTATATTTAAGTTTATTTTAATAAAGTTTCAAAACAAGATTTAGATTATTTTGATTCAGTAAAAGGTTCTTCATTTGCATCCAAATAAGAGTAATAAAATTACCCTTAGAGATAGAATGTTATTATTATAGATGGTCGTCTGCACTGGGGCCAGGCCAAGTAGCTGGTGATATTCACTTAGTAACATGTTTATGTATGAATTTTGCTCTTCTCATCCATGCTGGGTCCGGGTAGCCATTCTGAAGAACAGTTTCAACTACTAGCCAAACAAAGAGCATGATCAAATTCTGCATAACTGAAGATTTACAAGTCACTGATTTTACTTTCTTTCCCCTTGTAAAATGTTTTCCACAATTATGTGGACTAGTTATTTTCAAGTTTGACGAAACTACCAAACGGCACACCATGCCTTTCTATTGCACACACAAAATTCTTCAGTGTGTCCTGTTCCCAAAGCATTGTTGAATATCAGCATTTCAAACAGTGACAGTGTGACAGTTAGCAAAGACAAAAAGTAAGTGATTTCACTTCTAAAGATAAAATAAATGTGTTCATTTTCAATCATACCCTTTTGAAATGGCTAATCACATAACTTTTCAAATTATTTCCCCCAGTGTTATGGCTTCAAACTAGTGGAAAATAGTTTATAGAACTAGTGCAGAAACTTTTTAAAATACATATATTTTTAAAAGCAGGCTGTTCAGTTGCCTTTGAGCTTCTTTACCCTGCAGGTCAGTCTAACCCCTCAAGTGAAGTGCTTGATTAATTATGCTGTTCATTCTAACCCACAGCTTCTAGGTCAGATGGCCAACTTGCTAGATCTATTTCTGAACTGGTCAGGTGCTATAAGATTACCATAGCTTTTTGTTGTCATGTTTTGATGTTTGTAGCTCTTTGGGAAATACAGTCTAAGAAAAAATTGTTCTTACAGTTATTTGTTGTTAAGACCACATCTGACCAAGTTCCAAATTTAATCTATTTCTGCACCTGACACTTAGTGACTGATTTTCTTAATCTTATAGGTGGAACCCCTGATGTAAAATTATTCCTAATATTAGGTTGAGATGCTGGTTCAGAATGTCTTCTGATAAGAGTTATCTAATGGGTCATTTTTATTATATCCTGAAACATCTGAATTTTCTGTGTGTTTCAACCAATTAGGAGGTAGATTTAGTGCTCTTTGCTTAAAGCAGTTGCAAGATTATAGCCCTAGGAAGGTTGTGAACATTTTGTCAGTATAGAGACCTTGAAATACTGAAAGGTTCGATATTTCATTCATTTATACAGTTGACAATCCTTGGATTTCTAGCATACTCTGACTAAACTAATAATACCACTTTTTCTGCTTCAACAGACTCATAAAAACCTTGCTCCAAAATGACCAGAAACCTTTTTAGGTCTGATTATTTGGAGCTTATGTGTTGCCTTGGGAATGTGTATACACACGTGTGGCTGTGCACATGTACATTTATGTAGATATGTGTGTATATGTACATACATGTTCGCTTTCTAAAGTTCAGTGTGATCAAGAGTAGCACACATTTGAAAAGACAAAGGGAAAAAGAAATGAGAATGGCAGATAGTGTTTCTGGTTCTAACTGGCGTTTAGCTCTATACCATGCAGAGCGCAAGTCATTCACTGCAGTTAGCCCCTAGATGTGGTGCTTGAGGCCTTCTAGTGACCGTGTGATGCCTGGATGTCTGAGTTTTTCCCTCCTGGTGCTCGGCACCCCTGGGGTTGCATGTGCTTACAAATGACTTGAAAGGGAGTCAACATTGACTTGTCCCATTTCACAGCAGTCAGGAAGCCCTGGCTATTGAATAGAAACTGGCTTTGGTGAGTTTTGTCCAAAGCCAAAAATGCTGGGGGAAAAAATGCCCGCTCCAGTAGTACCCACAAACATTAGAGCAGCATCATTCTCTTTGGGAGAGAATTTGCTGATTGCACAGCATCACATTCATTGAGGGGACTCCCAGCCAAGGTGGCCATGGTGTGGAGGTGAGATGATGGAAATGTGAGCTGTGGAGAAGCTGTGGGTCAGGAGAAGTCGATGGCTGCCTGTGTTTGAGTGAAGTTCTCCTGAAGGATCCAGCAGGCAGGAGTCAAATCCTGTGTCCAAACACCAGAGCATAGCCTTTTGGATGAAGAGAGGGCTGTGCTCTGGCAGAATGCTCAGACATGGGCCCTTGTGTCCCATAAATACTACTAGTTCCTGCAGCATGTAGGAATAACCATTCTCAATTTGTAGGCTGACCTAAGTCTCAAGGCTGAATATCTCAGGAGCACTAGGCAGGATTTGTTTCATTTTCTACCACCTCAGGGATCCAAAACCATTGTCTTCCACTTAACTCTGATGATTAAAGACTGTTCATCATCCACAAGGGACCAGACAGCTTTGTAAGGGTTGATATACTGCGAAATTTACTTATAAGAGTTAGACCCTATAGGAAATCTTATTTACCAAAAGGTCATGATTAAAATCTTTCATAATAATACAGAGGAGGAAGTCGAGCATATGGTTAAGAACACAGACTTTAGAATTGGGTGCCTGTGTCCAGATGTTAGTTCTTCACCTTGCTTAACCTTTAGAGGTCTCACTACTTACCTCATGGGGTCGTTATGAGGATTACATTGAACAATACCTGTTAAATCATTAAAAATAATACCTGGCATAAAGTCTGTGCCATAGGAGTCTTAGTCATTAGGTTTTGTTGTTTTCATCCTTCTGGTGAACCTTATTTTCATATAGTTGTATAACTCTGAATATTTATCAGGCATCATTCAAAGTGTGGCGATATTTCACCTCATTTAAACATCATGAGAAACCTAAGCAGTAGGTGCCCTGTTATCCTTGTTTTCAGTTGAGGAAACTGACATCCAGCTAAGTTCAATAGCTTGCCTGAGGGCACGTGGCTACAAAGTGGCAGAGCTGGGTGCCAGGCGGTCCGATGGTCCCTGCTCTTAACCACTGTAGTGTACCAAGTCTTCATTTCCAAGGCCTTCCCATGTCTCCGTAGCCTCATTTTCTCCTGTTGTCTTTTCCCCACTACTTCTCAATAGCAGAGACACCAGCCCCTAGCAAGCAAGCCCTCCTCATCCTCCTTACGAACATCAAACTAATGCTTTGCTTTGCTGGATTCTACTCACAAAGATTCTCATCTTGTGTCTCCACCACCCCAAGTACCTTTCTTGACCTAATCTCACCTCCCAGCTTGTATTAATTTTGCCACAAAATCTCTATTCCTGGGGCGCCTGGGTGGCTCAGTTGGTTAAGCGACTGCCTTCAGCTCAGGTCATGATCCCGGAGACCCGGGATCGAGCCCCACATCGGGCTCCCTGCTCGGCGGGAAACCTGCTTCTCCCTCTCTCGCTCCCCCTGCTTGTATTCCCTCTCTCGCTGTGTTTCTCTCTGTCAAATAAATAAATAAAATCTTTAAAAAAAAATCTCTATTCCTTTTTGGGGGGAAATTCCAGGTATGTACTATTAGGATTCATTAGGATCCTCCCAAGATAACATTTCACTGCCCATTCTTCTGTTTTCTTTTCCTTCTTACTATCCACTTCAGTCTCAAGCTCAAACCTTGATGGTTAAGCCAATTCTGGATACAAACCCTATGAGAGTACAACACAGGCCCACGGAACAAGTGCCGTGTAAGTCCCACCAGGGAGAGATTGGCTCTGTGGGGGCCGTATTAGTGTTAAACTACCTGGTGAATTTGCCAGAGGGATATTCTTTTTACTATAAAGTGACATGTGCCACACAGGAGTTCCCAGTTCCCCAAATGTCTGACAGAGACTCAGGTGTTCCAGTAATGCTAGAGCTCTCTAATAAGACAGTCTCTTCAGGTCAGCCTCTTTAACCCAACAATTGTCTTTTTCTGTACATCACTAGTGTAATGATTAAACAAATAACATTAGTACAACTTTCAGTACCTTACTGTGAAGATGCAGAACAGCGCTAAAGTAACATGTGCCATACACAGACAATAACTCCAGAAAAATCTATCACCACCAGACATCAAAAGGATTTTGACAGGCACAAGACAGTGCATGGCAATATAAGGATTTGTATTTCTATGAAGAAGTTTGGGAGGTGCGATGGAGGTTATTTTGTTGTTAATTTTAATGTATTCAGAAAAGCCGTTGAAATAAAATACGTTTTCATGGATGTTTTCTAATTATAAACAAAGACTAATTTCTCTTAAACCTTTTAATATATTCACAGAAATGTTTGTACATTCGCTAATGAGTGCCATTATATTGAGGGGCACATTGCACACAGAGGATTGCATTTATGCAAGAATGACCCTGCATAAATGCAGACGGCTTCACATGCACTGTCAGGGAATTAAGGATGAGAAGCTCCATCCCCTGAGTTCTTCACAGAAAAGTTAGTTATTGCTTTACTTAAGTGCCTTGGATTTCATAGCACGAGTAGTTTTTTTCTTATAGATTTTCTTAAAATTTGACACTCTAGATTCCTGTGAGATTAGGAAAGAAGTAACTTTATGCCATTGAGTTGCATGTCTATGTCTGTGGGTCTCTTTGTGTGAGCATATGGGGGCTGGGGACGGTGCAGTGACTCGTCCTTAGCTGGGCAAAGAAGACCATGATAAAGCAGAATAGTTCAGATAGTCCGGCTGTTGGTCTCTGGGTCTATAGTGTGCTTAATAATCATATGCTTGTTTGTCTGTCTGCAGATTTGAATTGTTTCCCCATCATGAGATACCATCAGTGGAAACTGCTTCAAATCCAGAGCAGTCTTTGGATGAGCCATTGTAACTTCTGTCTCTTAGCTCTCTTTATTCTTACTTTTCATTTATTACTAACTTTTGTTTTTTTCTCTTCCCATATTCTTTCCAATTATCCATACTAAATGATAGCTAAAAATAGCATGGATAAGTGACATTCATGGACAGTTTATAATTCTCAGTTGAGTCAATAATTTCAACCTTGTCTTCCATCACATCTTTTTATGAGAGCTATTCAAAATGACCAGAGTTGATTAATTTGTATTTCATTGCTGCCCTTCATCTCTGCACATTATCTAGTGAAAAAATGGCTAGGGCCAAAGGATGGTGAAAGAGAATGAAGGAGGAGATGTGGGTAATCTATCAGTTGAATAATCAATCCCAGAATAATTAGGAATTAGCTGACTACTAAATTACAACCCTGTATGCAAATAGCTGGTGGTATATAGCAGTTTGTGTCTTTTCTGTGCAAGAAGTCTTTTCTTTTATGCTGGATGAATACAAAATGGCACAGAAGTGAATGTGGAAGATGATAAGCCAAAGAAGCTGAGCATGAAATAAAAGATATAACCAGGAAAGAGTGGATATAGTCTAAGAAGGTAAAGAGAAGAACAAAGAGCACAGGCAATAAAAAAATAATTAGAAAAAAAAGCAGAGAAAAGTGGAAGAATGGAGTTGTGCTTTAGAAATGCTTGCTGAAAAGATGAAAATGCATTCAAAAGATTAGGTCAGAGGGATCAAGGAACTTATGAAATTATTATCAAAGATGTACTGTGACATTTATAAGGATTTTAGGAACATACTTGGTTTATTTTCTTTGAAAAAGTTTTAGCATGTATATTTCTGTGTCTATTTCCTTAAAGCCATCTCTCTACTGTAAGCACTCAATAGTCACTAAAAAAAATAAAATCCTTTATTTATCTATAAGATACATTTTAAATGTGTGCTTTACATTAGAGCTGTGTGCTAGTGCCAGATAAACAGTAACCAACTAAGCAGGGCCTGTTTTCAAGAAGCTGATGATTTGGTAAGGAACACAGACAACTCAGCATGTTAAAATAAGTGCTCTGATGCTGAAGCCTGTAAGTGGGAAGAAGGATGCCTACCTCAGTCTGGGAGGGAGAAAAGGCTTTTTCCATAAAATGATACCTGATTGAGAGATCCAGGGTAAATGGAAGCGAAGAGTGAGGGAAGGGGATGTCAGTGAAGATATTCCAAGCAGGAGGAACAACATGTGTACACTTCTGGAGAGAGAACATGGAACTCTGTGGAGCTGAAAGATATGCTATGGCTATAGTATATCATAAGAGACGAGAAAGGGAAGAGAGCTCAAGGGAGCTTTCTTTTTAGCATATATTTTTCCAGATTTATTGAGATACACTGGGTATACAATATTGTATAAGGTTAAAATGTACAATGTGATGACTTGAAACATGTGTATACTTTGAAACGTTTACCACAACGAGGTTGTGTAATGCCTCCTTCACCTCACAAAATTACAATTTTGTTGTTGCTGTGGAGAATATTGGAAAATCTACTCCCATGGCAAGTTTGATGTGCATAATACAGTATGGTTGGCTATGTGCATTATATTCTCAAGGCTTAGGCATTTTATAACAGAGTTTATACCCTTTTATCAACATTTCCCCAATTTTCCTTCCCCTTGGCATTAACATTTTCCTTCCCCATGTAGTTCAGTATTTGTAGATGCTACATATGAGCAGTATCATACAGTATTTTTCTTTCTCTGTCAGATGTATTTCATTTAGATAATGCCCTGAAGGCCCTTCCATATCATCAGAACCAATAGGCTTCCTCCTTTCTATGACTGAATAATATTCCATTGGATATAAATATCACATTTTCTTTATCTGTTCATCCATTGATGAATACTTAGGTTGTATCCATGTTTTTGCTATTGAGAATAATGCTGCAATGAACATGGGAGTGTAGATACATCTTTGAGATGGATCTCATGTTTTTCAGGTGTACACCTAGAAGCAGGATTGCTGGATCTACTTGTAATTTTTCTAGGAACCTCCATACTGTTCTCCATTTTGACTGTATGTGCATTTCTATCAGCTGCACAGGGTTCTCTTTTTTTCCACATTCTTGCCAACACATATCTCTTGTTTCTGTTTTTTTGTTTTGTTTTTGTTAAATAATAGCCATTGTAACAGGTATGAGATGATGCCTCACTGTGGTTTTGATTTGCATTTCTACAATCTTAGTGATGTTGAGTATCTTATCATGTACCTTTTGGCCATTTGTGTGTCTTCTTGGGAAAAATATCTGTAAAAGTTCTCTGTCCATTTTATAGTCAGATTATTTTTTTGCTGTTGTCTGAGTTCCTTATATATTATGAATATTAACCCTTTTTCATATTTATGGCTTGCAAATATTTTCTCCTATTCCATTGGTTATCTTTTCATTTTGTTGACTGTTTCTCTATGTAGGAACTTTTTAGTTTGATGTGCTCTCACCTACCCACTTACTGATTTGTGTTTCTGTTGTTTGTGCTTTGGATGTCATTCATATTCAAAACATCATGTCAAGACCAATGTCAAGGAGATTTTTTTTTCCCTATGTCATCTTCTAGGACTTCTATAGTTTCAGCTTACATTTAAGTCTTTAATATGTTTTGATGTTTTTGTGAGTGGTGTAAGACAGGGGTCCAATTTCATTCTTTTGCATGTGGGCATCCAGTTTACCCAACACTATTGAAAAGCTAATTCTTTCCCTACTGAGTATTCTTGGCTCCCCTATCAGATTTTAGTTGATCATGTAGGTATGGATTTATTTCTGGGTTCTCAAGTCTGTCTCATTGGTCTGTGTGTCTGTTTTTATACCAATATACTGTTTTTTAAAATATTGTTTTGATTATTATAGCTTATGCATATCAAGATGCATACTTCCAACTTTTTTTTTTAAGCTTCAGGTGCACATTATCAACTTAACATCTAGATATACTACAGAGAGATTGCCCCAAAGTCTAGTTACCTTCCATTACTCTACAGTTGACCTCCTTCACCCTTTTGCCCACTCATCATTTTCCCCTCTGGTAAACACTGACCTATTCTCCATTATGCTTGCAATAGGTATTTGTCTTTCACCTCCTGACTTATTTCATTTAGCATAATACCTTCAAGGTCCATCCATGTTGTTGCAAATAGCAAGATTTCATTCTTTTTAATGGTTGAGTACTATTCCATTGTGTTTGGCTCTGTCCACACACACAGACACATGCACACAGACACACACACATATGTCTTCCACATCTTCCTCATTCATTGATTGATTGATTCAATCATTCATACTTAAGTTGTTTCCATATCTTGCTTGTTAGAAGAAATGCTGCTGTGAGCACAGGGGTGTATTCATCTTTTCAAGTTAATATTTTTATTTTCTTTGGATAAATACTCAGTAGTGGAATTGCTAGATCAAATAGTAGTTCCATTCTTAAGTTCTGAGGAATCTCCATACTGTTTTCTATTGTGGCTACACCAATTTGCATTCCCACCAGTGCATGAAGGTTCCTTTTTGAACACCTCCTCTCCAATCCTTATTATTTCTTGTCTATTTGATAATAGCCCTTCTTATGTATTTGATCATAATCTAATAGGTGTTACATGATATCTCATTGTGGTTTTGATTTATATTTTCCTGATGATTATTGATGTTAAATATCTTTTCATGTGCCTGTTGGCCATCTGTATGTCTTCAGAAAAGTGTGTATATTCAGATGCAAATAACCTTTTCATCAGGTTTGTTTTTGTTGTTGAGTTGTATAAGTTCTTTATGTATTTTGGATATTAACTTCTTATCAGAGGTATGCTTTGCAAATATATTCTCCCATTCAATAGGTTGCTTTGTTGGTTTGATGATAATTTCCTTTGTTGTGTAGAAGCTTTTTAGTTTGATGTAGTTCCCCTGGTTTATTTTTGCTTTTATTTCCTTTGACTTTGGGATCTGATGAACAAAAACATTGCTAAGACTCATGTCAAGGAGATTACCACCTGTTTTATTCTAGGAATTTTACAGTTTCAAGTCTTGCACTTATATCTTTAATCTGTTTGAGTTAGTTTTTGTTTATGGTGTAAGATAGTGACCTGTTTTTACTCTTTTGCATGTAGCTGACCAGTTTTCCCATTACCACTTAATGAAGAGACTGTCAGAGAAACTAAGAAAATCCAATTTATACCTACATCAAAAAGAATAAAATACTTAGAAATAAATCAACCAAGGACATGAGAGACCTATACACTGAAAACTATTAAGACACTGATGAAATACGGTGATCCCTGAAGCTTTGTTCTTTCAAAGATTGCTTTGGCTATTTAGAGTCTTTTGTGGTTCCATACATATTTTTTGGATTGTTCCTTCTATTTCTTTGAAGAAAGCCCTTGGAATTTTGATAAGGCTGGAAGTGAATCTGTATATGACTTCGAGTAGTATGTATATTATAACCATGTTAATTTCTAATCCATGAACATAGACTATCTTTCCATTTATGTATGTCTTCTTCAATATCTTTCACTGTTGTCTTAAAATTTTTTGGTGTATAGATGAGGAGAGCCTTTAATGTAAGTCAGGTTACTCCTTTTTCTACTTAAGTCCCTCCAGTGGCTTCCCACTGTGAGTAGAACAGAATTAAAATTGTTCATAATGGCCTGCAAAGCCCTGCGGATCTGGCCCTCTTTTGACACTGGACTCATCTTCTTTGCTCTGGTCTGTCTTTTCTTCCTCTTCTTTTTGCCCCTTAGATATACTAAGCCTCAGAGTCTTTAAATTCAGGTTTCCTCTGGTCTTTACTTGTTTCTGCTTATTATTCAAGTCTGCACTCAGATGCCATCCCTTCCTTGAGTCCTTTCCTGAACAGTCTTAATTAAAGCAGAATTTCAAGTCACAGTCCATAATTTCTTCTTATTTTATTCATAGCATCTATCACTTCCTGAGGTTGGTAAATATGTGTTCATCTCTTTGTTTTCTACCTTCAACCCCAGTGGTAAGGCTTGGTGGGCAGGGACTCTGTATCAATTATTGCCGTATTCTCCATATCTAGAACAGTGGTAGGCACATACTAAGTATTCAATAAAAGCAGAGGAAGAAGAGATCAGCTCCACAAAGTATCTTAAATACCATGCTTTGGGTTTTATACAGAAAGCACTAGCTTTTATGCACAGTGGGGCATTATCAGAAGATTTGTGCTTTAGGAAAACCATCCTTGCAGTATCATGAAGTATGAATTTGGGGCTTGGTGGAAGCAGAAAGACTAGTTAGGAAACTGTTGAGGTTATTCCAGTTCTCTCCCCACTTCAAATGCTCTCCTGGACCATAGGAATGGCAGTAGAAACAGAATGAGGTAGAAACAGAATCCATTGAACTTGATGATTAATGGATAAACCTAGAAAGGAGAAAGAAGAGTCAAGATGATATCCAGGTGTTTTTCTTTCATAAATGAATAAAAAGAGAAGTAAGCATAGGAGATTGGGAAATGAGAGTCCTCAGCAAATGAATGGTAAACAAAGTTATGAAGCTGGGTGAGATCAGCTCCCCTCAGGGGAGAGGGTGGGGGAAAATGAGACTAGGAGAGGGTTAAACCTGGAATCCTGAGGTACACATATAAAATCAAAATTAAAAAAACTTTTTTTTTTTTTTTTGCTTAAAACAATAGTGAAAGTAAAGTAATTAGAAAATTTGGCTATGAGGAAATAATTCCTCCCTTGTGTGAATCCTCTTTCTGATTCTGTCTGCTTGTGTCTCTGATCAATATTTTTGACTTTGTTAAAACAGGTAAACTAGTTCTGTAGTAGATAAGGTTATATTGAGGGTAATTTTACCTGACTCAAAAGCAACAACAGTATGGGTTAATAGGATAAATAAATTATATGACAGACTGAAAGGTCAGTTTTGCATTTTGCAGAATAAATATTAGCACAAGAAAAACAGGAAATACTGATAGCATTATAATGACTGTATGTTAATGCTTCCAGGTAATCATTAATCAAGTCATTTTAAATGCCAGAGAAGCTGGACCTTGTTTTCTATCCTTCACACAAACAGGATCCAATGGCCCAATTAAGCATGAAAACTGCCAGAAGTTTCATCAGAAGCACCAGGAACTAAAAAACCAGGTCCTACCCTCTGAATACTTATTGCCTGAAGTTACTGATTACAATTTCTCTGAATTCATCAGAATTTCTAATTAGTTATGATTCTGTTTACTTTGTAAGAGACTTGAAAGCCAAGATATTAGGCATGTTTTCTTGAAGAAATGAAATAAACAAAAAAGTTAGAACAAATGTAAATTCTGTTTTCATAAGGGAAACAGAGTTCAAAAGGGATTAAAAAATAAGTTAATGTGATTTCATTCCCTATCCTCATCCCCACCATGAAAATCTCTTATTCCCTAATAAGAAATGAAAACCATTTTTCTAGGTCACATACATTTATACTGTTTCACTGTACTTGACAAGTTAAAGCCCTTCAAAATTGGAGTCAAATATAAATTAAGAGCCAGAAAATAATTGGGAATAGCCTATATTTAGTATGTGTTTCCCTAATTCTTTTAAATGATCTTTGTGTTGTTTAAAAATGTTTAATTTATTCTTATTTGCAGATAACTCAATAGTGAATATACTCACAACAAATTCTAGTATTTAATGAAGTCATAAGAACCAAGAATTATATGACAAATAAATTATAGCAAAATGATACAGAATTTCTGCTGTAACCTTATACATGTGGTCCGGAAAATACAACTGGCAAAACCACACTCTGAAAGTAACCAAGTTTATGGGGAAAAATAGGCTTGAGGTGGATCACTGAAAACTTAGGCAACATTGCAACAGGAGCACTTGCAAAAACAAATTTGAAAGAAACCCAATAAAAATACTAGCCTGGTTGGGGCATGTGGGTGACTCAGTTGAGTAAGTGTCCACCTCTTGATTTCAGCTCAGTCTCAGGGTTGTGGGTTCAAGTCCTGAATTGGACTCCATGCTAGGTGTGGAGCCTAATTTAAAAAAAACAAAAAAACAACAAAACATACTAGCCTGGTTGAAAAGACAAGTGAAATTCCTATTTCTTAAGTAGGTGAATTATTATAGTAAATATAGGATTTAGTGTTGAAAGAAAATGAATGTAGCTTGTTGGAAGATGCAAAAGGAATTTAGAGGCTGTTGAGTTATAAAAACAAGACAAAGATGAAATGAACAAGTGCACAGGAGAAGTACCTTAAGCTCTTCTCGAGACAGGTAGGGTAGACAACCTGAACCAGGAAGGACTGAATGAACTGATTGGGCATTGCGTACAGTAATGTATTCAGATGTGTCCAGCTGCTATTTCTTCTGAGAAAAATATTAGAAAACTGCACATGACACAATGCTACATCGATGTTTTTCTGACTTCGTTCAGAAGAGACTATACCTACAAATAAGTAAATGGTACAACACTATAATGGGAATTTCTGCCCAAATTGATAATTTTTAAATCTGTAACTTATAAAGCTTTTACCCTAATGACCCCCAGTTTATAACTTCTGACTTCAGAGAGATGAACAATTTAGAGACAAAGTGCTTGATTTCAAGTCCAGGGTCTTCTACCTCCAATCTGGGTCATTTGGGACAAGTTACATGATTTGTAGCCCTCTGTTGCATATATTTAAAATGGGGCTAAGGACATCACCAGCTTCCTATATTGTTATGAAGGTTCTGGAAGATAATGTGGGACAAGTGCTTGGCAAAGTAGCTGACACACAGGAAGTGCTCCATAAAGTACATTGCTGTGGTTAAATAAAAACCCTTTGTGACATTCAGCCCTTTAAACTGCCTGCATTTTTTATACACCTTTAAAAGGGCCGTTCCTTAGAGAAGTTCTGTCTTTTCAGTCAGAAGATGTCATCCTGGTCAACTTAGTACCAAAGTCTTTTCTCAAAGGAACACGTTAGGTCTCTGAAGACATCCAAGTGGGTGTTAGTTCTACCCCAAAATGATAGATCCCCTGTGGCATTTCTTCACAGTGAGTTAGAAAAATTGGGGGGGGGGGGAGTCTAGGCTTAATACACTTTTCTTTTTTGTAGTAAATTTAGCTGCTTTGAGGTCTTCATAACATAGCCCTTTCTCCACACTCCCAAAGGTTGGGGGCGGGTGTGGAGAACCTTAGGAAATGACTATTGAGATCTTTCTTGTCTTCACTTGTGAAAAGATGATACAGTGAGTAGAATATTTCTTTCCACCAAGTTAATAATGATGAGGTTTTGCTTTACAATCTTATGACTATAATTGCTTTGCCATAAATTTTGTAGGAAGGCCAGAAAAGCCAGAAGTCAAATAACACCCTCCCTTAAAAAACAAAACAACAACAAAAAAAAACAAGGAATGGAAACGTTCCTGAGTTTTGCTTCTGGAAGTATAAGAAACTGTTCATTCTGAAAGACCTCTATAGCAGTATAACTAGATGTGGAAAAAGTGCACCAACAATTATTTATAATGCTTTCTAGACTGAGAAGTGAGAAATTTCCATAAGTTAAAAAAATTGATAACCCTCTTGTGAGACTCTTTAAATATTAGTAAACCAACTCCAACTAGATGTAAAATATATGATCAAGGAGATTTATATACATATTTGTGGGTTTAACACCCAAAAACATAAAATCTAGTTCATTTTTATCAACAGATTAAGGGAGATAAACATTTTATCTCAGATGAAAAAATATTTGATAATATTTGACCTTCATTTGTTGTCTTAAAAATTCTCCAAACAGGGGCACCTGGGTGGCTCAGTTGGTTAGGCAACTGCCTTTGGCTTAGGTCATGATCCCGGAGACCCGGGATCGAGTTCCACATCGGGCTCCCTGCTCGGCGGGAAGCCTGCTTCTCCCTCTCTCACTCCCCCTGCTTGTGTTCCCTCTCTAGCTGTGTTTCTCTCTGTCAAATAAATAAAATCTTTTAAAAAAAAATTCTCCAAACAAACTAAGAATAGATGGCAACTCTGTTGTCCTTATAAAACATATCTACCAAGAGTGAACAACAAAAATACCATTCCAAGGTAAAAAATTAGAAACCTTTCCTTTTACAATCAGGAGAAAGATCAGGATATCTGTTGCCATCACTTCCGTTCACCCAGTAATATAGATCTTAGACTTAAAAAAAAAAAAAAAAGAATGCAACAAAAGACTTGGAAAGGAAGAAACTAACAAAATAAGCATATTGAAATTTCTAGGGAAATCACTAAATGAGAACATATAGAATGGGAACTGTCAAACTAGTCAAGGAAAAAAAACTGAAATATTAAACCATCAGGGTGAAAGAACCAAGAAAGGAGAAAAATAGAAAAGGTGGAATTGATTTCAAATACATCCATCTCCGTGTGTGTTCACACCCACACAGAGATAGTGGAAAGAAATCTAAATGTTTCAGTAATTAAAATATATTAAATTAAAATGAACCGGTTGGAAACCAAGATTTTCTTTTTTTAAGAAATAAAATGATAAACAAAAGGATGGGTAGAAATTCTCTTGGAAGGACCACAGAGAATGGAATCAGGGTGAAGCATCATAGACAATATTTGTCATTATCTAATTCTGATATAAAATGATAAGACCTTGGGTTTCCTTTTATTAGCCTCCATATTAGATATACAAATAAATAATAGGCTATCATATATCATAAAAATTAAAAAGTTAACCTTCCTAAGACACCTAAAAATGTAAACTAAAGCCCTTCCTTTTAAGCGATTCTAACAATTTTAGCCCCATAAGCATCATGTACATAAAATGAAAAACATTTCAAATAAATAGAATATTTACAGAAATAGCTTTGATACCAATATACTCTGAAGTCCCAGATATTCTGATTAATGCATAAAAATGGTTATACTGGATTAATGTGTAAAAAAGTGTTAGAAACTGCCAGGGACAATAAAGGTGAATCTCAGTATTTGGATTTTTTTTAAGAAAAACTTCTCTAGTATTATGTAATTTGTTATCTTAATAAAGCTTAACTGTCATGTGAATATTCATTTAAAAGTAAGCTTTCTGTAGTGTAAAGACATGTATATATACAAGTATATATAATGTTACTTGGTAGTGTAGATAACCTTGAATGAATTTCATCTGCTGTGGTTACGACCTTACTGTTACTGCCATCTAGTGGCATCATACCCTAATTATAGACAAAGTATTGTATACTGACTTTAAAAATCTTAAATAAAAAGTGATTATGGTAATGTCATGTTGAGGAAATCATTTTGAAAAATACTGAGCATTCTCCTCTGTCAGTACTGACCCCCCACATCACTTTTAATAGGCATATACTTACAGCCATAAATGCTTCAGCCTACCCACAATTTTTGCAAACTTGGGATCTCATTAGTAATCTTGCCTTCACTTCCAGGGTATAAATATGCCTATCACTCTCCTCTGTAAGTATTTAATTTCCTATGATAATGTTTATAGTTAGAAACTTCTATTCATCATTAACCTTAGCACTCTGATTTACTCTAGGCATATAATACTTTATGAAGGGAAAAGAAAACCGTTCCTCTTATTCTACCTACTTTTGTATTGAAATTCTGTACCCTGAAGTGAACCAGTTATCTTGTACCTTGACACTAAATTGTATTACAGACACTAAGCTTTTTCTTTTCGGCTTGCTGACTAAGAATAAACCAATGGAATACCTAGTTTAGGAATATTTTTTCATTTTGCATATGAAGAAATTGTAGTTTTGAATTTAAGTTTGAGCCTTTACTAGAGTGGTGTGGGTTTCAGTAGTTCTTCCCTTTGTCAGCTTGGATCAGTACATGTAACCATAAACTAATTTATTAAGCAGTTTTTAATACTTTTAATAACATCTTGGTTGGCTAGAAGATTGAAAATAAAAGGATAGTAGCATTTCTTTTGAGTTTGATAGACTTTTGAGTGCTATGATTCAGGGGTACTGATGCTCTATTTAAATACTAACATTTTCTTTTCAAGTAACTTTGCTTAAAAAAAGCAAGATACTTGTTTTCCTTCTTTGGGGTCATAACTCTGTTTCATCGAGGTACTTATTTCTCCCGCATTTCAATTTTGTATTATTGTAATTAAATGCTACTTTATGGGCAATCATTTCAAAATAATGTTTGTTGATTTGGCAAGTTTACAATTTTTTTAACAAGTTTTGTTGAAATTAATTATGGTTCATATGGAGAATTCCCAATACCAATGAGTTACTTAAAAACTTAAACATGATATGCTGATAAGAAAGAAAATATTTTATGTAACTGTATTGTCTCACTACTCGTTTTCCTTTTGGTGAAATAAATGGGAATGTTTGCCATTTTGGAGAAGGAAAGGCTCTTAAGTGTTTTAATTAAAAACCTTAAAATCACCCCGTACGCACCGCACATAAGTGAGACCATGTGATATTTGACTTTCTCTACTTGGTTTATTTAATTCAGCGTAATCTCTTCTAATCCAGTCCATGTTGCTACAAAAGTTGGATATTCATCCTTTCTGATGGAGGCATAGTATTCCATTGTATATATATACCACATCTTCTTTATCCATTCATCTGTTGATGGGCACCTTGGCTCTTTCCACGGTTTAGCGATTGAGGCCATTGCTACAATGAACATTGGGGTACGTATGGCCCTTCTTTTCACTACATGTGTATCTTTGGTGTATAAATGCCCAGTAGTGCAATTGCAGGGTCATAGGGTAGCTCTATTTTTAATTTTTTAAGGAATCTCCACACTGTTTTCCAAAGCGGCTGTACCAGCTTGCATTCCCACCAACAGTGTAAGAGAGTTCCCCTTTCTCCTCACCTTCTCCAACACTTGTTTCCTGACTTGTTAATTTTGGCCATTCTGACTGGTGTAAGATGGTATCTCAGTGTGGTTTTGATTTGAATTTCCCTGATAGCTAGTGATGCTGAACATTTTTTCATGTGTCTGTTAGCAATTTGTATCTCTTCTATGGAGAAGGGCCTCTTCATGTCTCTTGCCCATTTTTTGATGTGTTCATCTTCTTTTTGGGTGTTGAGTTTGAGTAGTTCTTTATAGATCTTGGGTACCAGCCCTTTGTCTGTAGTGTCATTTGCAAATATCCTCTCCCATTCTGTGGGTTGCCTCTTTGTTTTGTTGACTGTTTCCTTTGCTGTACAGAAGCTTTTTATTTTGATGAAGTCCCAGAAGTTCATTTTCGCTTTTGTCTCCTTTGCCCTTGGAGATGTGTCTTGAAAGAAGTTGCTGTGGCCGATGTCAAAGAGGTCACTGCCTATGTTCTTTTCCAGGAAGTAGGGTAATTCAGGGAGAGAAACAAAACAAGAGAGACTTTGGACACAGAAACAAACTGAGGGACTTGGAGGGAAGGGGGTGAGGGGATGGGAGAGCCTGGTGGTGGGTACTGAGGGCACCTATTGCATGGAGCACTGGGTATGGGGAATGGGCAATGAATCTTGGAACACTGAAAAAAAATTTTTAAGTAACAATAAATAAATAAATAAATAAATAAATAAATAAATAAAGTTGAACCTGAAAAAAAATAAATAAAAAATTCTTAAAATCAGAAACTCTGGTTATTGTTAATGTGCAATAACATTGTACATTTTTTTGTGATGTTGTGAGCCTCACTGCAACTAAGCAGGGATGGTATGTGACTTTTTTTCTCTCTTTAAATGATTATCGTAGTTAGCATTGTCAGCAGGTGGTGAGAATCCTCTCATTTTTCCAGAAGATCCACTTTGAAGGTGATTTCAATGTTGGCAGGTAGTTACCCAGTTCTTTTACCCTGCATTCAAGTCAGATTTACATTTCTTGACTGTTGTTTTCATTAAATGGAAAAAAGGATGCGTTGCTTCATTTAAGGCTCCTGTGAGTTCAAAGCTTTGAGAAAAACCTCATTAATCTGTACCCCATTTGTTCTGAGGATGTAATAATTTAGAAAAGTGCTGGGCTAAAGTTTACTTTCCTGCTATCTATAAAGAAAGGATTACTCACCTATTAACCAAATTAATAGTGCAAACAAGATCAGAAGAACAAATGGTATTAAACACCCTGAAGCACTTTAAAGCACCGTATAGCTAAAGACTATCTGAACTCAAAATATAATGTATTCCCAGTTGTTTAAAGGAGGATCTCTGTCCAGCAGCAATGCTAAGAGTTTAAAATGGCTTTTATTTGAGATACTTCCTTAATTCACCATTCCCCTGCTTTAAACCCAACTATTCCAAATTAGTGGGGCTTAGCTGAACTGGGCAGGCAAATTACGAAGTTTTCTAAAGACTAGGTTTCTTGTCAGTTTTACATAATGATGACTAGACAAGTGAGGAAGATCCTTCCTGATTAGTAGTGTTCAGGTATAGCTTTGGGGTCCAGCTTCTAGAACAGCCTTCTGTTTTAAAGGGGAATGTTTAATTCATTCTGTGTATAATACTCACTTTTAAATGTTTTAATTCTTTTAAGACTTTAATTTTTCCAGAGTGGTTTTTAGGCTTATAACAAAATTGAGAGGGAGGTACAGAGATTTCCCATGTACTTCCTGTCCCCACACATGCCTCACCTCCCCATTATCAACATTACTTACCAAAATGATACATTTTTTACCAAGAATGAACCAACACCGTCACATCATCTTCATCCAAAGACCATGGTTTACCTTAAGACTTACTCTTGGTGTTGTACGTTCTGTGGGTTTGGACAAATGTATAATGACCTATATCTATCATTGTAATATCATACAGACTATTTTTGCCACCCTAAAAATGCTTCATGATTTATGTATTCATCTCTTCCCCCTCACCCAGCAACCACTGATCTCTTTACTGTCTCCATAGTTTGGCCTGTTCTAGAATGTCAGGGAGTTGGAATCATATACTATATAGCCTTTTCAGATTAACTTCTTACACTTAGCCATATATATATTTAAGGTTTTTTTCCATGTCTTTTCATGACTTGGTGGCTCATTTCTTTTTAGCATTGAGTAATGATCCATTGTCTGGATATGTTGTACATTTGTTTTTCACAAAACTTGACCATACAAAAGTCCATGGCCCTGGACCCTAGCTCACTGCCTGCTACAAGACTTTGCTAGTGAATTGTAAGCACCCGCTGGATTTTGAATGAGTGAATGAAAGAATGGATCTATTTCAGTATGTGCTATCAAGTGTGGCATCAGGGTAGAGAATTCTTTTCTGCTCTGTTGAATAGGAAATGCATTTTCCATCTCTTTAGGGAACTAAAACAAATGATTTATTTCATACCTTGGAATTCTATAACTAGCCTACTAACAAGTTTAAGCTTGGTATTTCACTTGACTCCATATCCCTTTCCCCCACTCCCAGTTACCTCCCAAGACAGTGGACTTCTTTCTCAGGATGTTATCCCTAAGAAGGATAGAGACCCAATATGAAATTTCATCATTTTCTCCTCCTCCTCTTCTGAACTGTGATCACACACTGAAAGCTCCATCCTGTGCTGATGTTTGAGACTCTGTTACCATGGAGCTATTCCCCAGCTCAAAGGATGGTTTTATTACATACTGTGTTATAGGAAAAGAGAATGATTTAAATTAAACCTTAAAAAATGCTGATTAATCGTAGACATGGGGAAAATGTTTTCCAAATCAAATATAAGATGGAGTACAAAACATTTTTATAGCTGCCCTTGATCTCCAAACATTGCCTTTTATTTTTTGCTTTATGTTTTTGGGAATTATGTTGCTTCTAAAAGTCCCTGCTGCCCACTAGCTTCTGGGCAAATGTCCAAAATACAAGTGGACATTAACTCAATGCAAGGATAAGATTTCCTTAGAGACCTTCACAAGACTTCAGAGGTTCATTTCTACCAACCTGCCTCTGACCTGTGCCCTCTCAGACAAAGCTCCTTAAAGAAAAAATAATAAGATTTGGTATTTGCATGACAATTAGGATGGACCCAAAGGAATGAAGGATAAATACAAGGTACTGAGGCAAAGGTGACTTGGAGAAGGAGGGTAACCCTGACGCTAACGCAAATCTAGAGGGCATGTTGAGGGAAAGTGATAAACTGTCCAAATGGAGATCGGCATCATACACCTGACCTGCCACTTTACAGCTAGTAATGACCTTACTCTGAAGACTGTAACCTGTTTTACTTCCGTGGATTGAAAGATCAGGATTTATAGTTCTGGGTCCACCCACAGTTTTAGCAATTTACATTTTTTCCATTGTACTATAGCTCAAGTATTTTGTACATTTTATACCAGTTTGAAGAACATTAATAATGAAAAAAGTAGATTTTTTTTGTTTTTAAAGATTTTATTTATTTGACAGAAACACAGCCAGAGAGGGAACACAAGCAGGGGGAATGAGAGAGGGAGAAGCAGGCTTCCCTCCCAGCATGCAGCCCGACGTGGGACTTGATCCCGGGTCTCTGGGATCATGACCTGAGCCGAAGGCAGTCGCTTAACCAACTGAGCCACCCAGGCGCCCCAAAAAGTAGAATGTTTACCAAAAGCCTTTTCCCCCACTCTGATAGAAATTCTGAAAAGTTAATTTTTACAACCTTTAGGGAAAATAAAATTTAGAAATGCATTACATTATAAGGCAAATGAAATGAGTCACAATTAAATCTTTTAAAATGCTTTAGTATAGCTGTTAAGATATTTTCATGTCTCATGATTCTTTGGAAGGTGAGGGATGATGTCTTCGTTGCAAAAAGAATTTAAGGCATTCTCTGCTTAGAAGGACATTGGTCTAGACAGAAGCTCCACAGATGTGCTAGGGGCTGATGTGTGGACCTGATATTGGCCAGATGGACTATGGGCAGTATTTAGATATAGAGAAAACTGGACACTAAGTATGTCACATAGACCTGACAATTGTCATCATGACATCAAGGGTCAAAAGTTAGAGAAGTGAATAGGTATGACTGACAGCATGGCATAGAGTTTAAGAGCTCAGGCTTCCAATTAATAACTAGGTGTGTTTGTTTAAATGCTTTAAGCCTCGAGTTCGTCATCTGTGAAATTGGATACTTAATTGTATTTACTTCCTAAGGTAGTTGTAATGATTAAATTAGATGATATGTGTAAATTAGTTTAGTTTACCCATTTATGCGTAGTTCCGAGCATAAAGTATCTGATGAGTATAATTATTCTTATAAAAATTTAAAATCTACTTGATGGATACATATGTGCTTCAATTTTATGGTGTTCCAGTTCTTCTGTAGAATATGTTAAGTTTTGGAGATCATTAGGAAGGACTCAAGTATATTGTTCTTGATTTCTTATAACCAGTGTAGATGGGTCTAAGTCCACCTTAATAATATATCTCAATCTAGGTGAAGAAGTTAAGATTTTTCTGTCCTGGAAATGACATCATTAATCATGGCAAAGCTTTATTCCCTATTTAATTAGTGGGGCTTGATGTAAGATGATTAAAAGAAATTGCTATACTTTCTTTTTTACCACTTCCATCCTCAAGATGTCAAGATTTCTTTTAAAGCAGTCCATTGTTTTCCTGGTAGAGTGGTAGGTATCCCAAAGACTACGAAATCACTAGCAGTCCCAAGTGGAACACCACCATGTTAGGTTTGTAAAGACCCCCAAACATTTAAGATTTGATTGGCTGCACATTGGACTGCTTTGGAATCTCAGCAGTCCAGGCAGACAGCTACTGTGATTCCACCAATAGCCCTCCTTGTCCCTGACCCAACAGCAAGTCCCGTGTTTGGCAGTCAATGCTTTTAAATTCACTAATTTTCCTTGCCATTAGTTCATTGTAGTGTATCCTCTCTTTTTCCCTCCACCCCAGTAGGCCCATTTATGTAACTCCAAAACCTGGTTTGACCTATGATCTGGCTCCTGTGGCTAGTTGGGCCCTGATTTTCTCTGGGATCTGCAAGATGCTTGTAAGGTGGTCGCGGCAGTGACCAGAGGTGGTGGTCTACACCTGTAGTATGAAATAAGCATTCAGTCAGAAATGCAGTAGTCAACAAAGTGTTTGAGATTTTCTGGATATTGAGGGCTATGGGGGATTTTCAAATACACATGGTATAGAACAAAAATAGAGCACACACAAAAAGTCCCTTTCTGTGGTGTGTTTGGAGGAAAACAAAAGTGGTTTTATTTTCTTTCCTCCCTTTTAGTGTAATCTGGTATCTTTTAGGCACTTCATTTCTTCCCAACAGTTGCCCTCCCAGAAGCTGGGGACAACAACAACTCTTTTTTTTTTATTATTTTTTTTTTTTTTTTATTTTACAAGCTGAAAGCCGTTCGTAATAGATGGAGCTTTGACTTCATAGTGGTTGGGGTGGGCATTTTATTTCTGACCTTAAATGTGTTTACCTACACAAGCAACTGATAACGGAAAACATCAGCTTCAAAGCCCTTCACAGCTCTGAAACATTTTCATCTATTGCTGAATTATTATAGTCTCCTGAAGACAAATGGGATACATATTATCTTTATTAGAAAAAAATGTTTCCAATTTAAACTTAATGTGAAGGGAGTCCAACATCGGATGTAAACAACTCTGAGGCAGACGCAGATAAACACTCACAGAAAAGGAATGATTCTATCTTAGGCCTGGACGTGGAAAATTAAGACTGAATTCTCAAGGTGGTGCCAAGGCAAGTAAATTCTTAACCCAAGGCTGATAAGTAGATAATAATTAGAAAAATAAAACTTTTTTTTTTTTTGATGACAAAGCACAGATGTCTCCACCAGATTTCATATTAAATGGAAGGCTTAACTGCCATTTTGGGGGGGGGGCAGGGAAGGAAGCTTTTTTTCCCCTCCCTCAGAAAGTGCTAAAGCAGATTGTCTATTAAAAAACTTAATAGAGAATTCAAAGACAGAGACCTCACAGCAGGAGAAAGAGAGTAAGTAGGTTGGAAAGATAGCAATAAGCAAGTTTTTTTCTGCCAGGAAGTGCAATGCTAAAAATTAGACATAATATAAAGTCAGTTCAATTATATGCTCTCCTATTTGAGGATATTAGAGCTTTGGCTTCAGTAGTTCAGTGCTGTCAATATTTCCCTAAAGTAAAAGTTGGATAAGGGCATTTGTGTACTTTCTTAAACATGTAAACCCCTCAGTGTATAATGCGTTACAAAGAGAGGAAGCAGAACAGTTCAGAAATATGCTCTTAATATTAAAAAGCCTAGTCAAGAAAGTGTTCCTTGACTCTGTTTACCAAAGCAATCTTTGAAAACTTGAATCTTTTTACAAAATACTCCAGTTTGGTAAGTGTGTGTACTATGAGTCTCATTGACATGTACACACTCCATTTCTTGACTTGCATATCATTCCATTTTATTTGATCAGCCTCCATTCTGAAATGTATACATTGACATTCATTCATACAGCAAATATTTATTTCATATCTATTCTGTGGAAGTCTCTTCTGGAGAGAAGAAGATAAGGTGCTCATAATCTGGAGGAGGAGACAGAAATGTCAACACATCACTCCAAGGCAGCTGATCTGTGTTGCGACGCAGGGATGAGCAGAACGAAATGGGGACACGGAGGGAGATATTCTCCCCAGGGAGAATGGAATCCCTTTGAGTGGCAATGCCCTTTGAGCTGTGTCTCTAAGGATGAAAATGGTGTGTTTAGAATCCAAGCATCACATGCAAGATTCTTGTGGAAATGATGACAATTAGATTAAATGCATGCTGTTCATATGAAAGATAAGTTTCAGAAATGAAACTCAATTTTAGAGAGTATTAAGTCCCAGAGAGTAAATATTTTTCCTTTGGAGGAAATTTAAGAAGAGCCACAAAATAGGAATAATGCAGTGTGAAAAGATCTCCACAGGACTCTTGCTAGTAGGTAGACATCTGAGTCTGTAAGTACCTTTCATTGTTTTCTCTATATGCAGCTCTATAGCAAGCAAACATCACAGAGATTCAAAGCCTGCAAAGGTTTACTTACACAATATATTGTTGTTGTTTTTTTTTTCAGGCACTGCAATGACTGGTAGATACTATATTTCATAATCAAAAACAAACTAAGTCATAGGAAGGTTGGATGTCTTGTTGGGGTGTTGGAGCTCATCAGTGACAAAATAGTAAATTGAACTTCAGGATCGTAATTACATACTGATGTCCTAACTGTTCACAAAGTATTAGGAGGTTTTATTGTGGGGAGACTGAAAGTCAATACTGATTGATTGATTATTTACTAAATAGCTCAAAGTCACATGTCCTGAGAAGGCTGGTACTTACTAGAACTCATCCCTTTCACCTACAAGGACATCACTGTAGCAGTTATCAACCTCTCTCCTTCATCATTAATATTTTCCTGCCTGTAAGGTCTTTCCTAACAGTGTACTAGCATGCTGTCACTTAGTCCATTGTTAAAAGTCTGTCTCCTCAGCTTCTACCTCTGATAACTTAACACTTGTCTCCTTTTCGTCACTGTGAAACTCTTTTCAGATAGTTGGCTATACCCAGTGTGTATTTCTTCTTCCCTAATTCTCACTCAAACCCTCTCTCATCAACCCACACCACTCTACCAAAACTGCTCTTGGGAAGATTATCAGTGTACTCCAAATGGTTCATTTCAGTGTCTTTTCCCAGTCTCATGGTTTTTTGTTTTTGTTTTTGGTTGTTTTTTTTTTTTTTTTTTTTGGTTTATTTGTTTGTTTTCATGGTGGAGCACTTTATATTTTTTTATTACATTATTTTTTTTCAGTGTTCCAAGATTCATTTCTATGCTCCACACCCAGTGCTCCATGCAATACGTGCTCTCAGTACCCATCACCAGGTTCACCCATGCCCTTTGAGCTATGCCTCGTCTTAACTGACCTCCAGCTGCATTGACACGGTAGATCCCTCCTTCCTTCCTCCTGAAACCTTTTCTTAACTCCAAGGACAGTATGTTTTCCACCCTTGTCATAACTACTTGGGTGTGTAATCCACATTTAAAGCTTATAATGTCTGAAAAAGAACTTATGAGTTCTGCCACTCCCACCCCCTACGTCCCCAGTCTCTCCCACCAGCTTCCCCAACTCAGTTAATGACAGCTCCATACTTCCAGTGGTCCTGTAGGACAACTGAACTCAGTGTTTCACAGCTCATGTTCAGTCTAGCAGCAAACCATTTTGACTTTACCATCACAGTCCATTTAAATGCTGGCCACTTCTCTCCACCTTCAGTGCTATCACCCTGGTCTAAACTATAACCATGTCCGCCCTGGCCTTCACACTAGTCCCTTACTGATCTCTCTGCTTCTGTTCTTGCTTCAGACTATTCTTAAGACAACAATCTTAGTTATCCTACTGAAATAAAAGTATTCTCTTCAAAATTTCCCAATTTCCCATTACCATGACTCATAAGGTTCTAAATCATCCTCCTGTGAGCTCTATAACATTATTTTCCATTATTCTCCTTTCACCCATGAAACTGTAGACTCTCTGGTCTCCTTCCTGTTCCCCTAATTCAGAGGTTGGCACATCCTTTCTGTAAAGGGAAAGATAGTAAATAATTCAGGCTTTGTGGGCATATGGTTTCAGTCACAAGTACTAAACTCAGATGTTGTAGCACAAAAACTTGCCACAGATAATACCATGAGTAGATGTGGCTGTGTCCGATTAAGCTTCATTTACAATCAAAGACCACAGCCTGGATTTGTCTCATTGTGTTTTATAGACCTTGTCTGATTCAAGAGGCAAATCCCTACCTTAGAACTCTGGTGGTTCTCAGTGTCTGGAATCCTTTCCCTCCACAAAGCTGCATGGCTTCTCCTTCACCTCCGACTGAAATCTACTCAAGTACATCTACTCAAGGCACTTTCTTAATGGGATTTTTTTTTGTTTAGAGTAGTTGCAGAACACAGCCTACTCAAATGAGAAAAATTAAAAACTTAACGATGATGTGGGCAGAGAGTAGAGGGACTGGGAGGGATATGCATGCACCATGCCTGGTGTCAGCTAGCCTTAGATGGGCCTTATGTAGACAAGGCATGGCAAGATCTGTAGAATCTAGAGTGGAGGGGGTAGACAGGGGCCCCTGGAGAGAAGCTGCAACCTGGAGAACTCACGCTTAGGCTCCTTTTTATTTGAACCATATCTGAAGCTAGAGGGCAAAGAAGTTCACTGATAAATTCTATGTGGTCAGCCCCTCAAACAGAAGAGTTTAGAGAAAGGTGAAGAGTATATCTGGTAAGCCAAAGGAAAGATACCACACACATAGGGATTCTTCATCTACCATATGTAAATTTGCAACCAGGTCTGACTATGTCATTTAAAGGGCCACTTGTTAAAAAGTTTTAGTATTTTTAGGATGGTCACAGTGCAGCATCACAGACCATGTGAAGCCCTTCTGAGTCTGAGGCCCTGCATGACAGTGTAGGCCACATGACCATGAAGCCAGCTTTGACTTCAGTCCCTTGGTCCAGCACTGAATTTCCTACTCTTCTCTACTTTATTTTTCTCCATTGTACCTATTTCGATCTTAATGCTATATAATTTAATTTACTTCATTTATTATTGTGCATATAATGCCTCAAACACTCCCTGATACATAATAAATGCAATAAATGTGTGTAAATTTATACAGTTTGCATGAATAAACTATTCTCCTGAAAAAGGGAAGAAAGATTACTAGAAGGGATCATCTAATGATGTATGTTGGTAAATAGTCCTACTCTTTCTCTTCACTAATGGTAACTAAAAGCTAAGTGCAAGCCTGTATTTCCCATTGGAAAGGGTGATTTTTTAAACTCTCAGTATTTAAAGTCCTCTGTCTTAACAATTGCCTATATAAAGGCAGTAATCAAAACAAGGTCTCCAACAAATTAACGGTTGATGTTTAGAATAAAAATGTGCACATGAATAGAATTTTTAAGTTTTCTAAGGACTGTTTCTCTGAGTGAACCTAGCTAATATTCTTTGTGGGTTTTCCCACTCACTCCACAATCAGTCTTTGTCAGAGTCAGTGGTTGGCCTACTTCTTTCCTCACTATGAACTATCTGCAGCAAAGTCCCCTATAACCATGGGATCAAAACAGTTCTTTAAACAGATGGGGCACTAACGTGATCTCTAGCCTCTATCCTCCACATGAACTTTGAAGTATATGTAGTATAATCTAACTGCCTACCACATATCATTACTTGAAGATTTCCTAGAGATCTCCAACTCACGCAGAAGGGATGTAATTGCATATCTTTTCTCCCACTTTAGCTACAGCCTACTCTTGCTGCTTTGTCTCTGAGGACAGGATCTTTACCCCCCATAAATGTCAGAAATCTGGGATTCATTGGTGGCATCTTCCTCTTCCTCAAGCACCATCAAATAAACCCCACAGACTATTGTCCCTCACCTCATAAATATGTCTCATATCATTGTCTTCTCACCTTTGCATCTCTTGCCCTAATTCATTTTGACAGCAATTCCTTCTATGGTCTTCTTGCCTTTAATATGTTGTTAATTCTGACATTCATGGCACTGCTAAAGTGACCTTCTCACATGAAATTCTTACCATGTCTCTTATTTATAAAATTTGCTCAGTAGCTCCTCTTCACCTGTAGTATGAAACCCGAGCTCCTTTAGATGGCAAATAAAATCCTTCAAGGTGTTCTCTCAAAGTCTTTTCAACTTACACTACTTTAGCAGGAAACTGTACTTAACCAAATCCTTTCCATTCTGCGTGATGTTGTTCAGCCTGTGGAGGGTATTTTCTCTAGGCTTACCAGCCCAACAAACTTCTCCCCCAGGAAGGCTTACTCCCCCCCCATTTCCATTGCACCTTGTAACAACTCCATGATAGCCTTGCATAGCATATTGTAACGATCTATTTAGATATCTTGCTCTTGATCAGGTTCTCAACTCCTTGGAAAAGGAGACATCTTTTTATCTTTGTATTCCTGTGCCTAGCATAGTGACTGGTACATAGTATAGGTGCTTGATCCATAAGAGATGAACAGGTGCTGTATTTAGATTTCAGCTATTATAGAATATAAGTATTTGTGGGGTGCCTGGGTGGCTCAGTTGGTTAAGCGACTGCCTTCGGCTCAGGTCATGATCCCGGAGACCCAGGATCGAGTCCCACATCGGGCTCCCTGCTCGGCGGGAAGCCTGCTTCTCCCTCTCTCACTCCCTTTGCTTGTGTTCCTTCTCTGGCTGTGTTTCTCTCTGTCAAATAAATAAAATCTTAAAAAAAAAAAAGAATATAAGTATTTGTGCCAAAATAAAAACAGGCTGGGACTAGACAATCATACTTTTAAATACTTAAGTCCTAAAGTCTCTTAAACAAGATTCTAAATCTATTAACCAATTTTGTCTATGAAGTATTAAAGGAAACTAGTTCTGCTTTTTTCTAATGATTGTGAAAAGTAACTTTATAAGTAAAAGATTAATTGTTTATTGAAAAGCTTTAGAAAGAGAATAAATCTCTCTCTGGATATATACATGTACTCAATACTTAATCACACTTATGAATAAAATATCTCAGGAGTTTAAAAAAATTGTATTTGTGTGGTCTAAACTGAGGATCAACCATTTTTAATTAAAAGTTAATATTTTATACACAAGTTTATGTTCCAGTTGTTATATATGTCTTAGCTCCACAATTGTGTCATTCTACATCAAATAATAGCTGCATTCTGTTCAAATATATACTAACTTTAGAATATATTACCAGAGCCTGATGGTCAGATTAAAATTTGGCTATCTTGTTTGAAACGAGTAGCATGTGCTACAACTGTGCAGTGCTCCCTGGTTTTCTGAGGGGCACATTAAAAGGATAATGTTCTTGTTGGAGGAATATATAGGGCAATAAACAGTTTTGTGGGTGATTAAACAGTGAAGTGAAGCCGAATCTTCCAATTACCAGCAAAAAGCTCTTATTGCAAATATGTTACAGTACCATGAAAATTTCCTTTTGTATATTAGTTTTTATTACATGTTACTTAATGAGCTTCATTATTAGCTGTATACTAAGCAGTGAGCAGATGTGTACACTTAAAAAATCCTAAATTGAATTTCTAAATTCAAAATCCAAGTTAATATCACTAGGCCCAAAAATAACTTTTCACTTTCTATAAACTATTTCTGTGCCCATAGAAAAGCAGGAAGAAGAGATGAGAGGACTGACATTTAATCTAGAATAGATATGCCTTTGGGTAGAGATAGCTGCTGAGTAAAGCTGACAGTTTTCTACAAAAAGTACAGTTCATAGATAGGAAAACTGTACATCCACAGGCTATTAAATCTGGACTTTCTGAACAAAGCAACCTAGCTAACCCTCGTCATCTCTGAAGTAAGATGTTATTCATCTTAGACTAGCATCAGTATTTACTGATTAATTAACTGGAATAAGGATATTTTAAAAATAGCAGTAAAATACAGAAAAAGAAGTAGAAACCCATTATGTTTTCTTCTCTGGTACTGTGAATTGAATGTTGATATCTTCTAGCCTTTGACCCCATTTTTAAGGGCAAGCTTCAAAAAGAGATACATTATTTGATGGGGATATGTAAGCTTGGAGATATGGTTGGAAAAATGTTACCCAGAATTTTCCTTGTACTGAAATACACCTGATTGTAGTTTTATATTATGCACCAGATATTGTAGAGAGAAATTCAAGACCAGTCTACTGGGAAGCGTGGGTGGTACTCTAAAGCCTTTATGACAACAAGCAGAGGTAGCTGGGCCTCCATTTGGCCATCCACATCCATTACAGAGGAACTCAAGATTAGAGTGGGCAATCAGTTTATTACAACGACGTTTAGGTGCAATTTCCTTCCGTTGCCTACATTCTCTTCCTATTTCATCGCTCTTCCATTAAGTACATGCGCGCGCACACACACACACACACACACACACACACTCAAATGAAAGCTGCTTCTATTGCATTTCCCTTTGGCTGTTTGCCTTTGAAAAATCGGACATAATGTACTGCTATGTGTCCTTGGTATGTACCAGTATGAATTCCATTTAAGAGCCATGAATTATGAATAAGTTGTGATTTCTGTGTGTGGTTAGAAAATGGAGGTATTGTGACATTATCCCGTTGGTTTAGGAGTCAACATTTCTCTGAAACACAAAATTCTTTACATATAATTCCATCATAACATTGTGTGGGATTTTTTTGTCATAAGAATTAAGAGTGTCAGAAAGTAGTTCTCCTTTAGTAAAGTAGTCAGTATTGAAAATAAACTGGGTCTTGGCTTCTTGGTTATATATTCGCAAATAAAAAGAAGTGCTCAAGGGAAGCCACCATGAGACATTCATACTTTCCTCTACTCCCCTTTCTAATATCTAAGATCATTTTGAGTCAAATCTTCAATTTTTTGGTAGTTTGAAAGCTTATTAGACTCCTAACTAGACTATTGGAGAAAGATTTGAGGGGATTTAAAAAGTAACTGTTGATTTATGGTAAGATAATGGATTTGGGGAGGATTTGCAGTCTTTTCTTCTTCCATTTTTTTTACCTTCAACTTCCCCAAGATCAATCAAGCATTTCCACAGAGCATAACTACCATGGAGAAAAAGGTTATGTATTCCATTAGGGATTAAAGAAATCTGATGAAACCATAGTAGTATTACTATGATGATCCACAAGACCTTTTCTTTTAAAGGACCTAGCAGTTTATTTACCCTCTCCTTGCTTTTTACTTTCTCACTGGTATAATGTGAAGGGTCTCATCTTTCCTGTCAATTTTTTTTTAGCTTTAACCTTCTATAATCTGTGATATTTAGTTTGCTGCAGATTGAGTTTTCCTTGTTTTCTAGCAATGGATTAAAATGTATTCTCAACCCAACCTCTTTCAAAGGCAAGCTGTTCCTTCTTCTCCCCCACCTCCCTTCATAGTGTGGAGGTTTCCTTCTTGATTGGTTGAAGTAGGCCTGTTGTAGAGAAATGCTATCAGAGAATCTTCCCGATGCCAGAACAACCATGCTGCATGGCAGTGGAGGGTGGAGAATCCGAAGATGCTGGCTTGCCAGACTTGAAAACAATGGCAGCATTCACAATAGAGAGTGTCCCAGGCATTCTGTTTAACAGAATTGAAACCAAGATTTTAACGTATGTATGGTAAGCTATACAAATACAGAAATATAAACTGGGAAGACATTAATAACCATAGCTTTTATAATATAGGACACTGATGCATTAGAAAAAAATCAGATAAACTAATTTTTAGACATTCTAAAGACAGACATTGAAATGTGCTTTTGATGGTTGTTGTTTTTTTTTTTTCTCCTGCAGTAATGACCAATCAGGAGCCCTAAACAAGCTGTTGTGATTACCATGAGTCAGCCTCAGTTTCACTGAATCAGAAGAGATCTTTTGGCCTATGAGGTGTTTTGTAGTTGATCATTTCTGTAATACTGAACCTTTTTAAAAATCCCCAGTCAAACCTCTACATTCAACAGCAGTTCTCAAATTTGGACATATAAGCATTACCATAGCAGCTTCTGAAAAAATGCAGTTTCTGGGGTCCTAAGCCTAAGGACAGTGATTGAGAAAACTTAGTGTTGGACTTAAGAATCAGCAGTTTCGGGCGTGGCTCAGTGGGTTAACTCTGCCTTCAGCTCAGGTCATGATCTCGGGTCCTGGGATCAAGGCCCACATCGGGCTCTCTGCTCGGCAGGGAGCCTGCTTTCTCCTCTCTCTGCCTACTTGTGATCTCTCTCTGTGTGTCAAATAAATAAATAAAATATTAAAAAAAAAAAAAGAATCAGCAGTTTCAATAATCTTCTCCCCAGCAAGAGAATGAGTATTTATGAGATAAGAATCTAGAGTGGAGGGCGCCTGGGTGGCTCAGTGGGTTAAAGCCTCTGCCTTCAGCTCAGGTCACAATCTCAGGGTCCTGGTATCGAGACCCTCATGGGCTCTCTGCTCAGCAGGGAGCCTACTTCCTCCTCTCTCTCTGCCTCTCTGCCTACCTGTGATCTCTCTCTGTGTCAAATAAATAATCTTTTTAAAAAAAATCTAGAATGGAATAGAACCCGTCAGAAGTTAATCAAATTTTCTAAATCTTCTGAAGTCATATCTGCATATTCATTTCTTTTAAAAAAGTATTCATAAAATAGTACTAATTTACTTTTTAAACTCTTTTAAGATACAAATAAAATAACTATAGAACATAATTAGCATAGTATATATGCTATGACAATAGCAATATAAATGAATATAAAATATTTAAATATTACATGTGATCACCAAATTACTAATTTGAAAGTAACTATTTTCCTTGTAGGATGGAGCACAAGATTAAACAAACTAGTCTTTAGTTCATTAAATATCAGAGGTTCCTGGTTATTAAGTTGCTATGTCACTGTTACAAGGTTACATTCTTTACCTTATTACCATTTATTACGTTACAGCAAGATTGTGTTTCAGTGTTCCAAAGAAAATTTCCTGGGGCCCTGACTGGCTATGAGGGCTATTCTTTTTTCTCTGTAGTGTTCTTGCTTTTGTTTCTTGTGAATGTTTCATCTTATTTCCTCAAGGCCTCTTAGAGTTGCTTGAATGTTGGCTTTTGAAAAGATTGTTTGTAAAAGGCTTGGGGAAATAAGTTGAAATGTCTAGACAATGAAAAAGGAGGTTAGCCAAATATTAAATACATGTTTCTAAAGGAGTATCGTATGATTTTTAAAAGTTCTTTTTTCTGTTCTAATCATTCATCATATTTAATGAGATTTGCTTTGTAAATACCAATGCATTTTTTTTTTCCCCATAATGGTTTTCTTCTGAAGTTCTGTGTCTCTCACACACACACATTTTTTCAGTTAGTTAGTGAAGGACAAAGTGAAAATTCTCCGGCTGGTGTTTTGTCATGATGTTCAGGAGACAACTAGGTAGAGATTCTAAAGTAGTAAAAATAAAGATAGTCTACAAAAAAAAGGTTGGTCTTCTTTCATTCTAAAACATTTCTTTCCTATAATAATTAAATTCTCTCTTTTTAAAAGTTAGTTGTGATTAACATATATTAACATAAATTAACATAATATTAGCTTTTGGTGTACAATAGACTGACTAGGTATTTGTATATATTGTAAAATGATCACCACAGTATGTCTAATTAACATCTGTCAGCATACATAGGCTCCACGTTTTTTTTCCCCCCTTTGGAGTGAAAACTTTTAAGATCTATTCTTATCAACTTTCAAATATGCAATATGGTATTGTTGACTGTAGTCACCATGCTGTACATTATATCCCCATGACTTAATTTGATACCTGGAAGTTTGTACCTAAAAATTGTTTTTGAACATGGAATTTTTTTTTATTATTTCCACTCAAACCAAGTAGTAGCTGATGTGTACTTTTTGACGGATCTCATCTAGTTTAAAATGTGGCTGTTTTCGTCATGGGTTTTTTTGCATTAATTTTATTTTTAGACTATTTCATTAAAATATTGTTTGTCTTGATTAAGGGTTTTTTGGTCCCTCCTTAAATGTGGTGCCTTAAGTAAAAGCCTAGGTGGTCCCACTTTAACCTGGCCCTACTCCCTATTAATTTGGTGCCGAGCGGAAGGACGGTATTTACGAGGCATTAACAGGCGAATCAGCAACCAGCACAATGTCTAGCATCCCTCATTAAACTGAATTAAAATTTTGGTCAGCTTTTATTTGTTCCAAGTTTTTCTGACTTGTTATTGTAAACTTTACTGAATGAATGACCATAATTGTCACCGGTTTATTATTTGCTTGATATTTATGTTCCTTTCTATTGCTATAAAATAAGGACCAAGAACATTTAGTTGAAATACATAAAAATAAAGGCAGCATAATGTATATTTAAATTTATATGTTACATATATATTTTTTAAATGTACTCTTTGCATCTCTTTGCAACATAATCCAAAAATAGTCCAATAGATATTCAAAATTTTCCCAAAGTTTCATAGCTCCTCGGAATCATTCTTTTAGAATTTCCCCTTGAACAATCCCTTTATGGGAGTGAAATAAACAGTGCTGAATCTTCCTATAATGCAGTGACCTTGCTTTATATTGACAGAAAAATCTCTTACAGCAGGTTCTTATGTACTGCTGCATGTATTGATGTGTTTCTGAAGACCCAGATCAGTGAGGAGAAGCTATAACTGTACACTCTCTTTGTAGATGTTAAAAAAAAAATCCTTTAGACCACAGAGATTTTTGGCAATATCATTTCAGATTGAATTTGCACTTGGAAACTTAAACCAGGTAATCCTTGTAGTGTTTATCTATTGGAAATTTTTTATATTAGTGACTTATTTTTGCTGTTATAGTTTGGTCCTGGAAGCTTTTCTAAGTAAAATCATTACTTTCTGGGAACTGAGTCTTAGCTGCAAAGTTTGCTTTGATCTGCTTTAAGGTAATGGCAATTGTTTAACACAATGGTTTAAATAAATAGCATTTTTTTATTTTGAATAACTTTTATTTAATGCTCAGAGTTATCTCTAACTAATCCAGATGTGAATTCTGCATATTCAAATTCAAATGCATTATATGATAGTGTTATTATCACTATAATATGAAGAATTGCTGTCTGAATTATAATTGAGATGTTTCTGGTCACAATGGAATTGACTACCTGAATATCCTTCAGATTACCTTTCTGATATCCAAGGACTGTGTGTCTTTCTATTGGTTACACATAAACCTATAACACTCTTTTTAATATTTATTGATTTTGAGAATCTACATACTTGTATCTTCTATCAAGATAAATTTTAATAATATTGATTTTCAGTAACATTGAATCCTGATTCCATAAATATAACATGTATTTGTGCTGGAAAATTTGGAAAATACAGAAAACTATAAAGAGTAGTAACAGTCATCACTAATATAACTCCCTAGACAACATAAAAGTTTGTGCTTCATTTTAGACTATCACCTAAGTAATATATATATAGGAACTTGTGTGGTAAGATGGAGAAAGAGTTGTGTGTATGGATTAACTTCTTAGGTTGCTTTCCTCACTTACTGTTATATCATGAACATTTTTCCTATGTCATAAAATAGTCTTTTAAAATACGATTTTTAGTAGTTACTTAATGTTTCATGGTATGGCTGTATCATAATTTACTTAACCATTTTTTTGCCAATTTTTGGCTATATAAGCTGTTTCTAATTATATTTTATTATAAATTATTTTACACTGAGCACCTTTTATATACAAACTTATATCCCCATATATCAGATCATTTCCCTAAGACTAATTCTTAAAAGTTTACTCATGAAATATAAACATTTTTAATGCTTTGGATACATATTGGCATTGTACTTTCCTAAAACATTGGCACAATTACATTTTTAGGAGAAACAGTCCCAGTTTAAAGGAAATATACAAAAATAACCTCAAAGTCTTCATATACTAATACCTATTAATTTATATTGTTTCTTTTTTCACATTTTTATTCTGTAATACTGACATTTGCTGCATATGTTAAAATTATAATTTTTAAAACATTTTATTTATTTATTTGACAGAGAGAGACACAGTGAGAGAGGGAACACAAGCAGAGGGAGTGGAAGAGGGAGAGGCAGGTTTCCTGCCAAGCAGGGAGCCCCATGCGGGTCTCGTTCCGAGGACCCTGGGATCATGACCTGAGCCGAAGGCAGACACTTAATAACTGAGCCACCCAGGTGCCAATAAAGTTATAATTCTTGAGGCTATTTTAAAGCTCCTAATCTTGCCAGTAGTCAGAATTAGTCCAGCTGTCTGAGTGGTAGGCCTAGTGGAAATAGATTTTTTCCTTAATAAACTAAGGAGTAACTCATATAGACTGTAGATTTTTTGAGTGTTTTCTCGCCAATCCATAGAAGTAACATCTTAAGTGCTTTTATAATTGTCTCCTTGAGCAGTGATTTTTCAAAGTGGATCTTCAGTCCACTGAGGTTTGAAAGATTAATACCTAAAATGTTATTTATATTTTTTATTTTATTCTTTAAATTCTTTGCCCATATTTTATAATTCCCATAAATGAGTAGTGCATTAGAGTATATATAAAATTTATAAATAAACCAACATGTTGTGGTTACAAGTTCACATTTTTTTTTCTTTCATGAGTGTATACTTATGGCAGAGATTGAGAATTGTCTTTCAAAACCATCCATCCTGTCTTACTTTCTTCCTTCTTCCCTAAAAAAAACCCACACTTTTTCAACTGTGCACTTCACCATCTGTCTTGAAAGTTACATTCCCTGGCCTCTCTTTGCAATTTGGCAGAGCCTCATGACTAAATTTTGGTCAATAAATTTAAGCAGAACTAGGTACATTTCACAGAGGATGGTCTAAAGGGGGGGAAAGCATGACATTCTTCACCTTTTCCCTCCATCTTACATCCTAAACCCCTAATACGATGACTGGCACTTGAGCAGCTAGCTTGGACTCTGAGGTCATCTAGGGAGTAGCCGCTACTATGATAAATAGTTGAGATAGAAGTGGACTAGTCCCTAATAACCATGTGGAACTGTCACACTAGCACTAGACAGCATAATTACAACTCATATCTTGTTTAAGCCACTGTTTGGGGGACCCCTCTTTCTTGGAGCCAAATCCAGTCTTAACTGATAAGGTATCAAAGTTGGAATTCACTGTACTTGAGTGTTCATCCTTTGTATTTAGTGACTCTTAGACCAGATGCCTAGGTTATTTAATAGGCAAGGAGTATCTAGGTGCTTGTCCTGCCCTTAGGAAATCACTGCCTATCAGCGAATTGAACCTGTTGACATGTTTCTAAAAGTTGGTTATTCAGCTTAGGGAACATTGATTTGTCTATGAGTTTCTGGTGTTCACGGACAAAGTATAAAACCCTTGGGAAAACAAACCGGCATAAAGCCCAAGGACAAATCTCCTTCCTGCATTCTGTGTCCATCCTTTGTCAGAGAAGGTGAACATTACCCTTTCCCAAGCTCTCCTATAGCACAGTGCCAGAAGTAGGGAGAGGCTATGCCAAAGATCTCTTTATCATTAATTTAAGAAGGATTCAGAGTAGCTTGTTTTAGATCTTTGTACTCTTTCTTTTTTATTAAATTTTGAAGCTTCTCAGAATGCAACTAGTTATTAATAATAGAGGGACAGAAATGAATATGCTTGTTGCAACACAAGGAAGTATTTTTGTGTAGTATCATTACTCTTTACATTTCTCCCAAGAAGTCCTAGCTCACAAGAGCTTTTACAATCTGTCCCAGGTGACCTCTTCAGCACCCTCTTTACTAACCCATACTCCCTGGGCCACTGAGCTCTTGATGATCTCCAGTCCTCTGAACATCACCATCATACCTGTTCCCTTAGTACAGTTCCCCACAGCCCCCACCTACGTTTCAGCTTTGACATCACTTATGCACAGGGAACTCTTCTGAAAAATGCATGTCTTGTGTGTTCTCATAGTCTTTACTACTTCCCCATTCCTAGAAGCTCTCCCACTCTTTCCCAAGTGCTAGTGAATTGTGTATGTCCCTAACTAGTCTAAAAACTCCTCAAAGAGGCCACATTTTATTCACAACCTAATTCAGTACCTGGAACTGAGTACTCAATAAAAACAATGATAAAACAGGTGTTCAATAAAAACAGAATGATGACTACATGGTGTCTGATTAGTTGTGGCTCTTTTACCTATCTCATTCTGATGTCAGTGGAGAAAATAGATCTCTTGATTTCATGATCATGACAGAAACACCATAAAATTTGAACATGTGAAGAATTTTTAACCTAATTATTAGAAATTATTTTAATGTCACATTTCATGGTCATATTTGTGTATTTGCCTATCTTGCTGTTAATAAGGAACTCAGAGCATAGACATTTATTTAACAGTTTTTGAGCACCCTCCATGTGTCAAGTGCCATATGCATTTGGGCAACTAAATATCTTTCAATTTTTTATGACACTTTGCATGTTTGTAATGTCTTCTATAATAAACATGGTGATAACATTTTATAGCTTTTTTCAGTGAAAAAAGTTTTTACATGTGTATATATAATTTCCTTGCATTCTGACAACAAATTCATCAATCTTGAATGACAATAGTGATAAGAGTGTTTTTAGAGGGTCCATGCAAAAACAGGATGTGCTCCTTATACCCTAATCTATAGAATGATTGATCACAGGCAGGCATGCTCTGAGCAACAGATGGTTCCTGCAAACCCCTATCTCATTAGAATGTTTTACTTCTCCCTAGCATAGGGAGGTGAATGAGGGGTCACACAAACAGGAGGTTGCAATATCTAAGTTACTTATGTTAGTAAAAGTTTTAGTTTAAAAGTTAGTATATACTTTACATATAAAGTAAGTATGTTGTGCCCCCACAATCCTACAATTATTAAGCTTCATAAGGATTGGCATGGCTCTCCATGCCTTGGTGAGCGCTTGTCCAGGTGCATGTCCCAGGGACACAAAGGACATATTGCCCCGGCACACAGGGCATATTCACGGGTACCTCCACCATAGTTTTTGGTGGCTTGCAGCATGGTGGGGGGGGGCGGGGGGGGCGGATCATGCCGCCCCCGACAGTCTATTGAATGGAAGGAACTATGGTGGCAATATTAGGATCTTTTGATTTGACAGTAGTGAGAAGCTGACTAGATCAAATGTAATGGTGGTGAGCTTCTTGCTCTAGTTGTTCTTTGTAGTTGAGATGGATCAGAAAGAACCTTTCAATGCTATTAATAATAGCAACAACTAATGTGGCAAACATTCATTTACAGAGTGTTTACTATGGGTGAAGCAGTATATTAAAGCTTTCTCCTATTGTCCCGCTCAGTCCTTCTGACAATATCATGAAATGTCATTCCTCCTGTCTTTTTTTTTTTTAAGATTTTATTTATTTATTTGACAGAGAGAGAGATCAGTACCTAATGGTTACCCCCTTCTCCACATCTTTGTTAACACTTGTTTCTTATCTTTTTGATGTTAACCATCCTGACAGACACAAGGTGATCTTTCATGTGGTTTTGATTTGCATTTCCTCAATGACTAGTGTTGAGAACCTTTTCATGTATCTGTTGGCCATCTTTGGAAAAATGTCTATTCAGTTCCTCTGCCCCTTTTTAAATCATATTGTTTGGATTTCTTTGATGTTGAGTTGTATGTATAAGTTCTTTTTATATTTTGGATATTAACGCCTTATTGGATATCTCATTTTCAAGTATCTTCTATTCAGTAGGCTATCTTTTTGTTTTGTTGATGGTTTCCTTCACTGTGTAAAAGCTTTTTATTTTGATGTAATTCTGATAGTTTATTTTTGCTTTGTTTTCCTTTGCATTAGGAGATGCACCTAGACAAATATTGCTACAACCAATGTCAGAGAAAATACTACCTTTGTTCTCTTAGGATTTGTATGGTTTCAGGTCTCACATTTAGGTCTTCAGTCCAGTTTGAGTTTATTTATGTTTATGGTGTTTGAAAGTGGTCCAGTTTCATTCTTTGGCATGTAGCTGTCCCATTTTCAAAGCACCACTTATTGAAGAGACCATCTTTTCCCATTGTATATTCTTGCCTTCTTTATTATAGATTGACTATATAAAATTTTAAATGTTTTTATTGGTTATTTGTAGCCTCTTCTCCCGTGTGTGTGTGTGTGTGTGTGTGTGTGTGTGTGTGTTTTGTTTTATTTTTTTGAGATAGCTCATGTGCTTCTGAGCCATGTGTGTGTTGTGGGGGGCAGGGTGGGGTGGGGATGTGGTGCAGAGGGAGAGGGACAGAGAGAATCCCAAGCAAGCTGTATGCCCAGTGTGGAGCCCAACACAGGGCTTGATCTCACAACCCCAAGATGATGACCTGAGCCAAAATCAAGAGTTCGATGCTTAACTGACTGAGTCACCCAGGCACACCCCACCCCTGCATTTGTTTTAATGTGGTGAAGCATCCCTTTTTTGGCCAAGAAAGCAGATGGTCCCTCTAGTTTTTGAGATTGGTTTGCCTTATCCAGGTGGTCTTGGTCTTCTTGGATATAACTCTAGGTGACCTCAATTCTGATTCCCTCTTACAAAATACCCATATCTGATCCACAGACAACAGACACATTTTGAACCCCACTAAGAATTAGGTGATTCCCAAGATAGAAATCTCCCCTTAGTTCCATAATAGATGGAACTAAAATAACTCGGCATTTAGGTTTCTCATGGATAAATCAGACACTAGTCCCCATGCCCATCAAATTGTAGGGGACACATATTAAAGTCTCCAAAAGGTCCTGTTAAAGTCTTTCTCCTCAAGCAGACATCTCCCATCCTTTAGATTTTAATTCAGATATTATCAGTCCAAATAAATTCTTCTCCCTCATTTCTGACTTCAGAGTGTTGGTGTGGATGTGCCATTTAAGAATTGTATAACTGGTTCTCAGAACCCTGCTCTGGAAATTCAGCATATGGTCAACACCTCCTTTGGAATGTGTTAATGATTGTCTTGGTGCTTCAGCCAGGACTTCCACTTTAATATTCTACTATGTATTAATAATTCCAGATAAAATGGATTTCCATGCTTTGTATGCTTTTTATCACTTTCTTCTCTTTTTTTTCTTTCCTCTTAGAACAACTGAAATTGAGGCCTATGGTGGGAGGAATAAAGGAGTGCTGTATATCTCACATATATACTCACATAAAAAGATGTTAAAGGAGCCCAAGAATTAAGACAGCATAATCATTTATCTCCTAGTGTCATCCTGTGTTATTATTCCCTCTGTTAGATTGGCCTATTAACCTTCCTCTTTCATGAATTTCCAGGTGGGGGACAGTTTGATGAAATAGTTGTGTGCATACTCTAGGGCTGGGCCATGTGGATCAAATCTAAGTTTCACCAATTTTTGGTTGTGTATCATTGGGCAAGTCATTTAATCATGATGAATCTGTTTTCTCAAGTGTAGAATGAGGATAATAGTACTTGCTTGCAGAGTGATGGTGAAATTAAATGAATTAATATATATATGACTCTTAGAACAATGCATGCCATATAGCAAGTGCTATGTGGGCAGCACTGGGAGTCGTAATTATCATTATTATTACTACTACTATTTATTCCTTAAGGTTTTTTTTAAACATTTTTTTCTTTATTGTTACTTTTTTTTCTAGTGTTCCAAGATTCATTCCCCATTCCCCATACCCAGTGCCCTATGCAGTAGGTGCCCTCAGTACCCACCACCAGGCTCTCCCATCCCACCACACCATCCCACCAAGTCCCTCAGTTTTTTTCTGTGTCCAAAGTCTCTGTTGCTTCATTTCTCTCCCTGGATTACCCTACTTCCCATGTACTTTCCTTCTCCTACTGTCTTCTATATTACCCTTATGTACTGCACGAAAGTGAAACCATGTGATACTTGACTTTCTCTACTTGGCTTATCTGACTCAGCACAATCTCTTCCAATCCAGTCCATGTTACTACAAATGTTGGATATTCATCCTTTCTGATGGAGGCATAGTATTCCATTGTATATATGTACCACATCTT